>CAMZMU010000108.1:39184236-39251155 GCA_947311845.1 Poa pratensis | reverse complement strand
CTTCTTTTACAAGGACATAGTCTTCCACCTTGGAAAGATCTTCGTTGTAAGTGCAACAGAGCATCTCCCCTGGCCGATGCGATCCCCTAGATCCCGTACCACGTGACGAGAAACAGTGAGTGAGAGACCCCACATGCACAAATTCAGCCAAAAATGGCGTGATACACGTATTTTAATAGCCAGAAATTACAAACTGTACGTCAAATATTTGTGTATATATTATGGACAGCAAAATGCTCAGGGAGACAGTAAAAAAACAGTGGAGCACTTGCCTTGCTCCAAGCTAACATAGTGTACATGCAGCTGGGAGAAAAATACAGTACAAATTCAAATCATCACTCACACCAAATCATCATTCTCTGTACTCCAAACTTTGATGCTAAATTAGCTTCAGTGTCAATTCCCTCATTCACACCAAAGCTGCTACTCAGGCAGTGAACAAACAATGTAAATTGCCGGGGCAGAACACTAAAATTAGTATCAGGAAGCTTCAGTTTAAGAGGATTTCAGTACAAAAAAAAGTTGAAAAAAATGTCAGTAAAAATATAGAAATTTACACAAGCAT
Organism: Poa pratensis; assembly: GCA_947311845.1. Lineage (NCBI taxonomy): Eukaryota > Viridiplantae > Streptophyta > Magnoliopsida > Poales > Poaceae > Poa > Poa pratensis. The sequence goes on along the minus strand of CAMZMU010000108.1, from coordinate 39,250,590 downwards.
TAGCCCTCATACATAGATTATCGGTACATTCATAGCCAGCAGACCGTGCTCTGGTCACATTCAATCCAGTTTACATATTTTCAATGGAAAGTCTACATATGTACATAAATATTGGATATTTAGCGGCTATCCTTGCATTCAATCCAGTTTATGTTGTCTTCTATTATCTCAGGGTGCTTTGGACATCGACACATTGGAGCTAGCTAGCGCGGAGTGCAAGCTGGATGACCATGCTCTTATGTTGCATGAAAACCACAAGGTCTCTTCTTTCTTTGACAAGACAATAAGTAAGTTCATCTGTACCAAATTCCTAGCTGCACTAGCAAGTATCAACAGACCCATAATCATCATGTATATGTATATGATTCCAGCAAGAGATGGAAGCCATTCATGTCAATCTAATTGTGCTTGAGGAGCAGCTTTTGCCATGGGGGACACTAGTACTGCTCATGACGCGGCAGCTGAGGATGAAACTACATGCAGGAGAGAGGCTCACAGAACCAAAGGAAAACCATAGACTTCTTTAGGCCGAAATGGCATATCTGGATCCAGGACTCGAAAGGCTGAAAGCTTCATGGCTACTCCCTCCATTCCTAATTATAAGATGTTCTAGATATTTCAATATGGACTGTATATAGACTGAAATGAATAGACATATATACTAAAACGTGTCTGGATACATTCGAATCAGAAAAACAGGAAAAAGCTAAAACATCTTATATTTAGGAACGGAGGTAGTAGACCTCTCCCAAAGAGAGCCGAGGAACAAAAAAGAGCTTCAAGAGAATCCCCAAGAGCTGATTCAGGTAAAAGCCAATAGTTTCCTATACTTCTCAGTTCTCACACTGCTCTCTTGTCTTTTCAGAAAGAATAATCAAATTGTGACAGCGTCTGCCATGCAGTCCGCCCTGAGCAAGCTCAACGAGTGAGTCCTCATGGACGTCACATCATGAGTAAGATCAGGAAATTCTGGGAAGGGCGGAAGGCAACGATGACCAAGGGTACATTTTGGAGCAGCTACAGTCGCAGACCCAGGATTGCCGCGAGGGGAATTCAATGTTCCCCCAAAAATTGTTCAACTTCAATCTTCGGCTAGTTACCGCTGCTTTGGTGTACAATTTGGTAACAGTGACATACATGCTTGGGCAATGAAGAAAATTGTGAATTAGGAAAACTAACCTAAACATGCACATAAGCTGCTCAACAATGGAAGTTGTGCTATTCTGTATCATAGTACTGAAACCGGAAACATGATTCGCCAGTCGACACCACTATGGTGTAGACATAACATATTTGATGTAACTGATTGGATAGTTGGAAGTTTATACTCTTAAGTCGTATTATGTTTGCCATGCAGTGTTCCTCTTTCTGTAGCTAATATACTGGACAATGATATTAGACATGGTATACTTCATCTACTGTTAATTTTCCTTCACCGACCATTGCTTCTTTTGATACAACAATTTACACTCAACATTCGTAGAGATAAGAATGCAAGTGCTCAATTGAGATTTCAGAAACTACTGCCTCAAAGCATACATCTTTCATAACAGCCGACGACATTTGCAATACACAATATACACTAGAAGGGAAACTATAGAAGCCCAAAAGAGTTACCATAGGTCTCACTGAGTTTTAGGCTTCTACTTTCCTTCCATAGATATGCAAATATCAATCCATTGTCGCGAAAATCCATGCATTCACCATCAACTGCAAAGGCTAAGACAGAGGTGTTTTAACGCTTCTGTGTTGCTTGGATTGTTGAGAACATATGTTTCGGTCTTTCCGGTGCTTTGACAGGTCAGATTTAATTGATCCCCAAGCTGTGAGGACTGCAGGAGAAGCTTAGTGTTAGTAAACTGTCTGTGAGAATTTAAAACTAAAAGTATAGCTGTAGCTATGCTTACAGATTGAAGGTTCCAACATGTAGCAACAAAAATATGACAGTAAAATAATGTTAAAACATAAGTCCTCTGTAGAAAGGAGAGCAATGGGACTGCAGCTGCTGATCGCACATAGTTGAAAGCCAACTGAGGCAACCATTTGACTGCAATAATATGTCACTGGCTCATAGTAGCATGCACAGGTTGACACTAATGGTTTCATCTTAGATATTTTTCTATGCGAAAACTACTCAAAAATATGGCAATCAAGCAAAGCATATTCATACACTCATTTTCACCTAAGTGATTTTTAGACGACAATCAAGCATATTCCTTGTTCACATACTCATTTAAATTTAATAATGTTAGACACATCCATCCGGAATGCCACAAATATCTATAGTTTGACGCCTTGACGGAACAATATGCCATCAGCTCATAGCAGCATGCACCGTTTGACGCTCTAATGATTTTCACCTAAGAGATTTATACGAAAAGAGGTATGGCAATAAAGCACATTTCGTGTTCATAATTTCATATACTCATTTTGATTTACCGTTAGACATATCTATCGAGAATGCCACAAAAGAACTATATGCCAACCTAGTGATTGCTAGGTCATATACTACAAGGGACATCATTTCTTAGGACTATATCTATATAAAAACTTACCAGGCAATAGTTACTCGGTGCTTTGCAGCTCCACTTTGAAGTAGGAACACAGCTCAGATAATGGCACCAAGAACATTGCTCACTAGCATTGAACCCTCTCATCAGCAATACAAAGCCAACGATGAACCTGCCAATAATAAAGTTTTAGCAAAGGCAGTTGAGACCTATAGGCCGAACAAATCATTGTTTATGTTCGGCTGACGCGGAAGATACTTACGCACAGATCAATGTCACCAAAGCAATCACCAAGAGTATAATTTGATAAGTCTTGTACTTGCGTTTAGCCGTGCCCGGGGGAACTCCAAGAGGAGAGTTCTTTTGGTTGATGTATCCGAACTGTGGGCGAATCAGGAGCAAAAAACCAAGAAAGAAACCCGATACAAACCCTCCAATATGAGCAAAGTTGTCAACGTGCGGAAGGATCCCGACAGCTAAGTTGATAACAATTATTATGACAAGAGTCAGTAGAGCCGCAAACTGTATTTAAAAACAACAATGATATTAGACACAAGAAAACGTAGTGCAGTTTGAAAAAAATATTATGTACGTAGACTATAGAACTGACCTTATTCTCATATATTGTCCAGTTTGTTATCAGCTCTGACAACATGGAGCCCAGCAATCCAAACAGTGCACCTGAAGCACCAACGGAGATGTTCGACACCATGAATAGAGCAGACAGCAAGCTGCCGCCAACCCCCGAGATCACGTACAGTGTGCCAATCCTCACTGAGACAAACAGACATTCATCATTCGTCAAGTTACATAGGCATAAACTCTTTCAATGAACTATACAGACAGATAATTCAAGAATGCAATATTTTGTGCAGGAGAATGAGGAATATCAAAGCAATTGATGCAAAATTGTCTCGATACTTACTGAAACCAAATTCCTTCTCAAGCCTGATCCCAATCAGCAGAAGACTCAGCATATTGGCGAGTATGTGGACGACACCGGCATGCAACCAGATGCAAGTGATGAGGCGCCACCCTTCGTGATCTTTGGCGACTTTGCCCGTTTCTAGCGCCCCCATTTTCAACAGCCTGCGGAATTGGTATACATGTCAGCTGCCACTTATCAGACAACACAGCAAGGGTGAAAATTACATGTTGTAGAAAAAAAGTTCAAACATTATCAGACAAGAAGTGACAATGTAGGAACAGCATCTGAATTATACATAAGTTAGTCATATCCAAAAAAAACATAAGGCCAGTTTCATAAAAAATCAAGGAGCTCCTAACTTATTGGTAAAATTTAACTGTAGCTGAATTGCTCGTTGGTGATGCATAAAACGATCAAAATTGAGGCACATCGGCTGGAATCTGAAGAATTCCACACAATGCAGTGCAGGCATGTAGCCATGTACATGTAGAACAACAGAAGAAGTATTTTTGGGCAGGATTTCTTACGTGGCGGAGGAGGGCCCGATCAGGGGGTTCTCCTGGTAGGGCTGGAAGGCGAACCTGCCGAGCTTCGGCTGGAGCAGGCACCCCTGCGCCTGCCCGGCGGCTCCGCCGATGGCTGCGTCGGCGGCGGCGGCGTGGGCCGGGCAGTCATTGACGTACATGGTGAGCGCGAAGAGGCCCACGTTGGCGGCGACGAAGAGCGGCACCAGGAACGGGAACCACCGCGGAACGGCCGGAACTCCTTCTGCGGCGGCCGCGGGCGGTGCTGCTGGCCGCGGTGGCCGTGGTGGCCGGGTCCGTGGGCGCTCTTGGGCCTCCCGCCGTCCGAGTCGATGGGGACCACCGCCGTCTCGCCCCGCCGCGGCATGGCGCCGACGGCCGCCGCAGGCGGGCTCGTGCGCGGCGCGCGGGGAATGCGGCGAAGGAGAAGGCGGGTTGGTTGGTGAGCTCGTGGAAAATGAGACGGCTTTGGAGGTGGCCGGCGAAAGAGGCCGTCGGGAGGTGGAAGAAACGGGAGCGACCCTGTCTCTCTCTATTCTTGGTGTTCTTCCCAAAAGGGAAAATTTACAGCTTGCAAACAACAGTGAATTTTCTTACAAAAATCAAAGATAAATTTCAAAAAAAGGTCAAAAGTTCCAAATCAGCTGGAAGAAACTCCGTCTATCTTAATGATTTTTGTATTTTGAAACTGGGCTATTATCAAGTGTAAAAAATGACTGATAGTAATAGGCATTTTGTTCGGTTTTTATATCATGGGCTGAGATCTTGTTTGCTGCTAATGGAGGTTATTTGTTCAATACACTACCGATGAAGGCATGGTAGCTTTAGTCATTATTAATTATTATTATTTGCTTACAGTTAGTTTCCATGTAAGTACAATTTTATGCAGCATTCCAGGTTGAATAAAGATACAACAGGTATCATGAAACAGTTATGACAAACAGCACGTTCAGAAAAATGTAACCATTCGACAAGTCAAGTATACCAATGAACGTGTTATTGACTCCATGTTTCGATTCTCCATAATAGTACTAATGCATCAACAAGGTTACAAGAAGACAGAATTGCAGAACCATGGCCCAGACCATTCCAACTCCAATCAGACGTCCATTTCGACATTTGTACAATCCAGGCACCACTACGATTGAAACACACTATAAATCATCCATGATAATATCGGTATCTATAATCTTCCGATAAAAGCCCAATCATCAAGTTTTCACAAGTTCGCCCAATGTACCCTGCCAGGCTTGGAAAATACTGGAACAAGACTATGTTTGGCTACCGAATGTTTTCGCCCTCCAGCGATCGAGTGGTGCTTCATACTGCTCCAGCGGCACGCAGCAGAGCGCACCATCGTCCACATCGCGAGGCTGTTGGAGTGGACACTTCACAGGTACTTGACCATCCCACGGCCTTCCACGCTGAGCTTTGACGCCTGGAGGTTCTTCTTCTTTGGCGCCTTCAGCTGCTGCAGTTTCTTGTTCATCTGCACACCCAACATCAAGGATCAGTGGTCCAACTTCCAGTGTACATAGCACATGCGACCTTATAAATAATAAGCTAACAAAAGCAATCGTTCTAGAGGTGGGTCAGATAGAACCTTCAGCCGGCGCTGATCTTGGACTTGCTGCTTGGCACGAGCCCGTATCTGTTCAGGGTCAATCTTGGACTGCGGACGGATGACAAAGTCGAGAGGTGATGCTTCTGGCCTTGACGCATGCTGCCTAGAACTACTTTGCCCCGACTTGCGTCTGTATTCAGAGCACAGAATAGATTAATCAAAAGAAGAGGGAATGGCGTGCAACCTTGCACCAGATGGCAGAGTGTAACTCCAGTATGACGTGTGACTAGACTTACTGTGAGAAGTCGGCATCAAGATCATCGTCTCTGGATTCCATTCCAGAACTACTCGAAGAAGGCCTAAATGAAAATAAGCGTAACAAAGAAGAATACAAAGTCAGGACAAAAACTCAAATTAGAATATTGACATTTGGATGATATGCCATCTAATGGATCATCACTGAACAGAAGGTGCACTACTCACTTCTTCATTTGAGGCCTCCTGTAAGGAAGAGGTCTTTCATCATCATATCTCCTCATATCCTCAAATCTTGTGCTCTTCTGGAATATTGGTCGACTCTGTATTTGTTTGATCACAGTTAAGCCATATATAGACCAAGAACGTTCAGCATCAGATACAAATGCTTTCAAAGAACGAGAAATTACCCATTTATCAACCAGTTCCTTGGCTAATTTTCTATTGGAAGTAGTCTCCTCATCAGATTTTGACAAAAACATAATAACCTGCACATCAATTGACAGGATAAAGTCAGCAGTTAAGTATGCTGTAGATAACCTGAAGAGGCCTTCCAGACTGCAATGTCTAAAAATAAATATACCTTTCCCAGGCCACTTTTCTTAAGCTGCTCTCTTCTGTCGAATTGCTCCAGATCAATTGGGAACTGTGTAAATAGATACAAATGCTACATAAGAAAGTAGGCCCCAAAGTAAAACAGTGCTCTTATGCTATAACTAACGTGATTCTATATTTCGGAAAGGAAAAAACATTTCACCTACATCAGATAGTAACTTCAGTACAGCAGTTCGAATATTCATATTCGGCATGCTTCCATCAGGTAAAGGTTCAAGCCAGTTTTTCAGAAGAGTGAGTATCCCATGATCAAGGAATTCCTGCTGGAGATTCTTCCTGCAAAGAGTCATACACAAATGAGAATAATCAGAACTAGCTACAATAGATAGCAAACGGATTCACGGGAAGTTTTGATGCTAGTAATGCCTAGATCCAAATGTCTTACTTTGAGAGAACCTCTATGAGCAGTGGAAGCTTCATAAGTTTGTTAATGGCTGGTTTCGATTGCCTATTTAGGTTTGCATCTTCTTCAGACGCTACTTCAAACTCAGCAATGAACTGCTCAACGATAAGACCAATATCTGCACGTGGTCGATCATTCTTCTTCTTTTTCTTACCACCCTTAAAGAGCCGCTCAATTTCATCATCCTCTTCAGCTTCCTCTGCCTATAATGAAAAGAACTAATTCACATTGGGCTTACACAAGCAAGAAATAAATAGGTTCAACAGAATGTTCTCTAATAATTCCATGAAATGTAAGGCATGTCCTTTTAATTGGGAAACTTCTTCATCAAGGTCGCTTTACTCAGTAAACTACTACTACATATCTATTCCCCCAGGGTTATGTCAATACATAACAGGTCTATAGTAAACATCATTTTTTTAATTGCATACCAGCACCCTTAAGTGAATCATAGCACATGACTATATGTATATATTAAGTTATTCACTGAGTAAGTGCATAAACTTCACAGGTTGGAAGTCACCATAACAAGCCATTGGTATGAAACAAAGGAGCTTAGCCAAGGACCATGTAAGGGATGACTTCAGTAAATAACACAAAAATTATATGGCATGTGCATTTTCTTTTCTTTATTAGTACAAAAATCCCTATTTAAGTACATGGTTTGGTGCTGTTTCATAATAACAGGAGGCCAAAATGTAATATACAATGGTCAACCCAGGAGGCCAAAATGTAATATACAATGGCCAAAAGAAGTTGCAAGAGTTGAAGCAATGTTTGAAGTCGGTTGACGAGTACTACAAGGAGATGGAAATCTCCATGATGAGAGCCAATGTCAACGAGTACGAAGAGCAATCCATGGCTCGTTTCATGAATGGCCTCAACTATCCCATCAAGAAGATTGTGGAGTTCCAACCATATGCCTCTTTGGTAGAGCTAGTACATCAAGCTTCCAAGGCCGACGCCACGTGCTTGAAGAGCTCAAATACCTCAAGACAAAGGCATTCTACGCCAACAAGCCTTCTTCGTCAACTCCTACACCTTCACAAGTTCTTCCTCAAGTGAACACTCGAGGTCCTCCAAGAGTCTCTTCATCGACACCTCAAGCGCCTCAACCTTTCAAGAAAGTACCTCCCTCCTCCAAGGCGCCTCAAGGATCTTCGTCCGACACAAGACTTTGCAATGCTACAAGTGCGGCGGACAAGGGCACAAATCTTTCGAGTGCACCAACAAGAAGGTCATGATCATCAACGACATGGGAGAGTATGAATCTATGAGTGAAGATGAGTACAATGCTTTGAACAAGGTCGCCACAATGCAAAGTGCTCAAGAAGAAGAAGAAAGTGCGATATATTGTGATGGCGATAACAAAGACCCTTCCTTGGTTGTGGCAAGAGCTTTAACCGCCAATGTTCAAGTAGAAGAAGACCAAAGATGCAACTTGTTTCATACTAGAGCGGGAGTCAATGAAAAGTCCATCAAGGTCATCATAGATGGTGGAAGTTGCCACAACCTAGCGAGCAAATAACTTTGTGATAAGCTCAACTTGAAGTTCAAGAAGCACCCACATCCCTACCATGTGCAATGGTTGAGTGATACCGGAGCCGTCAAGATTCAACACATGGTGCAAGTGTCCTTCAAGATTGGAGCCTATGAAGATACGGTTGATTGTGATGTTGTGCCTATGAACGTTTGTCACTTACTCCTTGGGCGTCCGTGGCAATTTGACAAGGGTGCTATGCATGATGGAAGGACAAACTACTATAGTTCAAGAACAACGACAGGACCTTCGTCCTTCGCCCATGACACCAAGTCAAGTCATCGCCGACAACGCCAAGACTATTGCAAGGGTACAACAAGATCGTTCGCCTAGTGAGATGAGTGGTGAGCGAGAGACCCACCATAAAGTGAGTGAGAGCCACAAGCCAAATGAGTGTGACACTTCAAAGAGAGTTCCCACAAAATTACACTATGTGCCACAAAAGAGTGATAAGGGAGTTGAGGAAAACCCATCCACCTCCACTATGTGCTCATATGAAAGGGTGAAGTTTCTATACTAACACTTTCACAAACCTTCCTCCTTCTTTGTTGTCTCTTTTGAAGGACTTTGAAGATGTCTTCCCTCAAGACGTGCCACCGGGACTACCTCCTCTACGCGGAATAGAGCACCGCATCGACCTTATTCCCGGCGCACCGCTACCAAACCGCGCTCCTTACCGCACCAACCCCAAAGAGACAAAGGAGATCGAGCGCCAAATTCAAGAACTCCTTGCCATGGGACATATCCACGAGAGCTTGAGTCCGTGCGCCGTGCCCGTCATCTTGGTACCCAAGCACGACAACACTCTTCGCCTTTGCATGGATTGTCGCCCCATCAACGCCATCACAGTTCGGTATTGCCATCCTATCCCTCGCCTTGATGATATGCTCGATGAGCTTTATGGTTCCGCTATTTCTCCAAAATTGATCTTAAAGTGGATATCACCAAATACGCATGTGTGAAGGTGATGAATGGAAGACCGCATTTAAAACTAAGCTTGGTCTTTATGAGTGGCTCGTTATGCCATTTGGTCTTTCCAATGCACCTTCTACTTTTATGCGTCTCATGAATCATGTTTTGCGCCTTTCATTGGGAAATTTGTTGTGGTATACTTTGACGACATCCTTATTTATAGCAAATCTTTGGAAGAGCACACATCTCATGTTGCTCAAGTTTTGTTGGTTCTTCGCAATGAAAAGATTTATGCAAATCTTTCTAAGTGCACTTTTGCCACCAATAAATTTGTTTTCTTGGGTTTTGTTGTTTCTTCGGATGGAGTCGAAGTCGATGAAGTAAAGATACAAGCAATTCGGACTTGGCCTTTTCCGACATCACTTGAGGAGTTGAGACGTTTTCTTGGTTTTGCCGGATTTTATCGCCGTTTCATCAAGGATTTCTCCACAATTGCTTGCCCCCTCCATGAACTTACAAAGAAGAATGTACCTTTCATTTGGGGCAATGCACATGATTTTTCTTTTAATGAGCTCAAACGGTTGTTAACCGAAGCACCACTCCTCGCCCTTCCGGATTTTTCGCAAACTTTTGAGATTGAATGTGATGCGAGTGGTTTGGGAATTAGAGGCGTTCTTATGCAAAACGGTAGACCCATCGCTTATCATAGTGAGAAACTTGACGGAGCTCGCTTAAACTACCCCATTTATGACAAGGAACTATTTGCTTTGGTTCGTGTTTTAGATGTGTGGCAACACTACCTTCGCCCTAAGGAGTTTGTCAAACATTCGGACCACGAATCGTTGAAATATTTGAAAAGCCAAACAAATTTGAACAAAAGACATGCTAAGTGGGTTGAGTTTATTGAGTCTTTTACCTTTGTAATCAAATACAAGAAAGTCACACGTCTTGACATTAGTGTCTTGGGTTTGGATGAGATTAAAGAGTTGTATGCTACCGATGCTTTTTTGGTGACATTTTTGCTCAATGCACGGAGCACAAAGGAATTGGTGATTTCTATTTGCACAAAGGTTTCTTGTTTAAAGCTAACAAACTATGTATACCCGAGTCTTCGCTTCGTTTGGTCCTTTTGAAGGAATCTCATGGAGGAACACTCATGGGTCACTTTGGACGTGACAAGACCTACGCCATGCTCACCACCAACTACTATTGGCCTAGAATGAAGCGTGATGTGGAACGCCTAGTTCGACGATGTTCTACATGTCTCAAAGCTAAGTCTACTCTAAACTCTCATGGGTTATACACACCATTGCCTATTCCACATCACCCATGGTCCGATATAGCTATGGATTTTGTCTTAGGACTCCCACGCACTAAAACAAACAAGGATTCCATCTTTGTCGTCATTGATCGCTTCTCTAAAATGACACACTTTATACCTTGCAACAAGAGCGACGATGCTTCACACATTGCTACTTTGTTTTTCAGGGAAATCGTCCGTCTTCATGGAGTGCCCAAGACCATTGTGTCGGATCGTGACACCAAGTTCGTGAGCTATTTTTGGAAGACTTTGATGGCCAAGATGGGAATCAAGCAACTATTCTCCACCGCATACCACCCTCAAACCGATGGCCAAACCGAAGTGGTGAACCGAAGCCTCTCTACACTCCTTCGTGTGTTGATCAAGCCTAACTTGAAGAATTGGGAGGAGTGCATCCCACACGCCGAGTTCGCCTACAATCGAGCACTACACCGCGCAACAAGGAAAACACCCTTCGAGGTCGTCTATGGCTCCAACCCCTACACCGCGCTAGACATGCTACCACTTCCACTCCGTGAACAAGTTAACATGGACTTCGACAAGCGAGCCGCTTACATGAAGAAGCTCCATGAGGACACAAGAACTACTCTCGAGAAGCACAACAAAGACCATGCTACGAAGATGAACAAACACAAGCGCGCCATGATATTTGAAGAAGGAGATCTTGTGTGGCTACATCTTCGCAAAGATCGCTTTCCGGATGCAAGGAAGTCCAAGCTTCACCCTCGTGGAGATGGACCTTTCAAGGTTATAAAGCGCATCAACGACAATGCCTACAAGATCGACATCTCCAACTCTAAACACTTGGTCCATGACACCTTCAACGTCGCCGACCTCTCGCCATACTATGGGACATCAAGCGATGAAGAGGACCAAGAGTCGAGGACGACTCTTTTCCAAGGGGGGGGGGAGATGATGTAGCCCAGCCTACGGCGTCTACACCAAGTGGCCCAATGACAAGAGCAAGGGTCAAAGCTATACATGCTAAGGTGAATTCACTCCTATCTATATGTGACCTTAACACTCCCTTGAATGGTTTGCTACTTCATTCCGATACATTGTGTGTACTCAGCTATGGTGGCCCTGATGACCCCTTTGAAGATGGTTAAGGTAGCGTCAAAGTTGGACAAGAATCGAGTCGAGAAGACGAGGAGGAAGAAGAAGAAGACAAGATGGAGAAGAACTTCCCAGGCGGCGGTACTACCGCTGGGTCAAGCGGTACTACCGCCCCTGGCCCAGTCAACGAGAACCAGGACCACGCCGGCGGTACCAGCAGCGGTACCGCCCGGTACCGGGAGCGTGGAATGGACCAAGCCCATGTCAGCGGCACCGGCAGCTGCCGCTCCGCGCTACCGCCGAATCGGGCCTTCGGCAGCTTCTTCCGGTACCGCCAGCGGTACGAGGAGCGGTACCAGGAGGTACCGGGTGTGTGGGAGGAAGCAGCGCATGCCCGCGCCAGCGGTAGCACCGGCTAAGCCAGCGGTACTACCGCCAGTGCGGGAGCAGAATTGTCAGTTCGGCCACCAAACCTTATCCGTTCGTCCTCCTAGTTGACTAGACTATTTAAAGTACCCCTTGGACTAGATCTAGGGTTAGACTATGATTTGGGAACTAAAGTAGAGCCTTGCTCCTTCTTCTCAAAGTGTCTCTTTCCTCCTATGGAGATGACTCAAGGCCTACCCTTGTGGAGATGAACCAAGGCCTCCCCTTGTGGAGAAGATCCCTGCGTGGATACCAAGGCTCCTCTTGTAGTTTGCTACTTGCCAATCTTTCATCCTAGGGTGATTCTATTGGTTTGGTTGGATTGACCAATTGGACAAACAATCCTAAGAGTAAGGTGAGCTTGGGAGAGGAGGATTGGGGGCTGCCCACGGGGATTTGTTACCAATCGAGTCTTGCCGGGTTGCTACTTGCTATTTACCTTTGTGTGTTTGATTTCCCCTCTTTTGTGTCTTCGTTCTTCGCGTGTTCTTCGTGTTCGTCGTTCGCTCTGCACAAATCCGTGAAAATCGGGACCAACCGGCATCAGCCGTGCCAGAGTCACTCGGGGGGGGCGTCGTCGCTGAGGTCGCTTGTGCTCGCCTCCAACAACCTCTCCGGCAATCTCCCCGACATGCGTGGCCTGGCGAACCTAGAGGTGATCAACGTCGGTGGCAACTCCATCGGCCCGGCGTTCCCGCTCCTCGGGAGGAAGGTGGCGTCGGTGGTGCTCAGCCGAAACTGGTTCGGTGGCGCCCTCCCGGCCGCCATGCTCAGAACCTACTACCGGCTGGAGAGGCTGGACATGTCGCGGAACCGGTTCGTCGGGCCATTCCCGCCTGCGCTGCTGTCCCTGCCGTCCCTCCGGTACCTGAGCATCGCCGGCAACAGGTTCACTGGCATCTTGTCCGACAAGGTACCCTGCGGTGACAACCTCCGGCTCGTCGACTTGTCATAGAACCTGCTGATGGGGAGCGTGCCGGCCTGCTTGAGACATGACGGGAAGCCGGAGACGGTGGTGCTCTCGTCGGAGAATTGTTTCGACAAGACCGACGGTTCACAGAACCCGTCCCCGTGCTGTCAGAACCAGGCATTGGCCGTGAGGCCTCACAAGGAGAGGAGCAAAACTGGCCGCCGGCAGCTAGGCGGATTCGTCGCCGGCATTGTAATCGGTGTTATTGTCGCAGTTTCGCTCGTCGGCGCCGCGGCCTTCTTCGCCGTCAGGAAGATGACCACGGAAGGGGCGCAGACGAGGCCTGCTTCGGCGACACCAGTGAAAGAACAATCCCCTTCTAGTGCTTACCCTTCCAATTTGTTCGCGGATGCACGTATGATTCCATCACGTGAACTTCTTTTCTTGAAATCAAACTTGATAAAGAAAAATCACTAACATTTCCTTTTCATTTGGCAATCGGAACAACAACAAAAAAAAGGTTCAGTATCACAGAGAGTGAAGCTAGGAGCATTGGGTATCCCACCATATAGATCATTTTCTTTGGTCGAGCTAGAGGCAGCCACGAACAACTTCGCAAACTCTTGCCTGCTCGGGCAAGATTCTTATGGCGAGGTACGACAATTTCGATCTTTGTTCAACCCTGGGTAACTGTTCTACTTATACCCATGGCCATGAGTTCATTATGTACTAATTTGAATGGTCTCTCGCCGTTTTCTCAGGTGTATCTGGGAAAGCTAAGCAATGGCACCCCCGTCCCCGTGCCCGTGACGATCAGGAGACTGAAAGTTAGGAGGAACCAAAGATCCCAAAGCTTCAACCGCCACGTCGAAACAATATCTAGGCTCAGGCATCGGCACTTGGTCAGCGCTCTAGGGCACTGCTTTGAGTATGATCTTGACGATTCCACCGTAACCCAACTGTACATCGTGTTCGAGTACGTGCAAAACGGGAGCCTGAGGAGCAGGATTTCGGGTAAGTTCTCTGTTCTTTTCCACTTCATTTTTCACTTGCTCTGAATGTTATGCTGCTTGTTTCAATTGCTCTTTACTAGAAGGAACTGAAGGACAGAAGGTGCTTACCTGGGGGGAGCGAATATCAGCCGCGATAGGTGTCGCGAAGGGCATCCAATTCTTGCATGGAGGAATCATACCTGGTCTATTTGGGAACAATCTGAGGATCAACAACATTCTACTAGACCAGAATCATGTCGCCAAAATTGGCAGCTACAATATTCCAATCCTGGAAGAGGCTGTTAAACCTGAGGTAGATCGGTGAAATACTAACTTGTGATTTGCAGCTACACTTAGTAAAGTACTTATTATAACTGTTTCTGACCAACAATATATGTTTTTTGCCAATCCAAGCAGGGAGGGGCTGGAAGCAAGCACCAAGCTGATAGGTACCCACAGGGTTTAAGCTTATAACGCTACAATATCATCTAGCACTTTCAGTCGGGACAACAATGACTGATATTTTCTTCTCTGTTTCATTCTTCGGTGTGCAATGTTTACTTTGCAGAGCAATGCTCGGCGCCAAGACTGATATATTTGATTTTGGGGTGATCCTGCTCCAGCTTGTATCTGGGAAGCCAATCACATCCATAGATGAGGTGGAAATAATGAAAGAACTGGTATGTATAATCGCTTGCAGTTGTGATAGTGCGAGTTATATAACAGTCTGACAGATGAACCTCACTTTGCTTCAGCTGCTATGGGCAATGGCCGAGGAGGAACGGCCCAGGAGGAGGGGCTTTGTAGACCCGGCGGTGAGCAAGAGCTGTTCAGAGGAATCACTCAAAACTGTCACAGAGATATGCCTGAGGTGCATAGACAAGGAGGCCGTGCTCCGGCCGTCGGTTGAGGACGTTATACGGAACCTCCAGTTTGCCACCCAGGTGCAGGATGACTGGCAGGGGGAGATGAGGAGCAATGGCGGGTCCCCGGTGCCAGTGTACCGGGCCACCAGGTCGTCCATCCCCTGGTGATGAAGGTGGAGCTGTCAGTCTAGAGTTTCTTTCTCTGAATAGTCAGTTCCTCTGTTGTTGTCTTTCTATCTAAGCCTTGAGATCTCAAGAGCAAATGTTCCTTTTTTTTCTATGCGTGCAAAAGAGATGTGCACTGGAAAAATAATAATGATTTGCACTCGTGCTGTGCAGCAGTGCAAGTCTCGTTCTGCCAAAAGCAAAGCTCTGTTTCTACCAACTGATAGAATATGTGTTTGTATACTGTTAGTTTTTTTTGCGAAACACGGTACAATACAGACGCTCACATACACGTGCACACACTCACCACAATGAACACACGCACGCACACCCTACCCCTATGAGCATCTCCGAAAGACTGTGCCGGCCGTCAAGTCTTGAGATTGACGAAGTCACCACAGACGCCTCGCTGTTGACGGGAACGTCGCCTCCCACTGAAGAATATTCCACCTAAATGAGAAACACCAATGCCAAATCTGGTATTTGAACTCTGGTTGACTGGGGGTACAACCACCCCTAACCATGCTACCACAAGTTAGTTAGCTCACATAAACCAAGATCCGTCGCCTCCCATCGCCGAAGTCGGAGAAGAACGGCAAATCCACCACCTCCGGACCAACATCCTCGCTTCAGAAGAATCACCTCGCCCCGGCCACCAGCGCCGTCGCGGATGACAATGAACACCAGTGACACACAGAGAGACTGACTCGCCATATCTGAAGAACATCGAGAAGATGAAGCTATCGATCTAAAGAACCGGTCAGCACACGTTGCCATCAACTTCGAGGCGCCGCCTTGAAGATCGTCACCGGTGTGGGAGTAGAGTTGCGGCAGATTTATTCGCCCGAACGCCACTCCCACCACCCCAACGCCGCACCATAGGGACAAAATCTAACCCTAACTACTTGGCCAGAACGGAGGATAGAGCCCCCCCTCCTGTCGCCGCCGGAGCGGCAAGCGGAGGGAGAGGGGACCGGGACTAACGTCCTGGCCGGTGGAGATCGGGAGGAGTTGGGCCGCCGCCGCCTCTCGCGAGAGGAGGAGAGGCAAAACGGTTCGTAAGAGCTGCACGCGGTCCTTGAATTTACCCTTCATAAAATAAAAATATATCCTGAAAACGTATTCCCTCCGTTACATATTAGTTGTCGTTGATTTAATTAATATAATTTTTTACTAAATCGGTGACAGCTAGTATGGAATGGATGAAGTCTTTGAATCGCTGTTTTGAGCACTGTTCCAAATATCGGCCGGTAAGCCGATATATCGCCCATATATCGGTTACTGGGATCAGACCGGTAAGATAAACGAATACCGCCGACATTTACCGTTCTGACCGATATATCGGTTGTCAGACAGATATATCTCCAATATTCACCGATATTCGCTGATATTCACTGGCAATTCCTGTAAGTTTTACCTTATTTAGCTCATGTTTTCTACTCCCTCCGTATCAAAATATAAGACTTTCTAACTAGTTTCTGCATGCATGTCACCTTGTACTAAAACATGTCTAGATGCATGCATGTAGAAACTGGCTAGAAAGTCTTATATTTTGATATGGAGGGAGTATTTTGGTTGATGTTTTGTAGTCATGATGCCTTCTATTCGTGTAGATGGCTACTTCCGCTACATCTAAGGTTGCTTAAGAGTAATATGTATGACATGTCTTACGAGTTTTCCATGTTGGTTGATACTCATGATACAAAAATCTGAGATTTTTAAAAAATCTTGCCGATAAATAGTCGACCGATAAAATCGATAAATCGGTCGATAAGCCGATTTATCTCTTATCCTAGATCGACCGATAAGTTAACGAGAAGCGATATCCCGAACATTGGTTTTGACCAGAGTCCCTAACTAGCTGAAGTCATTGAATATAGAAGCTAGATACTTAGCCACCATTAGTATTTAAATATTCAATGCAAAAGAAAATAAAGTCACCTGCTTACCCGTTCCGAGCCCATAGCTCTGTGTCCGTTATGAAGTCGTTTTCCTAAACCGACCCAATACCACGAGAGATCAGTAGTCATAATTCAATCCATCCATCCATATATTAGAGTCAAAACGGATGAGCCTAGGGTCGACCGATAGTATTATAGTCGCCTGCGGATCGCACCATGGGCCTCTGCCTCGGCAAGAACACTACAGCTTCTCCATGTTGGCCGGACCTTCCGCCGGAGATCGCCAGCGAAATCCTCTCCCGTCTCCTGTCGCACGACGACCGCCTCAGCTTGAAGGCCGTCTGCCGCAGATGGCACCTAGCTGCGCGGCAGCAGAGACCACTGCTCTCACCAGCCATACCGTGCATCAACCTCGGGCATGGCATGTATCAGAGCATCGCCGATGGCGGCAAGCGCCGCCGTTTCCCCGCGCCCAAGGACTTCCATGCTGGCGCCACCTTTGACGGCTGGGTTTTGTACGCGCGCAAGCGTTCTGGCAGGTGTTTCCTCCGCGACCCTTTCTCCACATCCACTCCTGACATGGAGATCCCCTGCAACTACCACCCACAGGCCGACATCGTCGAAGCCACATGTGACCCGCGCGCTACATGGATCGATATGGGTGAGCAACTCACTCCAGAAAAGATCATCGTATGCTCGTCCCGCCTTGTCGTCATGACTCATGAGGTTACCTTGGGGAGTATTCGGTCATGCACCGACCAATTTCGCATATTTCCGTCCGGGCGCAAGAACGTTTTTGTGGTCACATGCAGCTGGAACATGCGGTGACCGACATGGCAACCGTTATTCCTTTTACAAGGACATAGTCTTCCACTCTGGAAAGATCTTCGCCCTAAGCGAAAGTGAGCATCTCTTTGCACATCGGCTGGTTGGAGAGGAGGTATCTCAGAGTCGGCCCGATTATGTCATCAAAGAACGACCAGCTAGAGCTTTCGCTGCAATAACAATTTACCACCACCTAGTTACATCATCCGACAAGCTTAAGTTAATGATGGTGCGTTGGAGCATCCCTAGCCAGACACAAAATAACGAGTTTAATCATCATATGATCAATCTTCAGGTGTTTGAGGCGGAATTGGACAATGGCATGTGGTTGGAGGTGAAGGACTTTGGTGGCCAAATCCTATTTGTCGGTCGGGCTGGCTCCAGAGCGCTTATGGTGGAAAGCTCTTCCGAGCACTATTATGGACGGAGATTTAGAGGAGGAAACTACGTGGTTCTTCTCGGTCACGACTGGGCATTGGCACGGATGTTGGCTGATGCCACCTCATGTAGGTGCCTTGACTGCCAAAAGCTCGCCAATGGCATTCCTAGCTATTATGCGTATGAATATGATGTTTTAACTGGCAAAACTAGTCTAGTTTCACTCAATGGAGGACGCGGTTCAGTGAAGTATTGCAAGACACGTTGGTTCTTTCCCTCCGAGTGATATCCGAGAGATTAATGGATGGGCAGGATCAGCCGGCAATCGACTATTGTTATTTTTCATCTATGGACACGGATGGTATCACAGTGGGAGTGCAGTAACAAAATATTGTGTGCCGCGCTAAAGCCATAACGTTTTTAGCACAAAAGGCCCTTATCAGGCCCATCGACGATACAAGCATAGCTATTATTAAATTCCCGATCGATCAATCCGTGTTGACACAATCTAGGTACATGAACCTTTTGTCCCACATCGAGAATTCTGCTAGTTTCACACATGCATATAAGGGCAACGCTGCTCCTTCTCTCGCCGGGCCTGGTGGCACAGGCTTGTCACCCCACGCTCCGGGGGAGGGCAAGAGTTGGCGAGGCATGTGATGATTCTATGCGTCGAGTTTATAGAAACACGGACTCTTCGGATTCGGTGGTCTGTATCGGCGACAGCCGATCGGGACAAGCGCATATCGTAGACGTGCGATTGTGCCGGTTTCCCTAATTTGATGACCACCCCAGATTGCACACAAGGCTCGCCCGTGTTGATTCTCACCCCTTCGTCAACTCTTCCTTTTTGTCTAAGCAAACTTTATCAAATTATACACATTTTCACCGCAGCTCAGCTCATATAAAAAATCCTATCTCCTTGAAATTTTTCGCTCCTCAACATGAAGAAAATGTTGGCTCAAGAACGTACATGCGACCTCATCTGTGGCGAAGGGATCGAATGGTTCAGACCTCTTTCTGAAAAACAAAAGTTTTCTAAAAAATTGTCAGTCTTCCTCTACTGATTAACACGTCAGTTCATTTTCATTCCCACTGGATCGGTCCTCTAGGGACAATATTCTTAATTTGGATGTTCTTCCTGTCATGTTGGACAAAATGATTAGCGTCACTCCCTCCTTGATTTCACTATTGTTCGCTGCATTTTGGCCTTGACCGGTATAGTTATCTGAACATTTGAGGGTGAATCAATGCCTTGACGCCGACGAGAAGGTTTCTTCC
This sequence comes from Poa pratensis, assembly GCA_947311845.1. Lineage (NCBI taxonomy): Eukaryota > Viridiplantae > Streptophyta > Magnoliopsida > Poales > Poaceae > Poa > Poa pratensis. The sequence continues at coordinate 39,231,218 of CAMZMU010000108.1, read as the reverse complement.
TAATCAAGTCATTTCTTCATGACGAGTCTCTTCGGGCTATCTAGTCAGCTCGAGGCAAAGCTGTGAGCAGATTTTTCTAGAGACATGTGTCCACACGACCTTGTGTCCAGGTGTACCTTCGAGCTTAAGATTATGATCACCCTTTTTGACCAACCGAAGCAGGTAGACCTGGCCATCAGCCATGGCCACCTCGTCAACCAGGCGCTTTGAAACGTCCTCTACAAGTATATCTGGGTGAGTTTTGGCTCCGACGGAATCATCACCTTCAGTATTATATATCGATCTCAAAATATTAGTATCTTTTTTGTTCTATTGACTACCAAAACATCAGTTTATAAGATAGATTTCATGTAAGCAAATTATATTTGAACATTTTATATAAAATTCATGAACCACTGGATCTTATAATTATACTATTTTATAATGGGAAATGTGTGAAAGTCAAAAATCACAAGTGAACATGTGTTCAAACGCACATGACACGGTAGAGGCACTCAAAGTTTTCAAGAAATACAGACCAAAGATGTACTTTGCACTATTAAAAGTCATTTGATTTTCCTTTAACAAAATGACCTTCTATATGGTCTAGAAAAGCCGAATGAAATGAATAGTATCAAGGTGTTCAGTTTATAAAAATCTTGCTTTTCTTGCGCATATCATATATGGGCGTAACTGGTATTGACATTTTGAAGGTGATATGTTATATTAGCACAAAAGTACATTATACAGGGTGGCGTAACACAAAGTACATTATACGATAGGGCCACGTCCTACATATTTGAGTATTCGCTGCACACAATGGAAGACACGACTTAGCTGTTCCGACTAGACCCCTAGCTCCGAGTTCGTCATGAAGTCGGACTAGACCCCTAGGTCCGAGTCCGTCTGATCAAGTCGTGTTCGGATGGAAACCATAACGGATCGATAGGCTTTAAATTCGAGTTGTTTTACGGTGCATCAAATCAATACAGGCCGTTCATCCGACGAGATCCCACGGTCCAGATTCCAAATACTACTCCATATTTTCGGTAGTATATTTCAGCCCAAGGGGCATTTTGGGTAGATCACTACTGTTAAAAATTCGCAGCCTGGCTCCCTAAAAATTCGCAGCCTTCCTCTGACTGCACCCCAGCACCCTCCACCCTCGCATCACGGCGCGCTGCCGCATCGAAGCATGCACATGCATGCCACCGGCAACATTTGGAGGGAGGTCGCCGGATCAGCCATCGGCGGGATCCTCCTACTCCGCCGGCCCTCCTCAGCCCACTGCGATTTCAAGCTCCGCGAGTTCCTCCCCAGCCTCTTCCACGACCATATTCTCCTCTCACAAATAAGCAGTAGGGAAACCTACTGTAAAGCTTCCAAAAAAATATTCTCCTCTCACCTGCCGGCCCGTCCGTCTCCTCCCGGTTCCGTTCTCCCGTCGCTCGGATGACGGCGGCAATTAATTGGGCGAACTGAAATTCTTACACGGTGTTGTCTCTTCTGACTTCTCTCACTTCTCCGCTCCACTGACAACTGACAGAGAAGCCTACATGCAGTTCTTCTTGGAAGAACCCCATCAAAATTCAGACTGCATTAGCACGGCTTGAAATTCCTATGCGCTCGTAACTGCTGTATCCTGTTCTTATCCTGCTCAAACTTGCTCTGATGTATCGCTGATTCAACACAATACACATAGGTTAGCTCCAGGCAGTTTCTGCAGCCACGATCTGGAATTAATATGGGCACCTGGCCGACCCGGGTGCTCATGCCCGAGTTCCTGGTTAATGCGGACCTGGCGAAGCGGGCGAGTTCCTGCTCGACCGCACGGAGATGTTGGGCTAGCTTCAGGGAGGCAGCACTGGAGGGCGAGGCGGCGGCGCCTGGGCGTGCTCCGGGGAGGCGACGCTGAGTGGCGAGGCCACGGCGCTGAGGCGAGCTCCGGAGGCGCGGGGTAGAAATGGAGTGCGGCGGCGGCGGCGGTTGCTACGCCGTCTACGCCTAGCGGCAGAAATAATTCAAAGTAACGTCTAAATTGATTAAGATTAAGATTAATTATGCATAAAATGCCAATTATATCTCTTTCGAAAATTACTTGTTTGTCCTTTGGCCCAAAACTGGTCCAATCAATTTTAACCGTTTGATCTGATATATACTACACACTAATATGTGTAGTAGGATGTACCATAAAATACCCCTTAAATTCAGAGACCCATAGGCCTAATCAAACCGAACACAGCAGCAGTACGTACGTCATGGGCCTCTGCCTCGGCAAGTCGACTACAGCAGCAGGATCTTCGCCATGTTGGGTGGACCTTCTACCGGAGATCGCCGGCGAAATCCTCTCCGGCCTCCCGACTCAGGACGACCGCCTCAACTTTACGACTGTCTGCCGCGGATGGTGCCTAGCCGCCCAGCAGCAGGCACCGCTGCTGCTGCCGCCGGCCGTGCCATGCATCCAGGTCGTTGGTCGTGGCATGTACCAGTACCAGAGCATCGTCACCGACGACAATGGCACGGAGGCGCGCTGCCTCCGTTTTGGCACGCCCACAGGCTTCCGCATGTGCGCCTTCCTTCGGCAGCTGGGTCCTGTGCGAGCACAAGCGCTCCGGTCGATGCTTCCTCTACAACCCTTTCTCTCCGTCCACAAAGGGCAGGGAGGTGAAATCAGCCGCGAAGCTATATCGCTCCTTAAGCGTGGGATAATTGTTTGGAAGATCATCGTGTGTTCGCCTCGTCTCGTCGTCGCGTTGACAAGCTCCAGCCTATTAATTGACGCATCATCGGCCGACGTTGCATGTTTTCGCCCGAGAACGACGGCCGTGCTCTCCATGAGTGAATTTTTCTACAAGGACATAGCCTTCCACCATGGAAAGATCTTCGCCATAGACACCCAGGAGCGTCTCTTCTCGCATTGGTTGGTCGGAGTCGGAGAGGTGCAACCTCAAAGTCCGACCAACCCAAGAGAAAATGTCTTCTCTCATGGGTTCTTCAAACAGGCACCGTCATCCAAGATTCGGACAGAGCATGTAATCAAGAAAGGACCACCTACGGCGGTCGTCGGAGTAATGAATTTCCTCCACCTAGTCACGTCATCCGACAAGAAAGATCTACTCATGGTGCGTTGGACCATCCCTAGCAATGAGGCTGATCATCATACAATCAATCTTCAGGTGTTCGAAGCGGATTTAGACAATGGCCAGTGGTCGGAGTTGAAGGACTTGGGAGGCCAAGTCCTATTTGTCGGCTGGACCGGCTCCAAATCACTAATGGTAGATGGATCATCGGAACACTATTATGGTCGGAAATTTCAAGGAGGAAACCGTGTAGTTCTTCTTGGTGACGACTGGGTATGGGCACGGAGGTGGGGGGGGGGGTGCCGCACCATGTAGGTGCCTCGACTGCCAAAATCTCTCCGATGGCATTCCTAGCTATTGTGTGTATGATATGGTAACAGGTAAAACTAGTCTAGTTTCACTAAATGAAGGACACGGTTCACAATGGTTCTTCCCTTCCGAGTGATATCCAAGAGATTAATGGATGGACACATACCTACAGTTAATCCGACTATTTTTCTTAGCTAGACTATTGTTGATGTATTATAGGAGAAGATACATTTTCATGTGCCTTTGTAATAAATTCAGTTTTTTTTCAAACCTTTGATAATGCTTATATTCTACCATCACTAGAAAATTATTTGTGTTTGCTACGTGGTAGTTTTTAACCTCTCAGCAATAGAAGTCAGTTAAGTCATGTAAAATATTCCAATCGACTTTGCATGTTTTCGGCCGAGCGCAAGAACACGACAACCAGCATATCCGGGGACCAACACGAAAAACCCTGCCTTCTTTTACAAGGACATAGTCTTCCACCTTGGAAAGATCTTCGTTGTAAGTGCAAACAGAGCATCTCCCCTGGCCGATGCGATCCCCTAGATCCCGTACCACGTGACGAGAAACAGTGAGTGAGAGACCCCACATGCACAAATTCAGCCAAAAATGGCGTGATACACGTATTTTAATAGCCAGAAATTACAAACTGTACGTCAAATATTTGTGTATATATTATGGACAGCAAAATGCTCAGGGAGACAGTAAAAAAACAGTGGAGCACTTGCCTTGCTTCCAAGCTAACATAGTGTACATGCAGCTGGGAGAAAAATACAGTACAAATTCAAATCATCACTCACACCAAATCATCATTCTCTGTACTCCAAACTTTGATGCTAAATTAGCTTCAGTGTCAATTCCCTCATTCACACCAAAGCTGCTACTCAGGCAGTGAACAAACAATGTAAATTGCCGGGGCAGAACACTAAAATTAGTATCAGGAAGCTTCAGTTTAAGAGGATTTCAGTACAAAAAAAAGTTGAAAAAAATGTCAGTAAAAATATAGAAATTTACACAAGCATTAGCCCTCATACATAGATTATCGGTACATTCATAGCCAGCAGACCGTGCTCTGGTCACATTCAATCCAGTTTACATATTTTCAATGGAAAGTCTACATATGTACATAAATATTGGATATTTAGCGGCTATCCTTGCATTCAATCCAGTTTATGTTGTCTTCTATTATCTCAGGGTGCTTTGGACATCGACACATTGGAGCTAGCTAGCGCGGAGTGCAAGCTGGATGACCATGCTCTTATGTTGCATGAAAACCACAAGGTCTCTTCTTTCTTTGACAAGACAATAAGTAAGTTCATCTGTACCAAATTCCTAGCTGCACTAGCAAGTATCAACAGACCCATAATCATCATGTATATGTATATGATTCCAGCAAGAGATGGAAGCCATTCATGTCAATCTAATTGTGCTTGAGGAGCAGCTTTTGCCATGGGGGACACTAGTACTGCTCATGACGCGGCAGCTGAGGATGAAACTACATGCAGGAGAGAGGCTCACAGAACCAAAGGAAAACCATAGACTTCTTTAGGCCGAAATGGCATATCTGGATCCAGGACCTCGAAAGGCTGAAAGCTTCATGGCTACTCCCTCCATTCCTAATTATAAGATGTTCTAGATATTTCAATATGGACTGTATATAGACTGAAATGAATAGACATATATACTAAAACGTGTCTGGATACATTCGAATCAGAAAAACAGGAAAAAGCTAAAACATCTTATATTTAGGAACGGAGGTAGTAGACCTCTCCCAAAGAGAGCCGAGGAACAAAAAAGAGCTTCAAGAGAATCCCCAAGAGCTGATTCAGGTAAAAGCCAATAGTTTCCTATACTTCTCAGTTCTCACACTGCTCTCTTGTCTTTTCAGAAAGAATAATCAAATTGTGACAGCGTCTGCCATGCAGTCCGCCCTGAGCAAGCTCAACGAGTGAGTCCTCATGGACGTCACATCATGAGTAAGATCAGGAAATTCTGGGAAGGGCGGAAGGCAACGATGACCAAGGAGGTACATTTTGGAGCAGCTAACAGTCGCAGACCCAGGATTGCCGCGAGGGGAATTCAATGTTCCCCCAAAAATTGTTCAACTTCAATCTTCGGCTAGTTACCGCTGCTTTGGTGTACAATTTGGTAACAGTGACATACATGCTTGGGCAATGAAGAAAATTGTGAATTAGGAAAACTAACCTAAACATGCACATAAGCTGCTCAACAATGGAAGTTGTGCTATTCTGTATCATAGTACTGAAACCGGAAACATGATTCGCCAGTCGACACCACTATGGTGTAGACATAACATATTTGATGTAACTGATTGGATAGTTGGAAGTTTATACTCTTAAGTCGTATTATGTTTGCCATGCAGTGTTCCTCTTTCTGTAGCTAATATACTGGACAATGATATTAGACATGGTATACTTCATCTACTGTTAATTTTCCTTCACCGACCATTGCTTCTTTTGATACAACAATTTACACTCAACATTCGTAGAGATAAGAATGCAAGTGCTCAATTGAGATTTCAGAAACTACTGCCTCAAAGCATACATCTTTCATAACAGCCGACGACATTTGCAATACACAATATACACTAGAAGGGAAACTATAGAAGCCCAAAAGAGTTACCATAGGTCTCACTGAGTTTTAGGCTTCTACTTTCCTTCCATAGATATGCAAATATCAATCCATTGTCGCGAAAATCCATGCATTCACCATCAACTGCAAAGGCTAAGACAGAGGTGTTTTAACGCTTCTGTGTTGCTTGGATTGTTGAGAACATATGTTTCGGTCTTTCCGGTGCTTTGACAGGTCAGATTTAATTGATCCCCAAGCTGTGAGGACTGCAGGAGAAGCTTAGTGTTAGTAAACTGTCTGTGAGAATTTAAAACTAAAAGTATAGCTGTAGCTATGCTTACAGATTGAAGGTTCCAACATGTAGCAACAAAAAATATGACAGTAAAATAATGTTAAAACATAAGTCCTCTGTAGAAAGGAGAGCAATGGGACTGCAGCTGCTGATCGCACATAGTTGAAAGCCAACTGAGGCAACCATTTGACTGCAATAATATGTCACTGGCTCATAGTAGCATGCACAGGTTGACACTAATGGTTTCATCTTAGATATTTTTCTATGCGAAAACTACTCAAAAATATGGCAATCAAGCAAAGCATATTCATACACTCATTTTCACCTAAGTGATTTTTAGACGACAATCAAGCATATTCCTTGTTCACATACTCATTTAAATTTAATAATGTTAGACACATCCATCCGGAATGCCACAAATATCTATAGTTTGACGCCTTGACGGAACAATATGCCATCAGCTCATAGCAGCATGCACCGTTTGACGCTCTAATGATTTTCACCTAAGAGATTTATACGAAAAGAGGTATGGCAATAAAGCACATTTCGTGTTCATAATTTCATATACTCATTTTGATTTACCGTTAGACATATCTATCGAGAATGCCACAAAAGAACTATATGCCAACCTAGTGATTGCTAGGTCATATACTACAAGGGACATCATTTCTTAGGACTATATCTATATAAAAACTTACCAGGCAATAGTTACTCGGTGCTTTGCAGCTCCACTTTGAAGTAGGAACACAGCTCAGATAATGGCACCAAGAACATTGCTCACTAGCATTGAACCCTCTCATCAGCAATACAAAGCCAACGATGAACCTGCCAATAATAAAGTTTTAGCAAAGGCAGTTGAGACCTATAGGCCGAACAAATCATTGTTTATGTTCGGCTGACGCGGAAGATACTTACGCACAGATCAATGTCACCAAAGCAATCACCAAGAGTATAATTTGATAAGTCTTGTACTTGCGTTTAGCCGTGCCCGGGGGAACTCCAAGAGGAGAGTTCTTTTGGTTGATGTATCCGAACTGTGGGCGAATCAGGAGCAAAAAACCAAGAAAGAAACCCGATACAAACCCTCCAATATGAGCAAAGTTGTCAACGTGCGGAAGGATCCCGACAGCTAAGTTGATAACAATTATTATGACAAGAGTCAGTAGAGCCGCAAACTGTATTTAAAAACAACAATGATATTAGACACAAGAAAACGTAGTGCAGTTTGAAAAAAATATTATGTACGTAGACTATAGAACTGACCTTATTCTCATATATTGTCCAGTTTGTTATCAGCTCTGACAACATGGAGCCCAGCAATCCAAACAGTGCACCTGAAGCACCAACGGAGATGTTCGACACCATGAATAGAGCAGACAGCAAGCTGCCGCCAACCCCCGAGATCACGTACAGTGTGCCAATCCTCACTGAGACAAACAGACATTCATCATTCGTCAAGTTACATAGGCATAAACTCTTTCAATGAACTATACAGACAGATAATTCAAGAATGCAATATTTTGTGCAGGAGAATGAGGAATATCAAAGCAATTGATGCAAAATTGTCTCGATACTTACTGAAACCAAATTCCTTCTCAAGCCTGATCCCAATCAGCAGAAGACTCAGCATATTGGCGAGTATGTGGACGACACCGGCATGCAACCAGATGCAAGTGATGAGGCGCCACCCTTCGTGATCTTTGGCGACTTTGCCCGTTTCTAGCGCCCCCATTTTCAACAGCCTGCGGAATTGGTATACATGTCAGCTGCCACTTATCAGACAACACAGCAAGGGTGAAAATTACATGTTGTAGAAAAAAAAGTTCAAACATTATCAGACAAGAAGTGACAATGTAGGAACAGCATCTGAATTATACATAAGTTAGTCATATCCAAAAAAAACATAAGGCCAGTTTCATAAAAAATCAAGGAGCTCCTAACTTATTGGTAAAATTTAACTGTAGCTGAATTGCTCGTTGGTGATGCATAAAACGATCAAAATTGAGGCACATCGGCTGGAATCTGAAGAATTCCACACAATGCAGTGCAGGCATGTAGCCATGTACATGTAGAACAACAGAAGAAGTATTTTTGGGCAGGATTTCTTACGTGGCGGAGGAGGGCCCGATCAGGGGGTTCTCCTGGTAGGGCTGGAAGGCGAACCTGCCGAGCTTCGGCTGGAGCAGGCACCCCTGCGCCTGCCCGGCGGCTCCGCCGATGGCTGCGTCGGCGGCGGCGGCGTGGGCCGGGCAGTCATTGACGTACATGGTGAGCGCGAAGAGGCCCACGTTGGCGGCGACGAAGAGCGGCACCAGGAACGGGAACCACCGGCGGAACGGCCGGAACTCCTTCTGCGGCGGCCGCGGGCGGTGCTGCTGGCCGCGGTGGCCGTGGTGGCCGGGTCCGTGGGCGCTCTTGGGCCTCCCGCCGTCCGAGTCGATGGGGACCACCGCCGTCTCGCCCCGCCGCGGCATGGCGCCGACGGCCGCCGCAGGCGGGCTCGTGCGCGGCGCGCGGGGAATGCGGCGAAGGAGAAGGCGGGTTGGTTGGTGAGCTCGTGGAAAATGAGACGGCTTTGGAGGTGGCCGGCGAAAGAGGCCGTCGGGAGGTGGAAGAAACGGGAGCGACCCTGTCTCTCTCTATTCTTGGTGTTCTTCCCAAAAGGGAAAATTTACAGCTTGCAAACAACAGTGAATTTTCTTACAAAAATCAAAGATAAATTTCAAAAAAAGGTCAAAAGTTCCAAATCAGCTGGAAGAAACTCCGTCTATCTTAATGATTTTTGTATTTTGAAACTGGGCTATTATCAAGTGTAAAAAATGACTGATAGTAATAGGCATTTTGTTCGGTTTTTATATCATGGGCTGAGATCTTGTTTGCTGCTAATGGAGGTTATTTGTTCAATACACTACCGATGAAGGCATGGTAGCTTTAGTCATTATTAATTATTATTATTTGCTTACAGTTAGTTTCCATGTAAGTACAATTTTATGCAGCATTCCAGGTTGAATAAAGATACAACAGGTATCATGAAACAGTTATGACAAACAGCACGTTCAGAAAAATGTAACCATTCGACAAGTCAAGTATACCAATGAACGTGTTATTGACTCCATGTTTCGATTCTCCATAATAGTACTAATGCATCAACAAGGTTACAAGAAGACAGAATTGCAGAACCATGGCCCAGACCATTCCAACTCCAATCAGACGTCCATTTCGACATTTGTACAATCCAGGCACCACTACGATTGAAACACACTATAAATCATCCATGATAATATCGGTATCTATAATCTTCCGATAAAAGCCCAATCATCAAGTTTTCACAAGTTCGCCCAATGTACCCTGCCAGGCTTGGAAAATACTGGAACAAGACTATGTTTGGCTACCGAATGTTTTCGCCCTCCAGCGATCGAGTGGTGCTTCATACTGCTCCAGCGGCACGCAGCAGAGCGCACCATCGTCCACATCGCGAGGCTGTTGGAGTGGACACTTCACAGGTACTTGACCATCCCACGGCCTTCCACGCTGAGCTTTGACGCCTGGAGGTTCTTCTTCTTTGGCGCCTTCAGCTGCTGCAGTTTCTTGTTCATCTGCACACCCAACATCAAGGATCAGTGGTCCAACTTCCAGTGTACATAGCACATGCGACCTTATAAATAATAAGCTAACAAAAGCAATCGTTCTAGAGGTGGGTCAGATAGAACCTTCAGCCGGCGCTGATCTTGGACTTGCTGCTTGGCACGAGCCCGTATCTGTTCAGGGTCAATCTTGGACTGCGGACGGATGACAAAGTCGAGAGGTGATGCTTCTGGCCTTGACGCATGCTGCCTAGAACTACTTTGCCCCGACTTGCGTCTGTATTCAGAGCACAGAATAGATTAATCAAAAGAAGAGGGAATGGCGTGCAACCTTGCACCAGATGGCAGAGTGTAACTCCAGTATGACGTGTGACTAGACTTACTGTGAGAAGTCGGCATCAAGATCATCGTCTCTGGATTCCATTCCAGAACTACTCGAAGAAGGCCTAAATGAAAATAAGCGTAACAAAGAAGAATACAAAGTCAGGACAAAAACTCAAATTAGAATATTGACATTTGGATGATATGCCATCTAATGGATCATCACTGAACAGAAGGTGCACTACTCACTTCTTCATTTGAGGCCTCCTGTAAGGAAGAGGTCTTTCATCATCATATCTCCTCATATCCTCAAATCTTGTGCTCTTCTGGAATATTGGTCGACTCTGTATTTGTTTGATCACAGTTAAGCCATATATAGACCAAGAACGTTCAGCATCAGATACAAATGCTTTCAAAGAAAGAGAAATTACCCATTTATCAACCAGTTCCTTGGCTAATTTTCTATTGGAAGTAGTCTCCTCATCAGATTTTGACAAAAACATAATAACCTGCACATCAATTGACAGGATAAAGTCAGCAGTTAAGTATGCTGTAGATAACCTGAAGAGGCCTTCCAGACTGCAATGTCTAAAAATAAATATACCTTTCCCAGGCCACTTTTCTTAAGCTGCTCTCTTCTGTCGAATTGCTCCAGATCAATTGGGAACTGTGTAAATAGATACAAATGCTACATAAGAAAGTAGGCCCCAAAGTAAAACAGTGCTCTTATGCTATAACTAACGTGATTCTATATTTCGGAAAGGAAAAAACATTTCACCTACATCAGATAGTAACTTCAGTACAGCAGTTCGAATATTCATATTCGGCATGCTTCCATCAGGTAAAGGTTCAAGCCAGTTTTTCAGAAGAGTGAGTATCCCATGATCAAGGAATTCCTGCTGGAGATTCTTCCTGCAAAGAGTCATACACAAATGAGAATAATCAGAACTAGCTACAATAGATAGCAAACGGATTCACGGGAAGTTTTGATGCTAGTAATGCCTAGATCCAAATGTCTTACTTTGAGAGAACCTCTATGAGCAGTGGAAGCTTCATAAGTTTGTTAATGGCTGGTTTCGATTGCCTATTTAGGTTTGCATCTTCTTCAGACGCTACTTCAAACTCAGCAATGAACTGCTCAACGATAAGACCAATATCTGCACGTGGTCGATCATTCTTCTTCTTTTTCTTACCACCCTTAAAGAGCCGCTCAATTTCATCATCCTCTTCAGCTTCCTCTGCCTATAATGAAAAGAACTAATTCACATTGGGCTTACACAAGCAAGAAATAAATAGGTTCAACAGAATGTTCTCTAATAATTCCATGAAATGTAAGGCATGTCCTTTTAATTGGGAAACTTCTTCATCAAGGTCGCTTTACTCAGTAAACTACTACTACATATCTATTCCCCCAGGGTTATGTCAATACATAACAGGTCTATAGTAAACATCATTTTTTTAATTGCATACCAGCACCCTTAAGTGAATCATAGCACATGACTATATGTATATATTAAGTTATTCACTGAGTAAGTGCATAAACTTCACAGGTTGGAAGTCACCATAACAAGCCATTGGTATGAAACAAAGGAGCTTAGCCAAGGACCATGTAAGGGATGACTTCAGTAAATAACACAAAAATTATATGGCATGTGCATTTTCTTTTCTTTATTAGTACAAAAATCCCTATTTAAGTACATGGTTTGGTGCTGTTTCATAATAACAGGAGGCCAAAATGTAATATACAATGGTCAACCCAGTCGATTACATACAACTATAGAGACCTTTGATATTAGACCCTTACGATGATTTGTCCCATAAACTGAAAGTAATAGAATTACAAATGGCATATGAGGAATTAGGTATCAGCACCTGTGCATAATGTCGAGGAGAGTGGCCATCATTATCATTGTCATAACGGTCAGCTGGATCAACCCCAGTATCATCGATAAAATTATCATCATCTAGAGTTCTAACACCTTCTTGATCATCCTGTTCCATGAGAATAAAATGTTGGCACAGTCAGTTCGTTTGTCCAAGCCTATGTTGTTATCATGTAGCAAAAATAAACTCAGCTAGCAAGACAATAGCAAACAAGCATCGTTCAGCTCAACAAGTGTTCCAATTAGTAAAATCAGAGCAAAAGATTAAACAGTTCTTAGCATCTAGAATTATCAGAACAGGCCAAGGAAAACAGTTTGATAGCAAAGCAGCAATTTGCAGAGTTAACACAACAGAGCATTGATGGACGCCGAACAGACGCATTGCCTAAGCACAGCTGATTCAAGCAATAAGCACGCACATTTAAACATACAAGCAACATCATCCAATTATCCTAGAACCCTATGAAACCAAGTTCTCTAAAGTACAATTTTACAGCAAACTGGAGTGGGTCTTTCCTACAACATACAAGCACCTGCAATTAATCATCTAAGACAAGAAGATTGGACGCGATGGTGTGTGGTTACCTCTGAGCCGCCGCCTTCCCCGGCGATGGTATCCCAGAGCTCCCGGATCTCTCTCTCCCCTTCATCGTCCTCCTCGCCACCACCACGACCACCCCCGCCCTTCCCGCCGGAATACGACGAGCCCTTCTTCTCCCTGACCATGCCGCCCCTGCCCTCCTTCCTCCGCTTCTTATCGTGCCTCTCCTTGCCCCCGCTGCCGCCCCTCGCGAGGTCCCTGAGGCTCGACGACCCCTTCCCCTTCCTCGCGGCGTCCGGGTCCACGTCCTCGTCCGCCAGCCCGTCCCCGCCCCAGTCCTCCAGCTCGTCGGCGGGCATACCGCCACCGCCGCCGTCCCCTTTCCCGCCCTTCTTGAGGAGGCGCTTCCGGGGCCTGGCGGAGGATCCGTCGCCGTGGACGGGGGTCGGGGAGCGGTCGCGGGTCCAGCCGACGCCGCCGTCATCTGCGATGTCGTCCTCGAGGTCGTCGTAGGGCTGCGCCTGCGGCTCCGGGGATGGGGAGGGGTCCCGCGCGTCCGGGTCCATGAGCTGCTCGCCGTCCTCGTCGTAGAATCTGCAGGCGGCAAGGGATCGGAGGGGGTTAGCGTCGGTGGGACGCGGAGATGTGATAGATGGGAGAGAGGGGAGAGGTGCGTGCTTACTCGTCCATGGCGACGGCGACGGCGGCGGCTGGCGAGATGCGGATCGGAACCCTAGCGTCGGTGTGGGTGGCGTGACAGCGCGAGGAGGAGGAGGAGCTAGAGACGAAGAAGGATCGGGGAAGGAAGATTGGGCCGGGCTCTGGGATTTGGGTTATCTAGTCTTCGAATTTCAAGGACACTACTCACCTTACTCCGTCAAAAAAAAAACTCACACTTCCAGTGGTGATGGTGATGGTGGTACGTCGTCCGCTCCACCTCGATCCCGCACAGGAGAGAATTCTAACTCTCGCACAGAAGAAAACCGCCCTTCAATCTCCCATCCCACTCCGCCCACATCCTCACGCACGCCCGTTCTAGACAGAAAAGAAAATTACAGTTCGATTCTTTACGGTGCCGCCGCTGCGCTGCCCATCTTCCTCCCCATAACACCGCCACCAGCGTCCCGGGCGCCGCCTTCTCCATTCCCCGTGTTGCATCTCCCATCCACCATGGTTTCCTGTAATTCGTGAGATCGGGAGAGAACTAGAGTTGTGGGGTGTGGTATGATGATGGTTGATGATGGGGAAGAGATCTGCGGGCGGTGGGGATTGAGGAGGTGGGTCCACACCGCCGGTCGTGTCGGGGAAGCAGGAGCAGTAGTGCCACAAGCTGGAGGTGTACATGGAGTCTGGACTGGAGATGCCGAGGTGCCTCCATGGCGCCGGTGTCCCAGAAGAGTAGACCCCTGGTTCGACGACGAGCTCTGGAGAGCCCTCTTGATGTGACGACGCCGCCCGAATACGCTCAGCATAGGTCCGCGCCCGTGTGGACTGATTTGGATTCGGTGTTTCTTTTTTGCAGTAACATGATGTATGTGAACTTGGGGAGGGCGTAGGACATGCTCACGCAGAAACGTCTCTTGGAGTTGGGCAAGAAGGCGACGCACATCCTTCGGTCCACAAATTTCACTTCGGGTATTCTTCCTTTCACTTAGCCTGATCTTTATTCTTCCTCGGCAATTCAGAATAGGAGGATTGATTGGAAGTCAAAGTACCACTGAAATCACTATTTTTATAGCGACCACAGGTGTTTCTTTCGGTTGGCAGCTATGGTTGCAGACACACATTGAAAGATCCTGTAAAGGTTAGTTTTGCTGAGATGTGCAGTAGATCCGCATATGTTCCCACAGTACTAACTGTGCTATAGCATTTAAACCTGCTTCTCTGTTATTTTGTTAACATCAGCTCTATCACCCTGGGTATCTCAAATTGGTTTGCTCTTATTGCAGAGCCCATTACATTTTTCAGTGAAGTTATAACATAGATGTTCCTCTAGACATGTTAAGTTACCAGTTACCACGGGGTCGCCCGCACCTCTGGAAAGGTAACTGGGGCTCTATCCTTTTACATTTACTTTTCATTCTTGGAGAGTTGATTTTCTGATTGTTACTTCAAAAATATTTAGGAACATCTGATTGGTGATTCTTTCTTATTCTGCAATGTGATTGGTTGACGCAATAGATAGAAAGCTTATTTCCTTCACAAGACTAGGAGATGATTTGTTTGATAATAGCGGAAACTGATGATGGTTCCATGATTTTTATTACATTAATTTTAGTATTTCAGTGTCCTTTCTGATCGTTGTTGGTGGCACACACACGCATTGAATTTCAATGGATTTCAATATGCCACTAGCTGCGCTTCATGATGATCAGGCTAGATGATCGATCGCTGCCCAGGCCGGAATCCTGTTATAATAGTTCCACATGGTATATTGCTTTTCAAGTTTTGAGTTCCAGTCATCAATTTGCAGTATGTACGAAATGACAATTGGTAGGTACTCTCCGGCCGGAGACTTTAGGAGCTGATGATTATTTCAGAACTATCGCTGATGTTCTGGACACTCTTCTTGAGCCGAGATGGCATGCTGACGTCTATGGCTGACAATGTCTGGTGTAGGGCAATTATATAGCTTGAGGTTCTCCGGGGACGGTAAAGTATATAGCTTGAGATGTGCATAGATACATGTTTTCCACCGGAATACACACGGTTATCACCATGGCCATGGAGCCAAGGTTCTCTCTTCTTTCTTTCAGTTACATGTGCATAGATATTGACCTCATTTTATTTGCCATTTACTGTTTTTCCATTTCTTCTAGCTGAAGCTGGCGCATTCGCAAAATGAGAGCAGTGGACCTCAAATATCACGTACATTCTACATTGTCAGTGCCTTATATTGTATCTTTGGCTGCCTAGCTACTACTCCCTCCGTTCGGAAAAGGATGTCACAAAAATTGTCTATCTATAGTTCATTTTTGTGACATCCTTTTCCAAACGGAGGGAGTATATGATTATTATGGCTAGGGTGCAGTTGACGGAGTGGCATTGCCATCAATTAGTTAATCTATAATCTCGGTACTATTTGATGATCTAGATTGATCTATTTGCAAAGAATGGAGCCAAGATTGCAGATCATAATTTGCTAATTTGTAGTTTGGCCTACTTGTTGTAACCACGAGACGGATATGTTTGTAAATAAATTGATGGAAGGATAAAATGGCATTCAAGCTATGTTGTCTCAGTCGACCAATATGACTTGGTAGTTCAAGCCTGATCGGTGCAAAGTTTTTAGCTCTATTGTTTCTTGTGTGAATGAAGGAAGGCAGAGTTGTGTGTGATCATGATCATATTGAATGGTTTTTCGATCTAAATAACGTTGTGTTGATGGTGCTTTTTGCCACGCAGCTTTTTTGTTACTTGTTGGTGGTGCAGCTACCCATTCTATTTATAAACACCCACGAAGACTGACAAAGTGACGGTTATAGTTGGAACTAGAACTCTAATTACAAACATTCTTTTATTTGATTTCATATTTGAAAATAAACTGGAAAATGAAGTGACGATGTTTCAGGTCGCTAGCAGCATTTGTTCAGGACTCGCCACCCCTATAGCCTCTTCCCATTTGTTTCTTTGTTCTTTTTATGCATGCGGTTTGCTGGCAATTTTAGAAACAAATGGTTTCAGGTCGCTAGCAGCAAGACTGTCCTGATTGACGCCTGTCTCTCTAGTCTACCTATGTTCCTGATGGAAGTTTATATACTCCCAGAAGGCACGCACGTCTCTTTTGACAGGGATCTCTCACGCTTCTTCTGGCAGGCGGCCAATGGGCGTCAGAAGTACCACATGGTCAAATGGGCAGATGTATGCTCCCCAAAGACATGGGGGCATTGGTATCATTTCCTCCCGTAAGATGAACGTTGCACTCATGCTACGATGGGTATGGCGGATACTTAGAGAGGAGGGGGGACTATGGCTGCAGCTAATCAAAGCGAAATATCTGCAGGGTCGCCCCCTTCTTTCATGTGACCGCCAGGATGGATCCCAATTTTGGAGATCTATCCAATCCATCAAACATGATATTAGGAAGGGTGTCCGCTTCTCCATTGGTAATGGAGAGGACACCCTCTTTTGGCTGGACCCGTGGCTCTATGGGAGCCCGCTACAGCATAGGTTCCCTACTCTCTTTGCTATCTGCGCGGACCCGATGCAGCTTGTGGCTTCGGCAATACCCAATGGAACTTGGAACATCTCGTTCCGACGTACATTCGGTATTGCCGAGGCTGCAGCTTGGACAGAGTTACGAAGTTTGCTCCTGAGTCGCTGCCAGGAGGTCGTGACCTCATGTCATGGTACCTGACACCGACAGGGACGTTTTCTGTAAAGTCGGCGTATCGGAGCCTCTTTAGTACCCCAGTTAGTGCTTGGACCTCTCCACTCTGGAAGGCCCCTATGCCGCTAAAAATTAAAATCTTCGTGTGGCAGCTTCTTAGTGACCGCCTCCCCTCAGGGGTGGAGGTTCGCAAGCGACAGGGGCCGGGTGATGGGCTTTGCCCCATGTGTGGGATCCCCGAGACGGGAACCCATATCCTCTTCACCTGCCCCGCTGCCAGGTTTCTATGGAACTTCGTCCACGAGGCGCTGGGGCCTGCTTGGCAGGCCTCAGACCTTGGCGAGTTCCTAGAAATCCAGGCGAACCGTACCGGGGAGAGGCGACGCCTCTTCTGGTTGGTGTTTGCCGCGATGATGTGGACCCTGTGGACAATTCGCAATAAGATGGTGATCGAGCGGATTTTTCTCCGACGTGCTTCTGACTCGATGTTTAAATTTCTGGCTTTCTTGCAGCAGTGGCTCCCATTGTCTAGGCAGCGGGACAGGGGGCAGCTGGACGACATGATCGCTAGACTTGTGGGGACTGCCCGGCGCATCTCCTCGTCTTCTTCCAGCTAGCGCCGGAGGGGCTTAGTTCTTTTGTTCGCTCTCTTCTGTCTATCTTGATGTATCTCCCCCACCACCCCCCCACCATTTCTTTCTTGCCTTTTCATGTGGGCTTACCTGTGCTGCGCCCCAGCAAGCGGCATTTCCGCTCCTATGTTTGTAACTGTGTATGGACTTGCTTGACATGTTGCTTTATTTATAAAGCGGGGCGAAAGCCTGTTTCGAACAAGGTATTTGGTTTGGTGATTTGAATGTAATAAATTTAGTAGGTCGTAGCAACGCACGGACATTCAACTAGTTACTATTAAAGGAGAGTCCATGGTATGGTGTCACATGTCAATATATTTACGGATGAAATGCCACCGCAATGTCTTTCCCTTATCTCTCCTCTCCCACACGCATGCAACTAACGAACTCTATCCATCCTATTTTTCGGTGGCTAAAAACAAGGATTGTAGTCAACTGAATTGGCTAACAAACTTATCTCCACAACTTGGTTAACAATATCTCAACAACAATTACTCATTATCGTCGGGCGTCGCTATCCACCTTGCTTGCCCTCCCGAAATAAAGGCACTGCTTCAATCTAATCATATCTCGTGTTCCTCTTTGTTCGGGCTCGGCGTCTCAGCATGTTAGCCCATAGATGGCGCTAGCGTGCGACCAGGCATCGTTCGTGATGTGGGGAGGCCCCGAAGTAACTCAACCCAGGTCCGGCGGTCGCTCAAGGAAGCCGCAGACTACATGTGTTGGTGCACGGACGTTGTGTCACCTGTACTGGCTCGGAAGCGGCGGCACTCCATGCACTGATGCACATGCCGGCATGCGGCCGGCCAAGGCCGCGGCGTCGACCTAGAAGCCGAAGGCCGTCGGCACCCGCTGTCTCAAGGGCGTGATGGAGCTGGAGGACCTCCGCGCAGAGCCGCAGAGTACCTGGAGGAACTTCTCCGTCTCCTATGACACCACGTCTGCCTCCAAGAATTCGCGCTGCTCGAGCGACCACTCCGTCTGATCCTCAAGTAAGCTATGCTATATTGCTATCCGCTACACCTTCGTGTGCCTTGGCAAACGCCTTTGCTTGCCATCGTCTCCTTCCGTTGTCTCGAGGACCCCGAGAGAAACAACTTCGTTATCGCTAACGGCAGTGCGTGGAGATCAGGACAAGCAAGAACTGTAGGAGATCATGTGAGTTGGCGGATGTCAGCAATATTTGATCTTTCCGGTTTTTACTGTGAGGATATGATATAATTGATCGATCCCCTTTTACTACAGGATAAAGAAACGTAGCAAGCATTGGTAATGTTGGCATTTGAACGCATGTACAAGAGCAAGAGCATGAATACAAAAACAGGTTGGGACTGGAATTGATCTGCTCGACTGCAGGTTACTTGACCGGTGCACAAATTAAATAAAATCATGTTCTTATCCAGATGTAAAAAAAGCTCTACTTGTTCCTATGGTAAGCTATTCTAAATTCGTCTCATGACGTGGGCTGCTCATATCCGATCCCTGATCATCTGGTGTTCTTTTTCAGACATGGTCATGATATATTTTGAATTTGAAATGATCTGAAGATAAGCTATTATAGTTCTTTTCCAGACTTGGTGTCTGTATCCATTATCCGAACCCTAAGCATAATCCTCTGTGTGCATGAGAGTGGGTTAAGTGTTGTCTACCATGATCAATATGGTAGTGTGTTGTCTACCACGGGTTTCAGGAACGTCATCAACAAAGAGATCTGCAGGGATACTACGCTGGGCAAAGCGTGCTTTCTCCTCGGATATCTTTCTACCCTGCCCACAATGACATGTTGAATCAGTTCTCTTTCTTTCTTTCTTTTTTAAAACAAGGCAAACTATTTCAAGCACCACTACTCCCGGTAGTTTGAAAATTTTAAAAATCATACTTTTTTTGCTTCAAAAAAATCTGAATTTTTTTACACAAATACAAATACAAATTACGCAAGTACGCAAGAAATCTCGTAGAAAAATAAGTTATTTTTGGGCTAAAAAAAAAGAGAAAATTCTGACAAATCCAACATACTATTTTCACTTTTTACTTACCCAAATTTTGTTATTTTTATGTAGCTCGGAAAACGATTTGTTTTGCGCTCATAATTGGCATATACGTAGAGAACATGCATATGTATCACCTGGTATTTTTTTTGGATTTTTTTGAAACTCGTTTTATTTTTTTCAAAAAATTTAAAACACAGGTGCAGTGGTGGTCGGGATCCAAAAGGGATTTTCGAAAATATTTTGCCTTTTCATTGATATAAAAGAAAAAGTTGGCCAGTTTATAAGGGAGACTGGCCGAAAACCCACAGCAGAAACCACACCACGGTGACCCCAGTCCACGCCCAACACGAGTCGGCGACCAAGTTGCCCAACCAACCAATGTCGACACCTAAGAATCTCAACACAACATCGCGGAGGCGAACATCTTAAGCCGCCGCTCTGATATGCACGCCAGCCCCAGGGCCGCGCCCCACACGAGTCGACGATCAGTTCGCCTGAGTGATCAAGACCATCACTTAAACATCTCAACGCAACATGGCGGGGGCGAACATCCGGAGCCCCTGCTCCGACATCCACAGCGGCCCTAGGGCCGCACACCGCCTAGCCGACCACAAAAGAAGCACAACGCCAACCGGACGAGCAGACCAGACAACGTCACGAGAGGTGAGGGACTCCACAACGATATCTCCAAAGAGGGGAGTGACGACCGAGAGCGCCGCCATCGCCGGCATCAACCGAGGTCAGTATGGGGTTCTCACCTGAAGCTCACCAATCCCGAAGTCGCGTCGGCCTGTCCGACGTAGCCGAGGTTGCACATCAACTCGCCACCGCCAATCATCAACTCCTCCACTGGTCCCTCCGGCCGCCGGGCATCCAAGGCGAGGACTCAAGAGGTAAGTGACGCAAGAGCGCCACACTCGGCCGATCCCGAGAAGGATCTGGGTTTTCCCCGGAGAAACCCGCGCGGAGGAGCGAGAGCACCGCCACGACGACGCCTTAAAGAAGGACAGACTTCAAGGGTGTCATAACCGTCAGTCCGAACTGGAAGCCAAGACGGGGCTTTCGCCCGACAATGAGTCGCAAACCACACACCCGCCCGCCCGGGACCGAACCGACAACTTATCCCGCACGCAAATCGCCAGCCCCACGCGTCCGATGATCCGAGACCACGGACAAAACAGGGTGCTGGGGCTCATTTTCGCCTCCCCACAGAGCTACCTCTTAGTTCGGTGTGGAGAAGAGTACCGTCATTCGAGGCCGTCGCCCCGGCATTGGGCGTCACACCAAGCCGAAGTTCGGCGGGATCACTCGCAACTCAGTCGACTACCGTGACGAAGAGATTGTGACGACCGCCGCCAAAGCCTTCGGAACTGGGCAGCCTGGCCAAGTATCTCATGCCTTGCCAAGTCTAGACTCCCTGTTGCCACGACGAAGACGTCGCTGTCCGGAGAATCACCGCAGCAGCGAGATAGTCGCCGAACCAAACAGATCAAACCCGGAAAGCTGCCATCACGCACAGGACGACAGACCACCATCCTCCAACTCAACGCCATGACACGGTGAGGGATCCCGAGATCCACCACACAAGAGGCCACCAACCAGCCAACCACCTCCGGTCGGAGGAGGGCGCCACGTACCCATGCGCGCCACCATGAACCGACGTCGGAGCCGGCGAGACGCGTCGGCATGAGCAGCCGCGAGACAACAACGCCACCATGCTTCAGCCATGCCACCTGTGACAATGAGCTGGAAGCACCGCGCATGGTCGTTGCCGACCCGCAGCATCACCATCTGGAGCAGCAGGAGGATGCACCGCCATCGCGCACCGGAACAACGACTGAGGAGTCCCGTCACCGCCGCGCCGCCTAGGCTTTCCCGGCGATGCCTCCGGCGGCGGGGAGAGGAGAGGGAGGCGCAAGGACGCTCGCTCTTGCCCGCCGGGGCGCCCTGGCATGGCTCGGCGTGGCCGCATGAGAGCGGATCGGAAGGGGAGGAGGGGGTCGACCCGAGCTCTGGCGGAGACAAATGGGCGGCTGGAGGTGGTGGGGAGAGGAGGCCGGAGACGAGGGAGGAGCGGCGCGGCCAGGTGGAAGGAAGCAGTTGCAACCAGACAAGGCACAAGGGCAGACCATCTTGATTATCGGCGTGTGCCACCGGAATTAATATTTTCTCATGGTTAGCTCTACGTCGTGTTGTTCAGAGCAAATACGAAGAGCAACATCAAGATCCTCGCCATCACAGACAAAGAAAGGACCGGACCAACAATTCAATAAAGGTGAAAAAGAACCGAGTCGTTCGTAACAAACACACATAACATAGTTTACAAGGAAGTATTTAGCAACTAAAGTAGCTGCACCACATTTGAGTATCTTTTTTGATAATTATCATGTGCCTACCATTTGTGGCGTCTTAAAATATGTAATGTTCCAAATATGTTTGAATTTTTAATTTTGCATCCCTATATTTACTATAACAGTGAATATTTGTGTGGCTTTTATGGTTACATACAAAAACTGTGTGAAGAAAAAACGAATTTAAACCCGTTGCAAAGCACGGGCATTCAACTAGTTCTATATATGTCATCTAAATTCGATATAGTTACATCCATCATCCAACACATTTCCATATTATACTCTATTACTAGGTATTGTAGATGTTGACCTTTTTCAATGCAAAATTGGTCGAACTTTATGAAATTTGGAGCTGGACAACACTCATAGACGCTATGCTTGACACGACGGAGGAAACTACTTAAGGCCAGAAGGAATGGTGAAAAATTAATTGCAATGGTGTTGTTGTCGCGCACGATGGTCATGAGAGGTCGATTGCGGTTTGTCCGACGAAATGAGGAGGGCCTTTTCCTTGGGTGCTTCTGCTCGCGTTGGTGTGATCCGTGCATTTTGTATCATCAATTTTAGATCCTATTATTTTAGTCTATATGTCGCTTAGTTCGTTTATGAATTATTTATTAGTTTCAGGAGCTTTACTAGAATTCCACGAAATCTCTTTATTTTTAACATTAATTACCAAAGGTAGAAAAATGTTACTGTTTTTGACTTTTAGAAAGCTACGGGACTCAAAAAGAACAGGCTGGTAAAATACCTTTTTCGAAATTTTGAGACAGATCCATCAAGCTTGATATGGACTCTAGGGGGCCAAGGAGCTGGAAATGTATGTGTGCTTAGGGTTGTCGTGTCGAGCATTATCGCCTCAAGAATTGGATGCCACCGATTCCAGCGCCATCGGCTTTCTTTTGCCTCAAGCTAAATTTATACCCTCAAGAGTTTTTTCGCTGCGAAGACGGTGTTACTATACCCTGTGACGATGATGGAGGGCGGACGGAGCGGCTCGAGGCATCGGCGTGCTTGAGGCTCGACGCCTCGGTCGATGCATTGCGAAGGAAAGAGAGAGAAGAGACTAAGATGATGTGCAGGTAAGAGAGCAAGAGAAGGGAACCAAAATGGGTGGCACGACTCCGTCGAGCAATAGCTGCAATCTGGCGGCATTCTGGGATGTGAGAGTTGGCGAGAAAGGAGAGGGAGTTTGAGGGGGCATAGAGGAGGGCTTCCGCAGGACCGTTCGAGCACACGGGAGTGGGGGAACATGGGCGACGTTGTGCGGTGTAGGCACATGATTTTTGGTCAAAGGTTGATGTGTTCACCCACCCCTCTCTTCTATCGCTCGTTGACATCCGGGCCCCGCACCATAATTCCGACGTAGTTCTGACCATACGGAAATTACTTTTTTTTTTAGATTTTTAAGTATATTAATGAGAAACAGAGTTTACAAGGTTCGTACACACATACGCATCAACCTCCGCTGGGACATGCCCCAGCCAGAAGTTGTTGGAAACATCAGTTTTAGCTAACTTGGCCAGCACATGAGCTGCTTGATTACTCTCTCTTCCAATGTTGCTGACAATGAAACTACCCAGCTTGTTTTCAAAGGCCTCAATATCCTCGTACGTTCGCCAGAGAGCAGATAGCTTTTGGATTTTGTTCTTTATCGCACTTACAACAGCAGTATTGTCGGACTCGAGCACCACAAGCATGTTGTCAGGATTTGGGATTTGCTGGAGCGCAGCGAGGCATGCTTTCGCTTCAGCTTCTTCTGCATTTGAACTTCTTCGATATCTCTATTACCTGCCCAGAGGACGTTTCCTTCATGATCTCTAGCAAGGCTACCCATGAAGCTCTTTCCATCCTCAATGGAGAAGGCAGCATCAACGTTGATTTTAACCCAGCCATTTTTAGGAGGGTTCCAACTCTCCGATCTGTTCCCACAAGCAGCAATAGTATTAGTTGCATGGCATGCAGTATTAGACGTACCTGCTGTAGCTATCAACTGTTTTTGCTTCCAGTTGTCCTTCTTCCTGCAATTGATCATCAAATCCTGCAGGTATCTGTCCAGAAAGTTAAATGAATCAGAAATTTTACATTCTCCTTTTTCATGGACTGCGTCACACCTAAGGTGCCAAGCGCGCCACAGAACCATCAGGACAAGACCCCTCCTATCATTGCTTAGGTTTGAGAGCAAAACAAGTAGCCAATCCGGGCCTGAGTACTTGAAATAACTTTCAGGCGGTAGGCACCACTTTGTTCTCATTTCATTTCTAAGCGCTCTTGCCTTGGTACACTCCACAATGGCATGAAAACTAGTTTCATCTGTCATACCACAGATTTTGCAAACACCGTCCGTTTCGAGGTTCCTCCTGAATTTGTTGCATTTTGTGGCCAAATTATCAGCAGCAGCCCTCCACGCAAAGATTCTAATTTTATTTGGAACTGGAGCATTCCAAATAAGCTTCCACAGGGATCTTGTGCCTGCTTCTCTTTGACTCGAGCCAGGGGTAGATTCATGGTTATATTTCTGATGGTACGCCATTTTGTATGCACTTCGCACTGAAAAAATACCCTTTTTTCATAGTGCCAAGCGAGGAAGTCCTTTTTGGAGGCATCTGGAGGATTCATATTCAGTATAAGGTCTGCATCATGAGCGTGGAAACTTCTACGGATGACCTCCTGATTCCAGCTTCTATCATTGATATTAGCAAGCTGGCTGACACACCTATGCCTGTCAGGAGTTCTTCCTGGGAGGGCTTTGAGAGAATAATTTCTTGGCAGCCAATTGTCTCTCCAGGTTCTGATGCTTTTTCCATCACCAATCCTCCAAATAACTCCTTCCTTAAGCAGGTCCAAACCATGTTCAATACCATGCCACGCTGGGGATGCTTGAGCTCTGAAGACTGTGTCAATTAGGTTTCCCCTAGGGTAGTAGATGGACTTCATGAGTCTTGCCGCCAGGCTGTTGGGGTTTTGTATTAATCTCCATGCTTGGCGAGCAAGAAGGGCTTGGTTGAAAAGGACCGTGTCCCTGAATCCCATTCCTCCTTGATTTTTTGGTTTGGTGAGATTGTCCCAAGAGGACCAGTGAACTTTCCTATGCCCCCTTCGTCACCCCACCGAAAATACCTTATCACTTGCATATAATCCTCATGGAAGCCGGCAGGTAGCTTGAAAATACCCATGACATAGGTGGGTAGGGCTTGGGCTACCGATTTGATCAAGGTCTCTTTTGCACCCATGGACATGAACCTTTCATTCCAGAAAGATAATCTCTTTGCAAATCTATCCTTGATCGGTTGGAATTTCTGAGCTTTCATTCTGCCATCCGGGGTCGGGAGCCCTAGGTATTTTTCTTCAAAGGAGCTATGTGTTAAGCACAGAATGTTTTTGATTTCAACTTGGGTCACGGGAGGGCATGCCTCATTGAACAAAAGGGAGCACTTGTTTGGGTTGATCATCTGACCTGTGCCACGCTCAAACTTTGCTATTAAGCCTTTGAC
The DNA here is from genome assembly GCA_947311845.1 of Poa pratensis. Taxonomy (NCBI): domain Eukaryota; kingdom Viridiplantae; phylum Streptophyta; class Magnoliopsida; order Poales; family Poaceae; genus Poa; species Poa pratensis. Next base: position 39,205,836 of record CAMZMU010000108.1, on the reverse strand, counting down.
AACCGCAGCTTGTTGGCTAGTAGCTTTAAAAAAGAGTAGACTGTCATCCGTAAATAACAAATGGGATATTCCAGGGCTTCCTTTGCAACATTTGAAGTCGAGAAGCTCCTTGTTATCCACCGCACTCTGTATAAGCTTGGACAAACCCTCAGCCACAAAGAGGAAGAGATAGGGGAAAGGGGGTCCCCTTGTCTTAGGCCTCTCTTTGGTCTGAAACTACTCATGAGCTCACCATTTACCTTCACTGTATAATTTACTGAAGTTACACACGACATGATCTTGTTCACCCAATCAGCAGCAAAACCGAATTTCAACAGAGTGCATCGCAAATAGTCCCAGTCGACTCTGTCATATGCTTTGGAGAGATCCAATTTGTATGCACAATAGTTGTCTTCAATTTTCTTGTTCTTCTGAATGTGGTAGAAGCACTCGAATGCTATTAAAGCATTGTCTGTTATCAGCCTTCCAGGGAGGAGGGCACTCTGGGTTTCGGAGATTATGTCCTGCAACATGGGTCTCAACCGATTAACAATGCATTTTGAAATAATTTTGTACAGAACATTACAAAGAGAGATAGGTCTGATTTTTTTTAACTCATCTGCATCAGGAGTTTTTGGGATCAAGGTAATGATTGTGTCGTTTAGCCCGTCTGGAATGCTACCATCTCTGAAGAATAGCTTAACAGCTTTAACAATCTCCTCCTTCATGATGCCCCAATTACGCTGGAAGAAACGAGCTGGATAGCCATCTAGGCCAGGAGCTTTCAGAGGGCCAATTTGAAACAGAGCATCACTGATTTCTATGTCTGTGTATTCTCTTTGCAAGGCCTCGTTCATGTCTGAGGTGACCAAGGGCTTGATTAGACGTGTGACTTCCTCCGGATGAACTGACTTATCTTTGTGGAACAGGTCACCGAAGAAGGAAGTTGCAATATCTTTCATTTCCTCTATGTTATCAGTGAAAGAGCCATCATTTTTCTTCAGCCTTAGTATCTTGTTCTTTTTTGCTCGACCTGAAGCTTTCCTATGAATTTTTTTTGTATTCTTATCTCCCTCCCGAAGCCAATTGATTCTTGAGCGTTGCATCCACATAAGCTCCTCTCTGTGCAGAAGTTCATCCATTCTTGCCTGAATCATGTTGATTTCTTTCTGGTTGTTGCTGGAGTTACAGGCCATTAAATTCTTGAGATCCTTTCTGAGTTTATTCAGTTCTTTGATCACTGACCCAAACTTCTCTTTGCTCCAGCTTTGAAGCACAGACATAGTGGAGGCAAGTTTTGTGCTGACATCTGCCAGATTTTTGCAAGGGGCATGTTTGGACCAGGCAACATTTATCTCATCCGCTAAAGATTCTTCCCTTTCCCACATGACTTCATACCTATGGATACATTGTTTTTTCCTTCTGTACTCTTTTTCAGTCATACGAACCAATAAAGGGCAGTGATCGGACCTCGAAGAGACTAGGTGTTCGACAGCCGCTTTGGGGAAGATTTGGGACCAGCTTGGAGAGGCCACTGCCCTGTCCAGCCTAACCCTGACATTGTCCCAAGCCTTTTGTTGTTGTAAGTCCAGGGTGTCCCTTTAAATCCCAGATCAAACAAATTACAAAAAGAGAGGGTATTTCTAAACTCCACCATCTGTTTTTGACCTCTTCTCTTAGAGGAGAAGTGTTCTTTTTGCCATAGCGCTTCATTAAAATCCCCAATCATAAACCATGGTTCAGAAACAGTCTGCTTAATTCTGCGCAACAACTCCCACATCAAGTGTCTATCTTCAGTTCTAGGCTCACCATACACAAAAGTTCCTCTCCATTTTATTCCACTAGATTCAAGGATCATTACATCAATGAAGTGAGGGCCACTATCTAAGATGTCTACAGAAACATTGTTATCCCAAAACAGAGCAAGCCCACCACCTTTACCTTTGACACTAACCGGCAGGCAGTTCTGAAAACCAAGTCGCCTACAAGTAGACTCAACGACGTTCTTATTTTGACGGGTTTCGGAGAGGAATACCAGATTGGGACTGTGAGTCCGCACAAGGCGGAACAGCTCCTGAACTGTCCGTGACCGTCCCAGGCCACGACAGTTCCATGATAAGTAGATCATGGTCCCTGTCGGGCGCTCACATTAGCGCCCGACAGTGTGCCGGTAGCCCCAGGACCGGTCGCTGCCTTTCCACCTTCTGCCCCTGCTTTCTCATCCTCATCTGTCTCTTCTTTGTCTCTGTTCCTTTCTTCCTCCCTACCTGCATTCTCTACTATCTTTGCTTCATCTTTTTTAGCAGTTACAAGTACAGAGAAAGGAACATGTTCCTCAGCTAATGGTTCTATAGGATTACTATCAACCCCTACATTATGCTGAACCCTCGTACCCCACACTCTGGTTTCCTCCTCTTCTCTGAGCTGACGCAGTCCTTCTGTTCCCAGACATTCAGACAAGGTTGGGCCCCTGTACACAACTCGTTTGGCCTCTCGCCTCTCCTCAGGTTCAGGCTCCGACAGGCGGGGGCGAACTATGCCAATCAAGGTGTTGGCCAGTTCGCTCCCTCCCTTGTTCTTGTCTTGGTTCTCCCCTTCTACACGCCTGATCCGCTTCCAACTACCACCTTTCTTTGTGCTGATGTCTTCAGTTTTGTTGGTGTTGTTTTCTCCCTGGCTAGCCACCACCGCACTCTCAGGTTGTGCAGCGCTGGCCTGGCCTTCATCCTCAGCTTGTACATTCAGGTTGGCCACCGCCTTGGCCACCTGCTCCACCGTCGCAGGCGGCAGGATCCTCAGTCTTCTGTTGCTGTCGGGGTCGTTGTTCGCAGAACGCCACGGCAGAGCAGCCCGGTGTTGACGTAGAGACTGTCCTGCCGTGGTTGGGAGGAACCAGCTCCGTGGGTCCTCTGGGATGACAGGCGGGAGGCGGAACTCGGTGCTGAAGCGGATTTGTTGTAGCTCGACAGGGATATTGCAGTTCTGTTCCATGTGACCAATATAACCACAATATAAGCAGAAATTTGGCAATCTTTCATACCGGATGACAGAGGTGACTGTCGAACGGGAACGGTAGGAGCTCTGCCTTATTTCATTATAGAAGAGAGAACAAAACACTTACAAACTCAAACTCGACGAACCCAAAGGCGTTCAACTCATTCAGAAAAAAACAACTCACTCAAAACACACAAACTCAAGCCTCAGGTTCAAACTGCCGACTGGGCTCCCCTAGCAAGGGTCAAAAGCTGTAGATCTGCGCGAATGAGGGAAGACAAAGCCAATGCCGGCATTGTCTCATTCTGGAACACGCGCCTTCCTCTTTCTTTCCAAAGATGCCAAATGATATAAACTGACAGGGATAAAAGCTTGTGCTTCTGCAGATCGAATTTTCCAGCCGCGGCAACGTTCCACCACTCGCCCAACGAGCTAAAGGCCTCAGCGACCTGAACGGCACCAAGATCCGTAGACTGAAAGCAATGCCACACCTCACGGGCATAGGGGCAGGCCAATGCCAAATGCGATGCCGTCTCGAAGCTCTGATCACAGAGGCAGCATCAATCACTATGGGCCAAGCCACGGTCTCTTCGCTTCTCCGCCGTCCAATTTCGATTTTGCAGAGCAAGCCAGAAGAAGAACTTGACCTTTCCCTCCGCTCTGATCTTCCAAACCTTGTCAAGACTGGGTTGATGCAGCCTACCCAGGAACTGAACATGATAAGCAGACCTCGCCGAATAACGACCATCAGCAGTAAGACACCAGGAAATAGAATCCGGTTCACTGCTCAGGTTCACCTGCTGCAACAACAGCCAGAGGTAGATGAACTGATCAAGCTGGGCTTCAGTGGTGATGCGTTGCAGGCCGCTTAGCCATCTGTCATTGGATAGCGCTTCCTTCACCGAGAGATTTTTCCTTCTAGCCAGCGGAAAGCAAAGCGGCGCGATTTGCTTAGGGGACTCCCCTCCAAGCCATTTGTCAGTCCAAAAATTGGCGATCTCGCCATTGCCAAGCCGAATCCTGGTACAAGCCGAGAAGAGCGCCTTATCAACCTTGTCACAAGGCGTCTCAGTGCCAACCCAAGGTCTATCCCTTTCAGTCCATCTGAACCACTCCCAACGCAAACGCAACGCTCTGCTGTAGGCTTGCATCTCTTTAATTCCCAGTCCGCCCAACAAGGTAGGAGCACAGACCTTGGACCAACTGACAAGACACTTTCCACCAGAAGTTTCCTCGTCAGGTGACCAAAGAAAATTCCGTCGGAGCTTATTGAAACGTTTGATCAGCCACTTGTCAGGCTGGAAGGCAGTCAAGAAATATGTTGCCGTGGCTGTCAGCACGCTGTTGATGAGGGTTAGTCTCCCCTTTCGGTTCAGAAGTTTGCCTTTCCATCCCTGCAGCCTGCCCGTGGCCCTATCAATTAGATATTGAAGCTCAACTCTTTTAGGTTTTCGGAAACCAAGCGGAAGGCCCAAGTATTGGCAAGGAAAATGACCCTGTACTCCACTGAAATCAGCCAAAACCCCGATAGATCAACTCCATGGCAAGCAATAGGATAGGCCACACATTTTTGCAGACTCGTTCGCAGGCCAGAGGCTTTTCCAAACAGCTGCAGAATTTGCTGCACTGCAGTGATATCAACACTGGTAGGATTCACGAACAAAGCTGCATCATCCGCATAAAAGCTTGCTCGGATAGAGGCTGCCCCAATCTTCAACTCCGACAACACTCCCTGCTGAGTGGCCAACTCAAACAACCTCTGAAGTGGCTCCATTGCCAGGATAAACAGCATGGGCGATAAAGGGTCGCCTTGCCTCAGTCCTCTCTGATGGGAAATTGCCTGCCCAGGCTTCCATTCAAGAGGATACGCGACGAAGAGGAAGCCAGGAGCAGAGAGATGATGTCTCGCCACCGTTGTCCAAAACCCATGCGCTCTAAAACCCTCAGAAGAAAACCCCAATTCAGGGAATCAAACGCCTTGGCAATATCAAGCTTTAGGAACAACATTGGAATTTTTTTCAGATGAGCTTGCCGGATCACATTCTTCACAAACAGAAAATTGTCCTGAATAGACCTCCCTCTGATGAAAGCACTTTGTCCAACCGAAACCAGCTTGGTAAGCTCAGGCGCCAATCTATTAGCTAGCAGTTTGCAAAGAATCTTTGCGGCACTATGCATCAAGCTGATCGGTCTGTAGTCTTTGGCATCAACCGCATCATTTTTCTTGGGCAGAAGCACAATGGTGGCAGAGTTCAGGAGCTTCCAATGCTTTCCTTTGAGTGAGTGCATTTGATTCATGGCAGCCAACAGGTCAGAACTAATAAAGGACCAGCATTTTTGTAAAAATTTCCAATGAATCCATCAGGCCCAGGTGCCTTTTCCCCATGCAGACCATCAATTGTCGACTTCAGCTCAGCAAGAGTAAAGGGAGCATCAAGGTGCAGCAGCTCAGCATTTGGGATATTCAGAGCCTCCCAATTGAGGTCACTCTCTGCCTGAATTCGAGTGCCCATCAGATTATTGAAATGATTGAGGAGCACCTCGGCCTTCTGCTCATGGTCAGAAACAGGACCATTAGGGCCTATCAAAGAGGGGATGTGGTTTTTGCGCCGGCGCCCATTGGCTCGCAGGTGGAAAAAACGAGTGTTAGCATCGCCCTCCTTAATCCAAGTGACCCTAGAACGCTGTCTCCATTTCACTCTATCGATGGCTGCCACTCCAAGCAGCTTATTTTTCAGCATGGACCTGAGCTCACGCTCCTCAGCCGTTAAAACTCTGCCTTCCTCAGCGACATCAAGATTGAAAATCACTTCATCAGCCACCATGGACACGAACTTGGCCCAACGAACCTTTTCTCTGTTCCAATTCTTCAGGGCCTTTGCCGTTCTACTCAACTTAATGTGCAGCACCTTGATTGCATCTTGAGATCTAACCGGTTTTTGCCAGGCCGCCTGAGCCACGGTGAGAAACTCGTCATGCTGAAGCCAATGACTCTCAAACCTAAAACCAGAGTAGTGTTTCCTGTCCATCTTGCTCAGCATCAAAGGAGAGTGATCAGAGACATTGGAGGAAGTAGGGTTAGCTGGAACTGCGGGTAAGCCACATCCCACTCTTTGGAAACGAGCACTCGATCGATCCGTGACTGAGTAGCATTTTCCCTGCCATTGGACCAAGTAAACCTCTTGCCAAACAGAGGGTAATCAATCAGCTCAAGGTCCTGAATCACGGTTCTGAACTGCCTGATAAGCCTTAGGTTCAGATTATCATTGCTCTTCTCCGCTGCGCTGCAAATTAGGTTGAAATCACCCAGAATCATCCACTTATCTTGCACTACTGACTTGATCAATCTGATCTCCTGCAAGAACTCTTGTTTTCTATCATCTTCTTGCGGCCCATAAACACCTGTGATTGCCCAAGCTGCATTGTCTGCTTTGTTCAGGATGGTGCCCGTAATGGAAAACTGACAAGCGGACAGGAGAGGCTCAGCAGCAAGTTGGAAATCATTTGTACACGCAATCAGCACTCCACCCTTGGATCCAACAGCCGGCAGAAAAATGAAGCTATCCCCAAACCTCGGCCCAAGCATCTCAATCACCAAGGAGCGAGTCATGAACTCAATTTTCAACTCTTGCAGACAGACAACATTACAAGGTTTGTCAGAGAAGAACAGCTGCAGGGCTCGACGCTTGGCCGGGTTGTTTGCCCCTCTAACATTCCACACCAACACAGACAACTCTTGAGGAGAGCCCACACGCACACGAACTACCGAAACAGGGGAACGATACATGAGGAAACCATGGAGAAACACTCACACGGACAAGGAAACTAGGCAGCAGCCCCTAGTCCCACCGGCTGGACCTTGTTGCCCCCGACCAGAGCAGAGACCGCCCCCATGAAGGCCGGCGTGACGGGCTTGACGTATATCTGACTGTACTTCGTCAGATCCGCCGCCTGCGGGACCGCATCCTCCGCCATCAGCCCACTCTTCTTGAGCAGCACGAGCTTGACCTTCTCCATGGCCGACAAGCCAGCGGTAGGCTTGGCGGCCAAGCGGCCGCTTCGCTTGATCTTCAGTTCCGCATCTGCATCCGAGTTCGGCTCCCCACCATTTTCAGCCGCGGCAGCAACTGGAGGCGACGGAGGCGAAGGAAGCAGCGGTTCCTCCACAGGCTTCCCCAGATTGACCAGGAAGGCCTCCAACGGGCCCTTGCTGGGCTGCGGCTGTGCAGCCACGGCATCCTGGACCAGCAGCGTCCTAGCTTGCCCACCATGCCCCAGAGGGTCAGTCGGCCCGGCCTCGAGCCCAGATCCGAGCCCAGCCCTAGGCGAGTGGGGCCCAAAGATCAGGCCATCCTGGAAACCGGGGTCAGCAGAAGCAGCACTGTCCCCCACCATCACGTCGTCTTGCACCTCATCCTGGTTCCCCTTGTCTTCTTCCGCAGCGCCCCCATCTTCTGCAAGCGAGCCGAAAGGTGGGCAAACTTGCCCTGCAAGTCCATGCACACCACCCTGCACATCGCCCTCTCCCTCTGAGACATTCCCTATCGGTCGGGAACTTGTCGTTGATGTCGCCATGGGAGTTGGTGACTGTCTCGTCGGTGACTGTATCTTCCACCCTGATGCTGCGCTGCAGAGCTCGTTGTAGAGGCAGCATCACCCTGACACGATGAACTTGTCGTTGATGTCGCCATGGGAGTTGGTGTCGACACGCAGCAGCCTGCCGAGCCTTCTTCCCAGGGCCTCGCCGAGTTCCCTGGTGAGCAGGTAGAACGGGATGTTCCTGAACTGCACCCACATCGGGATGGTTGGGAAAACCACCTCCATCGGGTCGCCCAGTCCATCGAAGGGCTCGAATAGGAAGGCGTCCCCGCTGTAGCGCCATGGTCCTCCACGGATGGCGTGTTGACGATCACCTTCTTCGCTGAACTCGAGGAGGTAGCGGCTTTCCGCCACCACGCGAGCGGACAGGTCGCCTCTGACCTTCCAGACGCGTTTCAGCACCACGATGAGTTGCCTTGGGTTGATGAGGAGGGCGGACAGGAACAGGCCAACGGCGAAGAGTCGCACGTTCATAGCCCGCCGAGCAGCGCTCATGTCCACCCGCACGACACTGACCTCCGCCTCCGGGGCCTCCTGCATGATCGCCTTTCCCTCCCTTTGGCGATGCAGGGGAGGGAGGACGAGGAAGCCTCATCGCAGTGGCCCGCTCCTCCAGCAGCCGCGGGCAGGCCCTTCATCTTCTCCGCCGCAGGGGCAATCTTCTTCGTCGCAGGGACAGACGCAGAGGCCATGGCCGCAACCTTGACGAGCTCTTGTTGCAGGATTGGGGGCAGGGAAGGATTGGAAGGTGTGAGAGCATACAAGGTCGGGTACCTGCTTATATCCTCGTCGACGGCGTCAATTTCGCCTTGCTCTCTGCCTCTCGTAAATCCTCATCAAGGCCGGCGACCGGAGAGGAAATTCCGCCGCAGACGACGCTCCTTCATCAATGGCTTTCCTCCCGTTGCAGAGGGGAAATTGATCGCTTTGACTAGCCTTCAAATCTGCGGAAACAGCTGGACCAGAGATCCACCTCTTCATACGGAATTGGAGTCGGGCTTTCAGAATTGCAGCCGTGGCTTTGGGATTCTTGGAGGATAGGATTAGGGATCTGGATTTGGATTTTAACTCGTTTAGGTCTAGGTGGTTTGATCTCTCACTCTCTATCTGATCGGGGATCGAAACAATCGGCCAGATTCGGACAGAATCCAGATCGCCAACGAAATCGCCTCCGGGAGACCCGGAGCGATGAACCGTCATGACCTTCCCCGTGGTGCGTGAAGCTAAGGCATGACCATACGGAAATTACTTTTAAAGCTGCTCTTAAGAAAAATTTCGTCAAAAAGATGCTAGTGGGATCGTTATTTTGAAACGGTGGAGAACTGTCCGTGAGTTAACTATTCGGGGAAATCAGAATGACCTGATCCCTTTCCTTTCATGGGAGAGCCAACCTTAGTACCTTACAAGCGGGTGCCTAGACGCATGTTAGACAGTCAAAAACAAATCGTGAAATACAAAGATAGGAAGTTCTAAAACCGGTGCAATGGCTGCCGTCTTTGATTAGTATTACGAAATGGTATATGGTTTGAAAATCACGGAACAATGCCGCGTCTTGTTTGGATTTACAGTACGGAGATGAAGAGAAATGAGAGCTTGAGGCCCGTGAAAAAGAATAAGTAAGGGGGTTTCCATAAAATGTCAGGTTTTGTTGAGGAACAGGATAATCCAAGGGGTGTTACACAAAAATGACAGGTTCAATCTGCCTGCTTCAATCTGGACACTCAGTACAACATCAGACGGTGACTGAATTCATAGTCGTAGTATATACCACCCCCTTCATCCACACAAGGGAGATTGTTCTTCACCATCAGGTACATCAATGCCATGGATAGACATAGGTATTCGAAACAAAATTCAACCTTTGCAAGTTTGCAACAACACCAAGCAGCGCCATATTAATCATTCAACGACTATTACAACATGGCTAAAATGACACTGCTTCTTGTTGACGGAGACTCTGGCCGAAACACACGAAGCAACAAGTCTGTCAGCCCCTTTGAGCATTCAGCTTAATGAGATGATGATGAAAGGGTCTGTGGAAAGGAAAGAGGAGACGTTTAGAGTTAAACAACTATTTCCAAAAAGCATGCAAAACTATTTGGGTACTCTACAGGGAACAACTAGTGTACACAGACACAAGATAGCAACCATCAAGCACAACATATTGAGCACGCACTAGTAGAGACAGGGCCTTTCGTCCAACCCCTTTAGTCCCGGTCCACTTACAAACCGCGACAAATGGCCAGGCCACGTCGTCCGAAATAGCCCAGGCGCCCCTCCCCCTTTTGTCCCGGCCCGTGAGGACCCTTTTGTCCCGGTTTGAGATACAAACCGGGACTAAAGGGGTCCCTTTAGTCCCGGTTTGTATCTCAAACCGGGACAAAAGGGCTGGCACCCCTATATATATGGCACCAGCACCCTCTCCACTCACTCTGTTTTTTCCTGGTGGATGTGGTGTGGGCTAGTGCTATTTTTTTTCTCCTTCATATGCACTCAAGGTGTTCGATGAAATGCCTGTTAGAGTGATGCCATTTGAGTTCACACAATACAAACATGATATGAGGTGCCCGAGCCACACTTAAGTTTTCACCTCTTTATTTCCACTTGTCCTAAAAGGTTAGTGATGGCTCCCAAGTGCAGGAGATCAATTGTAGTACCTTTCAATTAGAAAAGGTTGTCGAACCCACGAGGAGCTGAAGGTATTGGTTAGTAAGATTGATAAATAAAACAATAAAAGATGCAGATGTTTTTGGTATTTTCAGTTGTATAGTTGCAAGCAGATAACAGATAGTAGCAAGTGAAAGCTCTCAAAGAGAGAAAGCCCAATCCTCTTATGTGGCAAGAGGACAAGCTCAAGTGATGTGTAACTTATATGTGGCAAACGTTCCCGAGGGCGGCATGGATGATGCTAGGCATAAAGATTTATTAAACAACACGTTGAATATCTTGTCAAGTTTTAATCCTCTTTGGACGGAGCCATAATTAGGTATAGTTAAATAAATAAACTACAACCCCTTATGATGGATCATGTGGCCAAGCAAATGACTGCACAAGAATTATTAAGACCTAAAGTCCCACCATAGCATTACACTCTAAGGTCCCCGATACTAATACCCTCATAATATAACTTCATGACTCGGTCTCAGGTTTACGTGTCCTCCCAAGTCTCCATCAATTCATTACACTACGGTGTTCTCCTATGAGCCCATAAAGGTGAAGTGTTGTGCAGTCGACGTTCGCACAACACCATCATAGAATCACATAAAAAGATAAACTCTTGACAAAATACCAACACATGTCATATATAAATCAATGCCAATTCATGCTATGCCCTCAGGAACATACGGGAACTACTCACAACGTGCGAACATGATCATAATCAGTGGCATAAGTGGTACAACACAATCTGAAATTATAACTTCACCACCAAATAATGACAAGTACTCAATCACAAACATGAATAGTAGCACAAGACAAGTATCTAGGGTATAGCAACTCTCAAACTGCGAGGGGAACGGAGTGGATCACGGTGATGATGATGGTGATGGTGCTGGTCTTGATGGGGGTGATGATGTAGAGGCCTCCTCCCACGCCAAGGAGGAGAGGTGATGACGATGACGATGATTTCCCCCCTTCTCCGAGTTCCGGAGCAGCAGGATCTGACCCCCCTCGGAAGGGATCAGGAGTTTCGCCGCCGCCGCGACCTCGGATGGACTTGGAAAAATTAGGGCGTTACTTTTCGGGCGAGACGAAGGCGTCGATAAAAAGCCCCAGGCGAGGAGGTGCCCGAGGCACCTTTTGGTGGGTCCCACGCGGCCAGGTACATGGGCCGCGTGGGCCACCCCCATTTGGCCCTCGTGGCTCTCCTCTCTTCGGTCTTCTTCCCTCTGCCTTTCTCCCGATGAAAAACTGACGCAGTATTTTTCCTTTTATTATTTGAGTTCCTGTAGCTCCTGAAACATTAAAGACAAGAAAAAGAGGTTTTCCGCCTCCCAGAAATTAAATACCAAAAATAGGGACTTTGTATGAAAGTCCCCAAAATCATCTAAAACATGTAGAAACAATCATATAATCATGCAAATAACATTCTAGTATGATACTAAAAGTTATATAAATGATGATATAAAATGCACGTATCAGTTAGCAACTATTTTCTAGTCGGTCACCGTGCGGTAATAATTTTAGCATCGTCATTGCGTTTGATATATAGTTGTATGATGCAGATGAGCCATCCATGGATGTACGGTGACCGACGCACAGCCGCTTACAGAGCAGGCGTGCATTCTTTTCGCGATGCGGCCGAGGCGAACAAGCATGGGGGTGGCTTTATGTTTTGTCCATGTGATGAATGTCGGAATGTGAAGGATCACACTAACTCAAGAGTCATTCAGAGCCACCTGCTTCGGTCCGGTTTCATGCCCGGCTATAGTGTTTGGACCAAACACGGAGAAAGAGGGGTTATGATGGAAGACGGCGATGAAGAAGAGAACGATGACGACAACTACCGATCTATGTTCCCTGAATACGCTGATACGCAATGGAAGACAATGAAGAAGAAGGTCAGGGCGAAGAACGGGCACCAGATGAGCCCGTTGATGATCTTGGTCAGGTCATTTCTGATGCAAGGCGAGACTGCGACACAGAAAAGGAGAGGTTGCAGTTCGAGCAGATGTTACAGGACCACAACAAATTGTTGTACCCAACTTGTGAAGATGGCCAGAAGAAGCTGGGTAGCACACTGGAATTGCTCAAGTGGAAGGCAGAGACCGGTGTGACTGACTCGTCATTTGAAAAGTTGCTGGTACTAATGAAGAAGATGCTTCCAAGAAAGAACGAATTGCCCGCCAGCACGTACGAAGCAAAGAAGCTTGTCTGCCCTCTAGGATTAGACGTGCAGAAGATACATGCATGCCCTAATGACTGCATCCTCTACCGCGGTGAGAAGTACGAGAATATGGATAAATGCCCGGTATGCACTGCATTGCGGTATAAGATCAGAAAAGATGACCCTGGTGATATTGAGGGCGAGCCACCCAGGAAGAGGGTTCCTGCCAAGGTGATGTGGTATGCTCCTATAATACCACGGTTGAAACGTCTGTTCAGAAACAAAGAGCATGCCAAGTTGTTGCGATGGCACATGGAAGACCGTAAGAAAGACGACAAGTTGAGGCACCCCGCTGATGGTCGGCAGTGGAGAAAAATCGAGAGAGAGTTCGGGGACTTTGCAGGTGACGCAAGGAACTTATGGTTTGGTCTAAGTACAGATGGCATGAATCCTTTTGGGGAGCAGAGCTGCAGTCACAGCACCTGGCCCGTGACTCTATGTATCTACAACCTTCCTCCTTGGTTGTGCATGAAGCGGAAGTTCATTATGATGCCAGTGCTCATCCAAGGCCCGAAGCAACCCGGCAACGACATTGATGTGTACCTAAGGCCATTAGTCGATGAACTTTTGCAGTTGTGGGCCAAACCAGGTGTAAGTGTGTGGGATGAGCACAAACAGGAGACATTTGACCTACGAGCGTTGCTTTTCGTAACCATCAATGATTGGCCTGCTCTTAGTAACATTTCAGGACAGACGAACAAGGGATACAATGCATGCACGCACTGTTTGGATCAGACAAAAGTATATATCTGGACAAATGTAGGAAGAATGTGTACCCGTACAATCGTCGTTTTCTTCCGCACAAGCATCCCTTAAGGCAAAAAGGCAAGCATTTCAATGGCAAGGCAGAAACCCGGACGAAGCCTGTCACCCGTACTGGTGCTGAAGTATTTGGTATGGTCAAGGATTTAAAAGTAATCTTTGGAAAGGGTCCTGGCAGCCAACCTGTTCCGAACGGCGCTGATAAGCGCGCACCCATGTGGAAGAAGAAATCTATATTTTGGGAGCTACCCTATTGGGAAGTCCATGAGGTCCGCTCCGCAATCGACGTGATGCACCTGACGAAGAATCTTTGCGTGAATATTCTAGGCTTCCTGGGCTTGTATGGGAAGTCAAAAGATACACCGGAAGCACGGGAGGACCAGGAACGTCATAAAGGACGAGACGGCATGCATCCAGGGCAGTTTCAAGGGCCTGCCAGCTACGCTCTTACCAAGGAAGAGAAGGAAATCTTTTTTGAAGTCCTTTTCAGTATCAAGGTCCCGTCTGGCTTCTCGTCGAATATAAAGGGAATAGTAAATATGAAAGAGAAAAAATTCCAAAACCTAAAGTCTCATGACTGCCACGTGCTTATGACGCAATTGCTTCCGGTTGCATTGAGGGGAATTCTAGCGGAAAATGTTCGACTGGCCATTGTGAAGGTATGTGCATTCCTCAATGCAATTTCTCAGAAGGTAATCGATCGAGAAAGTCTATCAGGGTTACAAATTGATGTGGTCCAATGTCTGGTCAGCTTCGAGTTGTTGTTCCCGCCATCCTTCTTCAATATTATGACGCACCTCCTAGTTCACCTAGTCGAAGAGATTAGAATTCTTGGTCCTGTGTTTCTACACAATATGTTCCCCTTCGAGAGGTTCATGGGAGTCTTAAAGAAATATGTTCGTAACCGTGCTAGGCCAGAAGGAAGCATCTCCAAGGGCTATGGAACAGAGGAGGTCATTGAGTTTTGTGTTGACTTTCTTCCTGACCTTAAGCCGATTGGTGTTCCTGAATCTCGGTATGAGGGGAGGCTGACTGGAAAAGGCACACTAGGAAGGAAAGCAACGGTATGTAGGGACGGGCATTCTTTCACTCAAGCACACTACACAGTTCTACACAATTCCACCGTGGTGGCTCCGTATATCGAGAGACACAAGAATATTCTACGCTCCGAAAACCGTGACGGGGAACACGAGAAGACTTTCGGCAGTTGGTTGCAGATACATCTCATGAATAACACCATTGTTGGAGATCAGCTGTACTTGTTGGCCAGGTGTCCATCTTCGACTATATGTACTTTCCAAGGGTACGAGATAAATGGTAATACATTTTACACGAAGGCCCAAGATAAAAAGAGCACCAACCAAAACAGTGGTGTCCGCTTTGATGCAACAGACGACAATGGGCAGAAGGACACATATTATGGGTACATAGAGGAGATATGGGAACTTGACTATGGACCTACTTTTAAGGTCCCTTTATTTCGGTGCAAATGGGTCGCAGCTAGCGGGGTAAAGGTAGACCCGCAGTACGGAATGACAACAGTGGATCTCAAGAATCTTGGGTACCACACCGAACCATTCGTCCTAGCCAATGATGTGGCTCAGGTTTTCTATGTGAAGGACATGTCCACCAAACCGAAAAAAAGAAAAGATAAGCAAAAGAATACATCGTCCGATGAGCCAAAGCGCCACATAGTTCTTTCAGGGAAAAGAAACATCGTGGGAGTGGATGACAAGACAGACATGTCAGAAGATTATAATAAGTTTCATGAAATTCCGCCCTTCACAGTGAAAACTGACCCAAGCATCCTGTTAAATGATGAAGATTCTCCATGGCTACGGCTCAGAAGAAAACAGAAACAATAGATAGGGATGTTGGTGATGTGTAATAATGTATTAAACCTTTTATGTAATGCATTCTATGGAATATTAAACCTTTATGTAAGGAGCATGTGTAAGAAGCTTCAATCAGCTGCAGTTTTACCAACACAATCTCTGCATTCTCCAAGATCTTTAGCATTTCCAAGTGATAGAACAAAACATACGGTTTCCCCTGCCTACCTTCTCCAGTGGCCACTCTGACCGGCAAATCGGCAAATCATCGCGTGGTCGTGAGACGGCAAATCGGCCTTCGATCCAAACAGCGGCAAGACGTCTCTGATGATTTGCAACAAGTGTGGGGATGTTGCTAATCATCAGAGCGTCTTGCCGCTGCTTGGATCCGACCGAGGGGAGGGTTCACCTTCAGCCTCCGCTCTAGGAACTCCTGCCTCTCAGAAATCTTGCTCTCTGCTACCCGTGTGCTGCCAAAATGAACTACAATGAGTAGACACTGAGTGCTGAACATGTCCGGGAGGGGGGCTATATATAGGGTACGTGTGCTTCTTTAGTCCCGGTTGGTAACACCAACCGGGTCATGTGGCTCACGAAGTGGTCGTGATACTGCTGATCCAACAGCTCACAATCCCTCAAAAGAAACACACCCCTGATCCAACGTCTCACAAGCGCTTGAAAGAAACACACGATCCGTGTGCTTCTTTAGTCCCGGTTGGTAACACCAACCGGGACTAAAGTCGGGCTCACCCCTGATCCAACGTCTCACAAGCGCTTGAAAGAAACACACGATCCGTGTGCTTCTTTAGTCCCGGTTGGTAACACCAACCGGGACTAAAGTCGGGCTTTGCGGAGCCACGTGTCCTCCCCCAGCGCTGCCCTAGCCACGTGTCTTCCCCTAGCGCTGCCCTGGAGGTCTTTATATATTGTCGCCGACGGGGTAAACCCTAATCCACCATTCCTAGCCACGAACGCATCGTCTCCACGAGATGGATCCGCCACGCCCGCCGCAGCGCCTTCTGGACGAGGTCGAGCGTGCTCGGCAGAGCGCGCTTGGGCGCTACCGCGGGAGCCTATCCGCCGTATGCCCACGAGCCCGGCGTGGAGAGGAATGCCCTCCTACCGGCCTCCTGCTCCGGTGCCGGAGGAGGTGCGGAGGACGTACGAGCGCGCGTGGTCCGACGTCCCTGACCCCGACGAGGATGCGTACGCCGCAGGGGTGGCGTGGGGATCCGCGGCCGTACCTCCACCAGTCGCCGCCGCCCCTCCCGACGAGGAGGATGACGACGACGACTTCGACTGGAGCGACCATGGGGAAGAGCGCGGCGGGCCGCAGATGCAGGAGGCCCTTGAAGCCTCCTTCCAGTCCGTCCACGACCGTGTACAGCGAGCCAGAACTGTCTGCCAGCTCAAGGCGAAGGAGGCTTCCGAGCTGGATTGGGCGCTGAAAGACTCATCCTCCATGGATCTTGCCCTCCGCCGCAAACGTGCGCGCGAGAACCGGGCGGCCGCGAACGGGGCTGGCTCCTCCCGCCGTTCCTCCTAATCCTACGGCCTCCGAGCCAGCAAGTCCGTTTATGTGGAATAATGTTGGTGATGTTGGTGTTGTGTAATAATGTATTAAACCTTTTATGTAATGCATTCTATGGAATGTATTAAACCTTTATGTAAGGAGCATGTGTAATAATAATGAATGTGTATTTCCAATGTGTATTGTCAAGAAGCTTCAAATCAGCATTTCCAAGCAATTTTATAGATGGAATTTTATAGATGATAATATTATGCATTTTGAAATAATATTGTGTGCATTTTGCAGAAACTATGGATCCAACGGCTCACAAGCCCTCAAAAGAAACACACCCCTGATCCAACGGCTCACAAGCGCTCGAAAGAAACACACGATCCGTGTGCTTCTTCCTTATTGGTGGGATTCCCTTTAGTCCCGGTTGGTAAAATTGCGCGGGAACAAATAAGCCCTTTAGTCCCGGTTGGTGGCTCGAACAGGGACTAAAGGTCTGTTTCTTCCCGCCTTATTTCTTCCCGCGCTTTCCACGCTTCCCGCCTCCGTCTTCCCGCCATTTCTCACTATATATATGTAGTCATGGCCTCCATTGGCATAGCACATCTAAACTCATATCTGCAACCTCATCACTCTCCCATGGCTTCCACCGTACCCACTCTGACCTACTCGGAGGCGGAGGCGCTTTGCGCCTCGAACTACCCCTGCCCGCCCGGCTACGACGTCCCCGCCGGTTGGAGGCTGAGCACCGGAGGCGTGCCGGTCCCTCCTGTCCCTCAAGGTTTGGCGCGCCGGGCGGCCATCACGAACCACTACTACCTCGAGCTCACTCCGGAGCAGCGGATGGATTCCCGCTGGCATCCAGACTATCGCCCAACTTGGGACGCCTTCTTCATCGAAAGGCGTGAGAAGGCGCTCGCCAGGTACGAGGAGGACCGCCCGCGTCCTTCGAACTTCAACGAGGCCGGCCGTCGGCTGTGGTGGGCCGGCCGGACTCTCAAGAGGGTCATGGACTACATCACGGCCGGCGATAACCCCCGCCTGCGCTACCCTCAATTACAGTCCATGCGACAACCCCCGTCAACGACTACATCACGGCCGTCCGACGACAGCGACGACGACGACGGCGACTACGACGACTACACCCACGAGTATTATAGGCCTAGGCAAGAGTATGACTAACCTGAGCCACATCATTGGTTTGGACAAAATGGTTTGTTGTCATTCGTCTATGTACCCAAGTTTGTTGTCATTCGTCTATGTACCCAAGTTTGTTGTCATTCGTCTATGTACCCAAGTTTGTTGTTATTCGTCTATGTACCCAAGTTTGTTGTCATTTGTCTATGTACCCAAGTTTGTCGTCATTGGCAGTTGTTGATTCATTTTTTCAAAATGATAAAATGGTTAATAGTTTGAATAGTTAGAATAATTATTTTATAAAAGATAAAATGGTTTTGAAATAGTTATACAAATTTAAACACTTTTCATGTTGAAAGTTTAGTGAGATTCAAAAATATGCAAAAGATAAAAGTTAATGCATTTTTTAATTCAAAATGGCAAAATGGTTAATAGTTTGTAGAGTTAGAATAATTATTTTATAAAACAGAAAATGGATTTGGAATACTTATTCAAATTCAAGCACTTTTCATGTTAAAAGTTTTCTCAAATTCATAAGTATGCAAAAACTGTTTCATTCAAATGTTCAAATATTTAAAATTGTGCTAGATTTAAAAAAAAAGTAAAAACGGCCCAGCCCGCGCAATTTTTGGGCCTTTAGTCCCGGCCCATCTTACCAGCCGGGACTAAAGCCCGCGCTGCGCGCGGGAACGCGAAAAGGCCTCCCAAACCCTTTAGTCGCGGTCCGTGGCTCAAACCGCGACTAAAGACCCCTTTAGTCGCGGTTTGAGCCACGGACCGCGACTAAAGGTCCCATTACTACTTAAGCCACGGTTGGGACTTAGCCATTTTTTCATCGAAGACGAAGGAGCGCAGAAGGCAGAGGAGCGCCGCCAGGCTGCTAAAATTTTCCGTCGCCGGCAAGGCCGTCCCCGACGCCGCTGCGTCTTCGACGGCCGCTGCCCGTCGCCGGCGCCTCCTCTACTTCTCCACCGAGTCGTCCGTGGTAGGAAGGCCGGAATCCGGCGAATCGAGGCCCCTCCCCCAACTCCGGCCACCGCGTGCGAGCACGATTCCGTCGCCGTACGACCTCCCCCGACCTCGTCGTCCACTCCATCGTGCTCAGGGTGAGCTTTTGCATCCTCCAGTGCCTTCAATTCGACTTATTGCGCCCCGTAGCTCCGCCGCCGCGTTGCCCGTCGTCGGCCGCCGCCAAACATCGTCGCCGGCGTTGCTCCGGCGACCCAAATTGGGCGGCGCCGCTACCAAAAGGTTCCCTGCAACCTCCTCTACGTCGCAGCGCGTTCGAATCATCCAGAAACGCGCGGATTCGAGCAATCTTTGATTAACCCGAATTTTCAAAATAGGGCTTTATAATTCTGTTTCTGTGCTGTAGCTTTAATTCAAAATAAAATAGTTAAACTCCGTGTTTGTGCAAACCAAAAATCACAGTGATAAATGAATGAGTTTAGAACCACTTCCAACTTGCAAATCTTAAAAATATTAATTTGTGTGTGCTTGATAATTACTGTACTGCCACTGGTATAAATCAAGAACTATTTTTTAACTTGAGAAATATGAATCCAAAATTTGTAAATCCAATTGTTCTGGAATGCCTGTGATTATAGCTTTCTGTAAATTAGCCTCATATGTTTGTGATACATAGTTTTGAAATGGCATGTGTTGGTAGTTTAGACCAGTGGGGTTTTCTAGCATTTAATTAATTTTCTGTGAATAAGATTTTGGACTAAATCCAATTGCATTAGTTTAAAATACTTACATAGAACCTAAACCTATCTTTGCATAACTTGTTGATGAACAGAACACCTGGACTTAATAAACTCTAAAAATGGTGTTTTCTGCCTATTAAAAGTGATAAAATAAATATTTGTTCCTTTATGAAATTGTTGCTATTGTTGTTTGTGAAATGTTTAGGTACTGTAGATCACTACATAATGTTGTTCTTAATATGTTAGTACTGTTAGTGCTTAAGTAAAAACAAAATGAAGTTAGTTGTAAAATGCTATTAAGAGTAATATTTTGTAATATAAAATATCTTGAACTCATTTTCAAAATGGAATAGTTATGATTTGTAGTGGATATTAAGAGTAATTTTTAGTAATTGATTTGTAATAAAGTTAGTTGTAAAATGCTATTAAGAGTAATTTTTAGTAATTGATTTGTAGTAATTTTTAGTAATTGATTTGTAGTGGATATATTGTGACTTAATAGATTTGTAGTAATTTTTTAATTACAAAGTATTGATGATAACAATTGATACACATTAGATAAGTGACTTGTATTCATTGCTTTAGTAATTATTTATAACAATTGATACTCATTTTATTTGATGCATTTTGAAATAATATTGTGTGCATTTTGCAGAAACTATGGATCCAACCCGCAGAGACCTAATACAGGAAGAAATTCTCGAGAATATAATCCACGACGCCCCAGATGCTGATCCAGCCGAATCTCCGTCGTCGTATCTGAACCCCTCCGGGGATGGAATGGAGGTCGACCGAAGTGAGGATGAGGTCGACGGCTCCGATGATGGAGAAGGCGATAGCTCCGATGATGGAGAAGCCGGTGGACCCTTAACGAAGTCCGGCGAGGTAGATATGAAGTTCTTCGGCGATCAGTAGATGCATTACTTAAGTTGTATATATATAAATTGACGAATGTTTCTTCTCTTAGGCCTCCACATCGATCAAATCTTCCAAACGAGGCCCGACCAAAATGTTGGCCCCATCTACGCATTATACATTTGAGGTCATAGCCCCTACGGGCGAACCGAAGGAACCCAAGAAGGCTGCCGCTGTATTTAGAAAACAATGCGGAGTTCTGGTTAGGGATCACGTCCCGATCATCGTTCGAGACTGGAATAAGCGCAAAGGGGCGAACGATAGTGAGTATGTCGCCGAAAGGTACAAAGAGGGTCTTTGGAATGACCTCATGGCACATTTCACCCTGCCAGAATTTGAGGATCCTGCCGACACTGCAAAATTGAGGAAGAAAGTCATGAAGTGGACTCTTACGAAGATGGCCGAACTATTCCGGGTGTGGAAGAAAAGATTATGGCAAGAATATCAGACGAAAAAGACTGCTCCAGTATTTGAAGGCTATCTAGCGAAGCAGGCGAATCACTGGAACGCATTTAAGGAGTACAAGGAGTCACAAAATGCCAAGGCGATCTCAGTAAGGAACAAGATAAATGCTGACAAGAAAAAATATCACCATAAATTGGGGCCAGGGGGCTACGAGACTGCCATGCCAAAGTGGGATAAAAAAGAGCAAGAGCTGCTTGCTAAAGGGATCCAACCAGAATGGATGCGCGAATGGGAATTGAGGGCAAGAAATTGGTTCCTTGCGCATGGGGGTTCATACGACGAAACAACAGGGGACCTTATTTGCAGTGACGGGATTAGGGTACCCAGGGAAAATTGGGTTAAAGTGGTGAAAGAAATTAAAGAGGGGAAGTTAAAGTTCACTCCCGATAGAGAGAAAGACTTGCTGACACTGGTCCTCGGGAATGACGAAAAAGGAGGACGAACACGAGGCTTTGGCCCTTCCGTCCCGTGGTGGCTTGGGTTTGCCAAAGACGTAGAAACTTACAGAAGCCGAGCGAGAGCAAAGCAGCGAAAGCAGGAGGAGGAGGGAGACAAGTTCAACCAGTTGCTTGCCAGAATTAACCACCAGCAGCAGCAGATTGACGAACTTAGAGGAGTAGTGCGCCCGCAAGATCCTGTACTCGATATTACCGCCGGTCCATCTCAGCGGAAAAGCAGCGTGGGTGACTCGGAGGTCCCGGCTGACGATGCACGGCGGATGATAGATGGCGGTCCCGGCTACCCCGTGGATGGAATCAAGGATGCAATATCTTGTGAGCTCCATCAGAAATTGAAGAACATATC
>CAMZMU010000108.1:38837053-39184223 GCA_947311845.1 Poa pratensis | reverse complement strand
CGCCAAAGCCTTCGGAACTGGGCAGCCTGGCCAAGTATCTCATGCCTTGCCAAGTCTAGACTCCCTGTTGCCACGACGAAGACGTCGCTGTCGTGAGATCCGCCAGCAGCGAGATAGTCGCCGAACCAAACAGATCAAACCCGGAAAGCTGCCATCACGCACAGGACGACAGACCACCAATCCTCCAACTCAACGCCATGACACGGTGAGGGATCCGAGATCCACCACACAAGAGGCCACCAACCAGCCAACCACCTCCGCGTCGGAGGAGGGCGCCACGTACCCATGCGCGCCACCATGAACCGACGTCGGAGCCGGCGAGACGCGTCGGCTTGAGCAGCCGCGAGACAACAACGCCACCATGCTTCAGCCATGCCACCTGTGACAATGAGCTGGAAGCACCGCGCATGGTCGTTGCCGACCCGCAGCTCACCATCTGGAGCAGCAGGAGGATGCACCGCCATCGCGCACCGAACGAAAACGACTGGGAGTCCCAGTCACCGCCGCGCCCGCTAGGCTTTCCCGGCGATGCTCCGGCGGCGGGGAGAGGAGAGGGGAGGCGCAAGGCACGCTCGCTCTTGCCCGCCGGGGCGCCCCTGGCATGGCTCGGCGTGCCGCATGAGAAGCGGATCGGAAGGGGAGGAGGGGGTCGACCCGAGCTCTGGCGGAGACAAATGGGCGGCTGGAGGTGGTGGGGAGAGGAGGCCGGGACGACGGGAGGAGCGGCGCGGCCAGGTGGAAGGAAGCAGTTGCAACCAGACAAGGCACAAGGGCAGACCATCTTGATTATCGGCGTGTGCCACCGGAATTAATATTTTCTCATGGTTAGCTCTACGTCGTGTTGTTCAGAGCAAATACGAAGAGCAACATCAAGATCCTCGCCATCACAGACAAAGAAAGGACCGGACCAACAATTCAATAAAGGTGAAAAAGAACCGAGTCGTTCGTAACAAACACACATAACATAGTTTACAAGGAAGTATTTAGCAACTAAAGTAGCTGCACCACATTTGAGTATCTTTTTTGATAATTATCATGTGCCTACCATTTGTGGGTCTTAAAATATGTAATGTTCCAAATATGTTTGAATTTTGCATCCCTATATTTACTATAACAGTGAATATTTGTGTGGCTTTTATGGTTACATACAAAAACTGTGTGAAGAAAAAAACGAATTAAAACCCGTTGCAAAGCACGGGCATTCAACTAGTTCTATATATGTCATCTAAATTCGATATAGTTACATCCATCATCCAACACATTTCCATATATACTCTATTACTAGGTATTGTAGATGTTGACCTTTTTCAATGCAAAATTGGTCGAACTTTATGAAATTTGGAGCTGGACAACACTCATAGACGCTATGCTTGACACGACGGAGGAAACTACTTAAGGCCAGAAGGAATGGTGAAAAATTAATTGCAATGGTGTTGTTGTCGCGCACGATGGTCATGAGAGGTCGATTGCGGTTTGTCCGACGAAATGAGGAGGGCCTTTTCCTTGGGTGCTTCTGCTCGCGTTGGTGTGATCCGTGCATTTTGTATCATCAATTTTAGATCCTATTATTTTAGTCTATATGTCGCTTAGTTCGTTTATGAATTATTTATTAGTTTCAGGAGCTTTACTAGAATTCCAACAAAATCTCTTTATTTTTAACATTAATTACCAAAGGTAGAAAAATGTTACTGTTTTTGACTTTTAGAAAGCTACGGGACTCAAAAAGAACAGGCTGGTAAAATACCTTTTTCGAAATTTTGAGACAGATCCATCAAGCTTGATATGGACTCTAGGGGGCCAAGGAGCTGGAAATGTATGTGTGCTTAGGGTTGTCGTGTCGAGCATTATCGCCTCAAGAATTGGATGCCACCGATTCCAGCGCCATCGGCTTTCTTTTGCCTCAAGCTAAATTTATACCCTCAAGAGTTTTTTCGCTGCGAAGACGGTGTTACTATACCCTGTGACGATGATGGAGGGCGGACGGAGCGGCTCGAGGCATCGGCGTGCTTGAGGCTCGACGCCTCGGTCGATGCATTGCGAAGGAAAGAGAGAGAAGAGACTAAGATGATGTGCAGGTAAGAGAGCAAGAGAAGGGAACCAAAATGGGTGGCACGACTCCGTCGAGCAATAGCTGCAATCTGGCGGCATTCTGGGATGTGAGAGTTGGCGAGAAAGGAGAGGGAGTTTGAGGGGGCATAGAGGAGGGCTTCCGCAGGACCGTTCGAGCACACGGGAGTGGGGGAACATGGGCGACGTTGTGCGGTGTAGGCACATGATTTTTGGTCAAAGGTTGATGTGTTCACCACCCCTCTCTTCTATCGCTCGTTGACATCCGGGCCCCGCACCATAATTCCGACGTAGTTCTGACCATACGGAAATTACTTTTTTTTTTAGATTTTTAAGTATATTAATGAGAAACAGAGTTTACAAGGTTCGTACACACATACGCATCAACCTCCGCTGGGACATGCCCCAGCCAGAAGTTGTTGGAAACATCAGTTTTAGCTAACTTGGCCAGCACATGAGCTGCTTGATTACTCTCTCTTCCAATGTTGCTGACAATGAAACTACCCAGCTTGTTTTCAAAGGCCTCAATATCCTCGTACGTTCGCTAGAGAGCAGATAGCTTTTGGATTTTGTTCTTTATCGCACTTACAACAGCAGTATTGTCGGACTCGAGCACCACAAGCATGTTGTCAGGATTTGGGATTTGCTGGAGCGCAGCGAGGCATGCTTTCGCTTCAGCTTCTTCTGCATTTGAACTTCTTCGATATCTCTATTACCTGCCCAGAGGACGTTTCCTTCATGATCTCTAGCAAGGCTACCCATGAAGCTCTTTCCATCCTCAATGGAGAAGGCAGCATCAACGTTGATTTTAACCCAGCCATTTTTAGGAGGGTTCCAACTCTCCGATCTGTTCCCACAAGCAGCAATAGTATTAGTTGCATGGCATGCAGTACTAGACGTACCTGCTGTAGCTATCAACTGTTTTTGCTTCCAGTTGTCCTTCTTCCTGCAATTGATCATCAAATCCTGCAGGATCTGTCCAGAAAGTTAAATGAATCAGAAATTTTACATTCTCCTTTTTCATGGACTGCGTCACACCTAAGGTGCCAAGCGCGCCACAGAACCATCAGGACAAGACCCCTCCTATCATTGCTTAGGTTTGAGAGCAAAACAAGTAGCCAATCCGGGCCTGAGTACTTGAAATAACTTTCAGGCGGTAGGCACCACTTTGTTCTCATTTCATTTCTAAGCGCTCTTGCCTTGGTACACTCCACAATGGCATGAAAACTAGTTTCACTGTCATACCACAGATTTTGAACACCGTCCGTTTCGAGGTTCCTCCTGAATTTGTTGCATTTTGTGGCCAAATTATCAGCAGCAGCCCTCCACGCAAAGATTCTAATTTTATTTGGAACTGGAGCATTCCAAATAAGCTTCCACAGGGATCTTGTGCCTGCTTCTCTTTGACTCGAGCCAGGGGTAGATTCATGGTTATATTTCTGATGGTACGCCATTTTGTATGCACTTCGCACTGAAAAAATACCCTTTTTTCATAGTGCCAAGCGAGGAAGTCCTTTTTGGAGGCATCTGGAGGATTCATATTCAGTATAAGGTCTGCATCATGAGCGTGGAAACTTCTACGGATGACCTCCTGATTCCAGCTTCTATCATTGATATTAGCAAGCTGGCTGACACACCTATGCCTGTCAGGAGTTCTTCTGGGAGGGCTTTGAGAGAATAATTTCTTGGCAGCCAATTGTCTCTCCAGGTTCTGATGCTTTTTCCATCACCAATCCTCCAAATAACTCCTTCCTTAAGCAGGTCCAAACCATGTTCAATACCATGCCACGCTGGGGATGCTTGAGCTCTGAAGACAGTGTCAATTAGGTTTCCCCTAGGGTAGTAGATGGACTTCATGAGTCTTGCCGCCAGGCTGTTGGGGTTTTGTATTAATCTCCATGCTTGGCGAGCAAGAAGGGCTTGGTTGAAAAGGACCGTGTCCTGAATCCCATTCCTCCTTGATTTTTTGGTTTGGTGAGATTGTCCCAAGAGGACCAGTGAACTTTCCTATGCCCCCTTCGTCACCCCACCGAAAATACCTTATCACTTGCATATAATCCTCATGGAAGCCGGCATGTAGCTTGAAAATACCCATGACATAGGTGGGTAGGGCTTGGGCTACCGATTTGATTAAGGTCTCTTTTGCACCCATGGACATGAACCTTTCATTCCAGAAAGATAATCTCTTTGCAAATCTATCCTTGATCGGTTGGAATTTCTGAGCTTTCATTCTGCCATCCGGGGTCGGGAGCCCTAGGTATTTTTCTTCAAAGGAGCTATGTGTTAAGCACAGAATGTTTTTGATTTCAACTTGGGTCACGGGAGGGCATGCCTCATTGAACAAAAGGGAGCACTTGTTTGGGTTGATCATCTGACCTGTGCCACGCTCAAACTTTGCTATTAAGCCTTTGACAACCGCAGCTTGTTGGCTAGTAGCTTTAAAAAAGAGTAGTGTCATCCGTAAATAACAAATGGGATATTCCAGGGCTTCCTTTGCAACATTTGAAGTCGAGAAGCTCCTTGTTATCCACCGCACTCTGTATAAGCTTGGACAAACATCAGCCACAAAGAGGAAGAGATAGGGGAAAGGGGGTCCCCTTGTCTTAGGCCTCTCTTTGGTCTGAAACTACTCATGAGCTCACCATTTACCTTCACTGTATAATTTACTGAAGTTACACACGACATGATCTTGTTCACCCAATCAGCAGCAAAACCGAATTTCAACAGAGTGCATCGCAAATAGTCCCAGTCGACTCTGTCATATGCTTTGGAGAGATCCAATTTGTATGCACAATAGTTGTCTTCAATTTTCTTGTTCTTCTGAATGTGGTAGAAGCACTCGAATGCTATTAAAGCATTGTCTGTTATCAGCCTTCCAGGGAGGAGGGCACTCTGGGTTTCGGAGATTATGTCCTGCAACATGGGTCTCAACCGATTAACAATGCATTTTGAAATAATTTTGTACAGAACATTACAAAGAGAGATAGGTCTGATTTTTTTTAACTCATCTGCATCAGGAGTTTTTGGGATCAAGGTAATGATTGTGTCGTTTAGCCCGTCTGGAATGCTACCATCTCTGAAGAATAGCTTAACAGCTTTAACAATCTCCTCCTTCATGATGCCCCAATTACGCTGGAAGAAACGAGCTGGATAGCCATCTAGGCCAGGAGCTTTCAGAGGGCCAATTTGAAACAGAGCATCACTGATTTCTATGTCTGTGTATTCTCTTTGCAAGGCCTCGTTCATGTCTGAGGTGACCAAGGGCTTGATTAGACGTGACTTCCTCCGGATGAACTGACTTATCTTTGTGGAACAGGTCACCGAAGAAGGAAGTTGCAATATCTTTCATTTCCTCTATGTTATCAGTGAAAGAGCCATCATTTTTCTTCAGCCTTAGTATCTTGTTCTTTTTTGCTCGACCTGAAGCTTTCCTATGAATTTTTTTTGTATTCTTATCTCCCTCCCGAAGCCAATTGATTCTTGAGCGTTGCATCCACATAAGCTCCTCTCTGTGCAGAAGTTCATCCATTCTTGCCTGAATCATGTTGATTTCTTTCTGGTTGTTGCTGGAGTTACAGGCCATTAAATTCTTGAGATCCTTTCTGAGTTTATTCAGTTCTTTGATCACTGACCCAAACTTCTCTTTGCTCCAGCTTTGAAGCACAGACATAGTGGAGGCAAGTTTTGTGCTGACATCTGCCAGATTTTTGCAAGGGGCATGTTTGGACCAGGCAACATTTATCTCATCCGCTAAAGATTCTTCCCTTTCCCACATGACTTCATACCTATGGATACATTGTTTTTTCCTTCTGTACTCTTTTTCAGTCATACGAACCAATAAAGGGCAGTGATCGGACCTCGAAGAGACTAGGTGTTCGACAGCCGCTTTGGGGAAGATTTGGGACCAGCTTGGAGAGGCCACTGCCCTGTCCAGCCTAACCCTGACATTGTCCCAAGCCTTTTGTTGTTGTAAGTCCAGGGTGTCCCTTTAAATCCCAGATCAAACAAATTACAAAAAGAGAGGGTATTTCTAAACTCCACCATCTGTTTTTGACCTCTTCTCTTAGAGGAGAAGTGTTCTTTTTGCCATAGCGCTTCATTAAAATCCCCAATCATAAACCATGGTTCAGAAACAGTCTGCTTAATTCTGCGCAACAACTCCCACATCAAGTGTCTATCTTCAGTTCTAGGCTCACCATACACAAAAGTTCCTCTCCATTTTATTCCACTAGATTCAAGGATCATTACATCAATGAAGTGAGGGCCACTATCTAAGATGTCTACAGAAACATTGTTATCCCAAAACAGCAAGCCCACCACCTTTACCTTTGACACTAACCGGCAGGCAGTTCTGAAAACCAAGTCGCCTACAAGTAGACTCAACGACGTTCTTATTTTGACGGGTTTCGGAGAGGAATACCAGATTGGGACTGTGAGTCCGCACAAGGCGGAACAGCTCCTGAACTGTCCGTGACCGTCCCAGGCCACGACAGTTCCATGATAAGTAGATCATGGTCCCTGTCGGGCGCTCACATTAGCGCCCGACAGTGTGCCGGTAGCCCCAGGACCGGTCGCTGCCTTTCCACCTTCTGCCCCTGCTTTCTCATCCTCATCTGTCTCTTCTTTGTCTCTGTTCCTTTCTTCCTCCCTACCTGCATTCTCTACTATCTTTGCTTCATCTTTTTTAGCAGTTACAAGTACAGAGAAAGGAACATGTTCCTCAGCTAATGGTTCTATAGGATTACTATCAACCCCTACATTATGCTGAACCCTCGTACCCCACACTCTGGTTTCCTCCTCTTCTCTGAGCTGACGCAGTCCTTCTGTTCCCAGACATTCAGACAAGGTTGGGCCCCTGTACACAACTCGTTTGGCCTCTCGCCTCTCCTCAGGTTCAGGCTCCGACAGGCGGGGGCGAACTATGCCAATCAAGGTGTTGGCCAGTTCGCTCCCTCCCTTGTTCTTGTCTTGGTTCTCCCCTTCTACACGCCTGATCCGCTTCCAACTACCACCTTTCTTTGTGCTGATGTCTTCAGTTTTGTTGGTGTTGTTTTCTCCCTGGCTAGCCACCACCGCACTCTCAGGTTGTGCAGCGCTGGCCTGGCCTTCATCCTCAGCTTGTACATTCAGGTTGGCCACCGCCTTGGCCACCTGCTCCACCGTCGCAGGCGGCAGGATCCTCAGTCTTCTGTTGCTGTCGGGGTCGTTGTTCGCAGAACGCCACGGCAGAGCAGCCCGGTGTTGACGTAGAGACTGTCCTGCCGTGGTTGGGAGGAACCAGCTCCGTGGGTCCTCTGGGATGACAGGCGGGAGGCGGAACTCGGTGCTGAAGCGGATTTGTTGTAGCTCGACAGGGATATTGCAGTTCTGTTCCATGTGACCAATATAACCACAATATAAGCAGAAATTTGGCAATCTTTCATACCGGATGACAGAGGTGACTGTCGAACGGGAACGGTAGGAGCTCTGCCTTATTTCATTATAGAAGAGAGAACAAAACACTTACAAACTCGACGAACACCCAAAGGCGTTCAACTCATTCAGAAAAAAACAACTCACTCAAAACACACAAACTCAAGCCTCAGGTTCAAACTGCCGACTGGGCTCCCCTAGCAAGGGTCAAAAGCTGTAGATCTGCGCGAATGAGGGAAGACAAAGCCAATGCCGGCATTGTCTCATTCTGGAACACGCGCCTTCCTCTTTCTTTCCAAAGATGCCAAATGATATAAACTGACAGGGATAAAAGCTTGTGCTTCTGCAGATCGAATTTTCCAGCCGCGGCAACGTTCCACCACTCGCCCAACGAGCTAAAGGCCTCAGCGACCTGAACGGCACCAAGATCCGTAGACTGAAAGCAATGCCACACCTCACGGGCATAGGGGCAGGCCAATGCCAAATGCGATGCCGTCTCGAAGCTCTGATCACAGAGGCAGCATCAATCACTATGGGCCAAGCCACGGTCTCTTCGCTTCTCCGCCGTCCAATTTGCGATTTTGCAGAGCAAGCCAGAAGAAGAACTTGACCTTTCCCTCCGCTCTGATCTTCCAAACCTTGTCAAGACTGGGTTGATGCAGCCTACCCAGGAACTGAACATGATAAGCAGACCTCGCCGAATAACGACCATCAGCAGTAAGACACCAGGAAATAGAATCCGGTTCACTGCTCAGGTTCACCTGCTGCAACAACAGCCAGAGGTAGATGAACTGATCAAGCTGGGCTTCAGTGGTGATGCGTTGCAGGCCGCTTAGCCATCTGTCATTGGATAGCGCTTCCTTCACCGAGAGATTTTTCCTTCTAGCCAGCGGAAAGCAAAGCGGCGCGATTTGCTTAGGGGACTCCCCTCCAAGCATTTGTCAGTCCAAAAATTGGCGATCTCGCCATTGCCAAGCCGAATCCTGGTACAAGCCGAGAAGAGCGCCTTATCAACCTTGTCACAAGGCGTCTCAGTGCCAACCCAAGGTCTATCCCTTTCAGTCCATCTGAACCACTCCCAACGCAAACGCAACGCTCTGCTGTAGGCTTGCATCTCTTTAATTCCCAGTCCGCCCAACAAGGTAGGAGCACAGACCTTGGACCAACTGACAAGACACTTTCCACCAGAAGTTTCCTCGTCAGGTGACCAAAGAAAATTCCGTCGGAGCTTATTGAAACGTTTGATCAGCCACTTGTCAGGCTGGAAGGCAGTCAAGAAATATGTTGCCGTGGCTGTCAGCACGCTGTTGATGAGGGTTAGTCTCCCTTTCGGTTCAGAAGTTTGCCTTTCCATCCCTGCAGCCTGCCCGTGGCCCTATCAATTAGATATTGAAGCTCAACTCTTTTAGGTTTTCGGAAACCAAGCGGAAGGCCCAAGTATTGGCAAGGAAAATGACCCTGTACTCCACTGAAATCAGCCAAAACCCCGATAGATCAACTCCATGGCAAGCAATAGGATAGGCCACACATTTTTGCAGACTCGTTCGCAGGCCAGAGGCTTTTCCAAACAGCTGCAGAATTTGCTGCACTGCAGTGATATCAACACTGGTAGGATTCACGAACAAAGCTGCATCATCCGCATAAAAGCTTGCTCGGATAGAGGCTGCCCCAATCTTCAACTCCGACAACACTCCCTGCTGAGTGGCCAACTCAAACAACCTCTGAAGTGGCTCCATTGCCAGGATAAACAGCATGGGCGATAAAGGGTCGCCTTGCCTCAGTCCTCTCTGATGGGAAATTGCCTGCCCAGGCTTCCATTCAAGAGGATACGCGACGAAGAGGAAGCCAGGAGCAGAGAGATGATGTCTCGCCACCGTTGTCCAAAACCCATGCGCTCTAAAACCCTCAGAAGAAAACCCCAATTCAGGGAATCAAACGCCTTGGCAATATCAAGCTTTAGGAACAACATTGGAATTTTTTTCAGATGAGCTTGCCGGATCACATTCTTCACAAACAGAAAATTGTCCTGAATAGACCTCCCTCTGATGAAAGCACTTTGTCCAACCGAAACCAGCTTGGTAAGCTCAGGCGCCAATCTATTAGCTAGCAGTTTGCAAAGAATCTTTGCGGCACTATGCATCAAGCTGATCGGTCTGTAGTCTTTGGCATCAACCGCATCATTTTTCTTGGGCAGAAGCACAATGGTGGCAGAGTTCAGGAGCTTCCAATGCTTTCCTTTGAGTGAGTGCATTTGATTCATGGCAGCCAACAGGTCAGAACTAATAAAGGACCAGCATTTCTTGTAAAAATTTCCAATGAATCCATCAGGCCCAGGTGCCTTTTCCCCATGCAGACCATCAATTGTCGACTTCAGCTCAGCAAGAGTAAAGGGAGCATCAAGGTGCAGCAGCTCAGCATTTGGGATATTCAGAGCCTCCCAATTGAGGTCACTCTCTGCCTGAATTCGAGTGCCCATCAGATTATTGAAATGATTGAGGAGCACCTCGGCCTTCTGCTCATGGTCAGAAACAGGACCATTAGGGCCTATCAAAGAGGGGATGTGGTTTTTGCGCCGGCGCCCATTGGCTCGCAGGTGGAAAAAACGAGTGTTAGCATCGCCCTCCTTAATCCAAGTGACCCTAGAACGCTGTCTCCATTTCACTCTATCGATGGCTGCCACTCCAAGCAGCTTATTTTTCAGCATGGACCTGAGCTCACGCTCCTCAGCCGTTAAAACTCTGCCTTCCTCAGCGACATCAAGATTGAAAATCACTTCATCAGCCACCATGGACACGAACTTGGCCCAACGAACCTTTTCTCTGTTCCAATTCTTCAGGGCCTTTGCCGTTCTACTCAACTTAATGTGCAGCACCTTGATTGCATCTTGAGATCTAACCGGTTTTTGCCAGGCCGCCTGAGCCACGGTGAGAAACTCGTCATGCTGAAGCCAATGACTCTCAAACCTAAAACCAGAGTAGTGTTTCCTGTCCATCTTGCTCAGCATCAAAGGAGAGTGATCAGAGACATTGGAGGAAGTAGGGTTAGCTGGAACTGCGGGTAAGCCACATCCCACTCTTTGGAAACGAGCACTCGATCGATCCGTGACTGAGTAGCATTTTCCCTGCCATTGGACCAAGTAAACCTCTTGCCAAACAGAGGGTAATCAATCAGCTCAAGGTCCTGAATCACGGTTCTGAACTGCCTGATAAGCCTTAGGTTCAGATTATCATTGCTCTTCTCCGCTGCGCTGCAAATTAGGTTGAAATCACCCAGAATCATCCACTTATCTTGCACTACTGACTTGATCAATCTGATCTCCTGCAAGAACTCTTGTTTTCTATCATCTTCTTGCGGCCCATAAACACCTGTGATTGCCCAAGCTGCATTGTCTGCTTGTTCAGGATGGTGCCCGTAATGGAAAACTGACAAGCGGACAGGAGAGGCTCAGCAGCAAGTTGGAAATCATTTGTACACGCAATCAGCACTCCACCCTTGGATCCAACAGCCGGCAGAAAAATGAAGCTATCCCCAAACCTCGGCCCAAGCATCTCAATCACCAAGGAGCGAGTCATGAACTCAATTTTCAACTCTTGCAGACAGACAACATTACAAGGTTTGTCAGAGAAGAACAGCTGCAGGCTCGACGCTTGGCCGGGTTGTTTGCCCCTCTAACATTCCACACCAACACAGACAACTCTTGAGGAGAGCCCACACGCACACGAACTACCGAAACAGGGGAACGATACATGAGGAAACCATGGAGAAACACTCACACGGACAAGGAAACTAGGCAGCAGCCCCTAGTCCCACCGGCTGGACCTTGTTGCCCCCGACC
Organism: Poa pratensis; assembly: GCA_947311845.1. Classification (NCBI taxonomy): domain Eukaryota; kingdom Viridiplantae; phylum Streptophyta; class Magnoliopsida; order Poales; family Poaceae; genus Poa; species Poa pratensis. The sequence goes on along the minus strand of CAMZMU010000108.1, from coordinate 39,172,909 downwards.
AGAGCAGAGACCGCCCCCATGAAGGCCGGCGTGACGGGCTTGACGTATATCTGACTGTACTTCGTCAGATCCGCCGCCTGCGGGACCGCATCCTCCGCCATCAGCCCACTCTTCTTGAGCAGCACGAGCTTGACCTTCTCCATGGCCGACAAGCCAGCGGTAGGCTTGGCGGCCAAGCGGCCGCTTCGCTTGATCTTCAGTTCCGCATCTGCATCCGAGTTCGGCTCCCCACCATTTTCAGCCGCGGCAGCAACTGGAGGCGACGGAGGCGAAGGAAGCAGCGGTTCCTCCACAGGCTTCCCCAGATTGACCAGGAAGGCCTCCAACGGGCCCTTGCTGGGCTGCGGCTGTGCAGCCACGGCATCCTGGACCAGCAGCGTCCTAGCTTGCCCACCATGCCCCAGAGGGTCAGTCGGCCCGGCCTCGAGCCCAGATCCGAGCCCAGCCCTAGGCGAGTGGGGCCCAAAGATCAGGCCATCCTGGAAACCGGGGTCAGCAGAAGCAGCACTGTCCCCCACCATCACGTCGTCTTGCACCTCATCCTGGTTCCCCTTGTCTTCTTCCGCAGCGCCCCCATCTTCTGCAAGCGAGCCGAAAGGTGGGCAAACTTGCCCTGCAAGTCCATGCACACCACCCTGCACATCGCCCTCTCCCTCTGAGACATTCCCTATCGGTCGGGAACTTGTCGTTGATGTCGCCATGGGAGTTGGTGACTGTCTCGTCGGTGACTGTATCTTCCACCCTGATGCTGCGCTGCAGAGCTCGTTGTAGAGGCAGCATCACCCTGACACGATGAACTTGTCGTTGATGTCGCCATGGGAGTTGGTGTCGACACGCAGCAGCCTGCCGAGCCTTCTTCCCAGGGCCTCGCCGAGTTCCCTGGTGAGCAGGTAGAACGGGATGTTCCTGAACTGCACCCACATCGGGATGGTTGGGAAAACCACCTCCATCGGGTCGCCCAGTCCATCAAAGGGCTCGAATAGGAAGGCGTCCCCGCTGTAGCGCCATGGTCCTCCACGGATGGCGTGTTGACGATCACCTTCTTCGCTGAACTCGAGGAGGTAGCGGCTTTCCGCCACCACGCGAGCGGACAGGTCGCCTCTGACCTTCCAGACGCGTTTCAGCACCACGATGAGTTGCCTTGGGTTGATGAGGAGGGCGGACAGGAACAGGCCAACGGCGAAGAGTCGCACGTTCATAGCCCCCGAGCAGCGCTCATGTCCACCCGCACGACACTGACCTCCGCCTCCGGGGCCTCTGCATGATCGCCTTTCCCTCCCTTTGGCGATGCAGGGGAGGGAGGACGAGGAAGCCTCATCGCAGTGGCCCGCTCCTCCAGCAGCCGCGGGCAGGCCCTTCATCTTCTCCGCCGCAGGGGCAATCTTCTTCGTCGCAGGGACAGACGCAGAGGCCATGGCCGCAACCTTGACGAGCTCTTGTTGCAGGATTGGGGGCAGGGAAGGATTGGAAGGTGTGAGAGCATACAAGGTCGGGTACCTGCTTATATCCTCGTCGGACGGCGTCAATTTCGCCTTGCTCTCTGCCTCTCGTAAATCCTCATCAAGGCCGGCGACCGGAGAGGAAATTCCGGCCGCAGACGACGCTCCTTCATCAATGGCTTTCCTCCCGTTGCAGAGGGGAAATTGATCGCTTTGACTAGCCTTCAAATCTGCGGAAACAGCTGGACCAGAGATCCACCTCTTCATACGGAATTGGAGTCGGGCTTTCAGAATTGCAGCCGTGGCTTTGGGATTCTTGGAGGATAGGATTAGGGATCTGGATTTGGATTTTAACTCGTTTAGGTCTAGGTGGTTTGATCTCTCACTCTCTATCTGATCGGGGATCGAAACAATCGGCCAGATTCGGACAGAATCCAGATCGCCAACGAAATCGCCTCCGGGAGACCCGGAGCGATGAACCGTCATGACCTTCCCCGTGGTGCGTGAAGCTAAGGCATGACCATACGGAAATTACTTTTAAAGCTGCTCTTAAGAAAAATTTCGTCAAAAAGATGCTAGTGGGATCGTTATTTTGAAACGGTGGAGAACTGTCCGTGAGTTAACTATTCGGGGAAATCAGAATGACCTGATCCCTTTCCTTTCATGGGAGAGCCAACCTTAGTACCTTACAAGCGGGTGCCTAGACGCATGTTAGACAGTCAAAAACAAATCGTGAAATACAAAGATAGGAAGTTCTAAAACCGGTGCAATGGCTGCCGTCTTTGATTAGTATTACGAAATGGTATATGGTTTGAAAATCACGGAACAATGCCGCGTCTTGTTTGGATTTACAGTACGGAGATGAAGAGAAATGAGAGCTTGAGGCCCGTGAAAAAGAATAAGTAAGGGGGTTTCCATAAAATGTCAGGTTTTGTTGAGGAACAGGATAATCCAAGGGGTGTTACACAAAAATGACAGGTTCAATCTGCCTGCTTCAATCTGGACACTCAGTACAACATCAGACGGTGACTGAATTCATAGTCGTAGTATATACCACCCCCTTCATCCACACAAGGGAGATTGTTCTTCACCATCAGGTACATCAATGCCATGGATAGACATAGGTATTCGAAACAAAATTCAACCTTTGCAAGTTTGCAACAACACCAAGCAGCGCCATATTAATCATTCAACGACTATTACAACATGGCTAAAATGACACTGCTTCTTGTTGACGGAGACTCTGGCCGAAACACACGAAGCAACAAGTCTGTCAGCCCCTTTGAGCATTCAGCTTAATGAGATGATGATGAAAGGGTCTGTGGAAAGGAAAGAGGAGACGTTTAGAGTTAAACAACTATTTCCAAAAAGCATGCAAAACTATTTGGGTACTCTACAGGGAACAACTAGTGTACACAGACACAAGATAGCAACCATCAAGCACAACATATTGAGCACGCACTAGTAGAGACAGGGCCTTTCGTCCAACCCCTTTAGTCCCGGTCCACTTACAAACCGCGACAAATGGCCAGGCCACGTCGTCCGAAATAGCCCAGGCGCCCCTCCCCCTTTTGTCCCGGCCCGTGAGGACCCTTTTGTCCCGGTTTGAGATACAAACCGGGACTAAAGGGGTCCACGTTCCCTTTAGTCCCGGTTTGTATCTCAAACCGGGACAAAAGGGCTGGCACCCCTATATATGGCACCAGCACCCTCTCCACTCACTCTGTTTTTTCCTGGTGGATGTGGTGTGGGCTAGTGCTATTTTTTTCTCCTTCATATGCACTCAAGGTGTTCGATGAAATGCCTGTTAGAGTGATGCCATTTGAGTTCACACAATACAAACATGATATGAGGTGCCCGAGCCACACTTAAGTTTTCACCTCTTTATTTCCACTTGTCCTAAAAGGTTAGTGATGGCTCCCAAGTGCAGGAGATCAATTGTAGTACCTTTCAATTAGAAAAGGTTGTCGAACCCACGAGGAGCTGAAGGTATTGGTTAGTAAGATTGATAAATAAAACAATAAAAGATGCAGATGTTTTTGGTATTTTCAGTTGTATAGTTGCAAGCAGATAACAGATAGTAGCAAGTGAAAGCTCTCAAAGAGAGAAAGCCCAATCCTCTTATGTGGCAAGAGGACAAGCTCAAGTGATGTGTAACTTATATGTGGCAAACGTTCCCGAGGGCGGCATGGATGATGCTAGGCATAAAGATTTATTAAACAACACGTTGAATATCTTGTCAAGTTTTAATCCTCTTTGGACGGAGCCATAATTAGGTATAGTTAAATAAATAAACTACAACCCCTTATGATGGATCATGTGGCCAAGCAAATGACTGCACAAGAATTATTAAGACCTAAAGTCCCACCATAGCATTACACTCTAAGGTCCCCGATACTAATACCCTCATAATATAACTTCATGACTCGGTCTCAGGTTTACGTGTCCTCCCAAGTCTCCATCAATTCATTACACTACGGTGTTCTCCTATGAGCCCATAAAGGTGAAGTGTTGTGCAGTCGACGTTCGCACAACACCATCATAGAATCACATAAAAAGATAAACTCTTGACAAAATACCAACACATGTCATATATAAATCAATGCCAATTCATGCTATGCCCTCAGGAACATACGGGAACTACTCACAACGTGCGAACATGATCATAATCAGTGGCATAAGTGGTACAACACAATCTGAAATTATAACTTCACCACCAAATAATGACAAGTACTCAATCACAAACATGAATAGTAGCACAAGACAAGTATCTAGGGTATAGCAACTCTCAAACTGCGAGGGGAACGGAGTGGATCACGGTGATGATGATGGTGATGGTGCTGGTCTTGATGGGGGTGATGATGTAGAGGCCTCCTCCCACGCCAAGGAGGAGAGGTGATGACGATGACGATGATTTCCCCCTTCTCCGGAGTTCCGGAGCAGCAGGATCTGACCCCCCTCGGAAGGGATCAGGAGTTTCGCCGCCGCCGCGACCTCGGATGGACTTGGAAAAATTAGGGCGTTACTTTTCGGGCGAGACGAAGGCGTCGATAAAAAGCCCCAGGCGAGGAGGTGCCCGAGGCACCTTTTGGTGGGTCCCACGCGGCCAGGTACATGGGCCGCGTGGGCCACCCCCATTTGGCCCTCGTGGCTCTCCTCTCTTCGGTCTTCTTCCCTCTGCCTTTCTCCCGATGAAAAACTGACGCAGTATTTTTCCTTTTATTATTTGAGTTCCTGTAGCTCCTGAAACATTAAAGACAAGAAAAAGAGGTTTTCCGCCTCCCAGAAATTAAATACCAAAAATAGGGACTTTGTATGAAAGTCCCCAAAATCATCTAAAACATGTAGAAACAATCATATAATCATGCAAATAACATTCTAGTATGATACTAAAAGTTATATAAATGATGATATAAAATGCACGTATCAGTTAGCAACTATTTTCTAGTCGGTCACCGTGCGGTAATAATTTTAGCATCGTCATTGCGTTTGATATATAGTTGTATGATGCAGATGAGCCATCCATGGATGTACGGTGACCGACGCACAGCCGCTTACAGAGCAGGCGTGCATTCTTTTCGCGATGCGGCCGAGGCGAACAAGCATGGGGGTGGCTTTATGTTTTGTCCATGTGATGAATGTCGGAATGTGAAGGATCACACTAACTCAAGAGTCATTCAGAGCCACCTGCTTCGGTCCGGTTTCATGCCCGGCTATAGTGTTTGGACCAAACACGGAGAAAGAGGGGTTATGATGGAAGACGGCGATGAAGAAGAGAACGATGATGACAACTACCGATCTATGTTCCCTGAATACGCTGATACCGCAATGGAAGACAATGAAGAAGAAGGTCAGGGCGAAGAACGGGCACCAGATGAGCCCGTTGATGATCTTGGTCAGGTCATTTCTGATGCAAGGCGAGACTGCGACACAGAAAAGGAGAGGTTGCAGTTCGAGCAGATGTTACAGGACCACAACAAATTGTTGTACCCAACTTGTGAAGATGGCCAGAAGAAGCTGGGTAGCACACTGGAATTGCTCAAGTGGAAGGCAGAGACCGGTGTGACTGACTCGTCATTTGAAAAGTTGCTGGTACTAATGAAGAAGATGCTTCCAAGAAAGAACGAATTGCCCGCCAGCACGTACGAAGCAAAGAAGCTTGTCTGCCCTCTAGGATTAGACGTGCAGAAGATACATGCATGCCCTAATGACTGCATCCTCTACCGCGGTGAGAAGTACGAGAATATGGATAAATGCCCGGTATGCACTGCATTGCGGTATAAGATCAGAAAAGATGACCCTGGTGATATTGAGGGCGAGCCACCCAGGAAGAGGGTTCCTGCCAAGGTGATGTGGTATGCTCCTATAATACCACGGTTGAAACGTCTGTTCAGAAACAAAGAGCATGCCAAGTTGTTGCGATGGCACATGGAAGACCGTAAGAAAGACGACAAGTTGAGGCACCCCGCTGATGGTCGGCAGTGGAGAAAAATCGAGAGAGAGTTCGGGGACTTTGCAGGTGACGCAAGGAACTTATGGTTTGGTCTAAGTACAGATGGCATGAATCCTTTTGGGGAGCAGAGCTGCAGTCACAGCACCTGGCCCGTGACTCTATGTATCTACAACCTTCCTCCTTGGTTGTGCATGAAGCGGAAGTTCATTATGATGCCAGTGCTCATCCAAGGCCCGAAGCAACCCGGCAACGACATTGATGTGTACCTAAGGCCATTAGTCGATGAACTTTTGCAGTTGTGGGCCAAACCAGGTGTAAGTGTGTGGGATGAGCACAAACAGGAGACATTTGACCTACGAGCGTTGCTTTTCGTAACCATCAATGATTGGCCTGCTCTTAGTAACATTTCAGGACAGACGAACAAGGGATACAATGCATGCACGCACTGTTTGGATCAGACAGAAAGTATATATCTGGACAAATGTAGGAAGAATGTGTACCCGTACAATCGTCGTTTTCTTCCGCACAAGCATCCCTTAAGGCAAAAAGGCAAGCATTTCAATGGCAAGGCAGAAACCCGGACGAAGCCTGTCACCCGTACTGGTGCTGAAGTATTTGGTATGGTCAAGGATTTAAAAGTAATCTTTGGAAAGGGTCCTGGCAGCCAACCTGTTCCGAACGGCGCTGATAAGCGCGCACCCATGTGGAAGAAGAAATCTATATTTTGGGAGCTACCCTATTGGGAAGTCCATGAGGTCCGCTCCGCAATCGACGTGATGCACCTGACGAAGAATCTTTGCGTGAATATTCTAGGCTTCCTGGGCTTGTATGGGAAGTCAAAAGATACACCGGAAGCACGGGAGGACCAGGAACGTCATAAAGGACGAGACGGCATGCATCCAGGGCAGTTTCAAGGGCCTGCCAGCTACGCTCTTACCAAGGAAGAGAAGGAAATCTTTTTTGAAGTCCTTTTCAGTATCAAGGTCCCGTCTGGCTTCTCGTCGAATATAAAGGGAATAGTAAATATGAAAGAGAAAAAATTCCAAAACCTAAAGTCTCATGACTGCCACGTGCTTATGACGCAATTGCTTCCGGTTGCATTGAGGGGAATTCTAGCGGAAAATGTTCGACTGGCCATTGTGAAGGTATGTGCATTCCTCAATGCAATTTCTCAGAAGGTAATCGATCGAGAAAGTCTATCAGGGTTACAAATTGATGTGGTCCAATGTCTGGTCAGCTTCGAGTTGTTGTTCCCGCCATCCTTCTTCAATATTATGACGCACCTCCTAGTTCACCTAGTCGAAGAGATTAGAATTCTTGGTCCTGTGTTTCTACACAATATGTTCCCCTTCGAGAGGTTCATGGGAGTCTTAAAGAAATATGTTCGTAACCGTGCTAGGCCAGAAGGAAGCATCTCCAAGGGCTATGGAACAGAGGAGGTCATTGAGTTTTGTGTTGACTTTCTTCCTGACCTTAAGCCGATTGGTGTTCCTGAATCTCGGTATGAGGGGAGGCTGACTGGAAAAGGCACACTAGGAAGGAAAGCAACGGTATGTAGGGACGGGCATTCTTTCACTCAAGCACACTACACAGTTCTACACAATTCCACCGTGGTGGCTCCGTATATCGAGAGACACAAGAATATTCTACGCTCCGAAAACCGTGACGGGGAACACGAGAAGACTTTCGGCAGTTGGTTGCAGATACATCTCATGAATAACACCATTGTTGGAGATCAGCTGTACTTGTTGGCCAGGTGTCCATCTTCGACTATATGTACTTTCCAAGGGTACGAGATAAATGGTAATACATTTTACACGAAGGCCCAAGATAAAAAGAGCACCAACCAAAACAGTGGTGTCCGCTTTGATGCAACAGACGACAATGGGCAGAAGGACACATATTATGGGTACATAGAGGAGATATGGGAACTTGACTATGGACCTACTTTTAAGGTCCCTTTATTTCGGTGCAAATGGGTCGCAGCTAGCGGGGTAAAGGTAGACCCGCAGTACGGAATGACAACAGTGGATCTCAAGAATCTTGGGTACCACACCGAACCATTCGTCCTAGCCAATGATGTGGCTCAGGTTTTCTATGTGAAGGACATGTCCACCAAACCGAAAAAAAGAAAAGATAAGCAAAAGAATACATCGTCCGATGAGCCAAAGCGCCACATAGTTCTTTCAGGGAAAAGAAACATCGTGGGAGTGGATGACAAGACAGACATGTCAGAAGATTATAATAAGTTTCATGAAATTCCGCCCTTCACAGTGAAAACTGACCCAAGCATCCTGTTAAATGATGAAGATTCTCCATGGCTACGGCTGAGAAGAAAACAGAAACAATAGATAGGGATGTTGGTGATGTGTAATAATGTATTAAACCTTTTATGTAATGCATTCTATGGAATGTATTAAACCTTTATGTAAGGAGCATGTGTAAGAAGCTTCAATCAGCTGCAGTTTTACCAACACAATCTCTGCATTCTCCAAGATCTTTAGCATTTCCAAGTGATAGAACAAAACATACGGTTTCCCCTGCCTACCTTCTCCAGTGGCCACTCTGACCGGCAAATCGGCAAATCATCGCGTGGTCGTGAGACGGCAAATCGGCCTTCGATCCAAACAGCGGCAAGACGTCTCTGATGATTTGCAACAAGTGTTGGGGATGTTGCTAATCATCAGAGCGTCTTGCCGCTGCTTGGATCCGACCGAGGGGAGGGTTCACCTTCAGCCTCCGCTCTAGGAACTCCTGCCTCTCAGAAATCTTGCTCTCTGCTACCCGTGTGCTGCCAAAATGAACTACAATGAGTAGACACTGAGTGCTGAACATGTCCGGGAGGGGGGCTATATATAGGGTACGTGTGCTTCTTTAGTCCCGGTTGGTAACACCAACCGGGTCATGTGGCTCACGAAGTGGTCGTGATACTGCTGATCCAACAGCTCACAATCCCTCAAAAGAAACACACCCCTGATCCAACGTCTCACAAGCGCTTGAAAGAAACACACGATCCGTGTGCTTCTTTAGTCCCGGTTGGTAACACCAACCGGGACTAAAGTCGGGCTCACCCCTGATCCAACGTCTCACAAGCGCTTGAAAGAAACACACGATCCGTGTGCTTCTTTAGTCCCGGTTGGTAACACCAACCGGGACTAAAGTCGGGCTTTGCGGAGCCACGTGTCCTCCCCCAGCGCTGCCCTAGCCACGTGTCTTCCCCTAGCGCTGCCCTGGAGGTCTTTATATATTGTCGCCGACGGGGTAAACCCTAATCCACCATTCCTAGCCACGAACGCATCGTCTCCACGAGATGGATCCGCCACGCCCGCCGCAGCGCCTTCTGGACGAGGTCGAGCGTGCTCGGCAGAGCGCGCTTGGGCGCTACCGCGGGAGCCTATCCGCCGTATGCCCACGAGCCCGGCGTGGAGAGGAATGCCCTCCTACCGGCCTCCTGCTCCGGTGCCGGAGGAGGTGCGGAGGACGTACGAGCGCGCGTGGTCCGACGTCCCTGACCCCGACGAGGATGCGTACGCCGCAGGGGTGGCGTGGGGATCCGCGGCCGTACCTCCACCAGTCGCCGCCGCCCCTCCCGACGAGGAGGATGACGACGACGACTTCGACTGGAGCGACCATGGGGAAGAGCGCGGCGGGCCGCAGATGCAGGAGGCCCTTGAAGCCTCCTTCCAGTCCGTCCACGACGACCGTGTACAGCGAGCCAGAACTGTCTGCCAGCTCAAGGCGAAGGAGGCTTCCGAGCTGGATTGGGCGCTGAAAGACTCATCCTCCATGGATCTTGCCCTCCGCCGCAAACGTGCGCGCGAGAACCGGGCGGCCGCGAACGGGGCTGGCTCCTCCCGCCGTTCCTCCTAATCCTACGGCCTCCGAGCCAGCAAGTCCGTTTATGTGGAATAATGTTGGTGATGTTGGTGTTGTGTAATAATGTATTAAACCTTTTATGTAATGCATTCTATGGAATGTATTAAACCTTTATGTAAGGAGCATGTGTAATAATAATGAATGTGTATTTCCAATGTGTATTGTCAAGAAGCTTCAAATCAGCATTTCCAAGCAATTTTATAGATGGAATTTTATAGATGATAATATTATGCATTTTGAAATAATATTGTGTGCATTTTGCAGAAACTATGGATCCAACGGCTCACAAGCCCTCAAAAGAAACACACCCCTGATCCAACGGCTCACAAGCGCTCGAAAGAAACACACGATCCGTGTGCTTCTTCCTTATTGGTGGGATTCCCTTTAGTCCCGGTTGGTAAAATTGCGCGGGAACAAATAAGCCCTTTAGTCCCGGTTGGTGGCTCGAACAGGGACTAAAGGTCTGTTTCTTCCCGCCTTATTTCTTCCCGCGCTTTCCACGCTTCCCGCCTCCGTCTTCCCGCCATTTCTCACTATATATATGTAGTCATGGCCTCCATTGGCATAGCACATCTAAACTCATATCTGCAACCTCATCACTCTCCCATGGCTTCCACCGTACCCACTCTGACCTACTCGGAGGCGGAGGCGCTTTGCGCCTCGAACTACCCCTGCCCGCCCGGCTACGACGTCCCCGCCGGTTGGAGGCTGAGCACCGGAGGCGTGCCGGTCCCTCCTGTCCCTCAAGGTTTGGCGCGCCGGGCGGCCATCACGAACCACTACTACCTCGAGCTCACTCCGGAGCAGCAGATGGATTCCCGCTGGCATCCAGACTATCGCCCAACTTGGGACGCCTTCTTCATCGAAAGGCGTGAGAAGGCGCTCGCCAGGTACGAGGAGGACCGCCCGCGTCCTTCGAACTTCAACGAGGCCGGCCGTCGGCTGTGGTGGGCCGGCCGGACTCTCAAGAGGGTCATGGACTACATCACGGCCGGCGATAACCCCCGCCTGCGCTACCCTCAATTACAGTCCATGCGACAACCCCCGTCAACGACTACATCACGGCCGTCCGACGACAGCGACGACGACGACGGCGACTACGACGACTACACCCACGAGTATTATAGGCCTAGGCAAGAGTATGACTAACCTGAGCCACATCATTGGTTTGGACAAAATGGTTTGTTGTCATTCGTCTATGTACCCAAGTTTGTTGTCATTCGTCTATGTACCCAAAGTTTGTTATCATTCGTCTATGTACCCAAGTTTGTTGTCATTCGTCTATGTACCCAAGTTTGTTGTTATTCGTCTATGTACCCAAGTTTGTTGTCATTTGTCTATGTACCCAAGTTTGTCGTCATTGGCAGTTGTTGATTCATTTTTTCAAAATGATAAAATGGTTAATAGTTTGAATAGTTAGAATAATTATTTTATAAAAGATAAAATGGTTTTGAAATAGTTATACAAATTTAAACACTTTTCATGTTGAAAGTTTAGTGAGATTCAAAAATATGCAAAAGATAAAAGTTAATGCATTTTTTAATTCAAAATGGCAAAATGGTTAATAGTTTGTAGAGTTAGAATAATTATTTTATAAAACAAAAATGGATTTGGAATACTTATTCAAATTCAAGCACTTTTCATGTTAAAAGTTTTCTCAAATTCATAAGTATGCAAAAACTGTTTCATTCAAATGTTCAAATATTTAAAATTGTGCTAGATTTAAAAAAAAGTAAAAACGGCCCAGCCCGCGCAATTTTTGGGCCTTTAGTCCCGGCCCATCTTACCAGCCGGGACTAAAGCCCGCGCTGCGCGCGGGAACGCGAAAAGGCCTCCCAAACCCTTTAGTCGCGGTCCGTGGCTCAAACCGCGACTAAAGACCCCCTTTAGTCGCGGTTTGAGCCAGGACCGCGACTAAAGGTCCCATTACTACTTAAGCCACGGTTGGGACTTAGCCATTTTTTCATCGAAGACGAAGGAGCGCAGAAGGCAGAGGAGCGCCGCCAGGCTGCTAAAATTTTCCGTCGCCGGCAAGGCCGTCCCCGACGCCGCTGCCGTCTTCGACACGGCCGCTGCCGTCGCCGGCGCCTCCTCTACTTCTCCACCGAGTCGTCCGTGGTAGGAAGGCCGGAATCCGGCGAATCGAGGCCCCTCCCCCAACTCCGGCCACCGCGTGCGAGCACGATTCCGTCGCCGTACGACCTCCCCCGACCTCGTCGTCCACTCCATCGTGCTCAGGGTGAGCTTTTGCATCCTCCAGTGCCTTCAATTCGACTTATTGCGCCCCGTAGCTCCGCCGCCGTTGCCCGTCGTCGGCCGCCGCCAAACATCGTCGCCGGCGTTGCTCCGGCGACCCAAATTGGGCGGCGCCGCTACCAAAAGGTTCCCTGCAACCTCCTCTACGTCGCAGCGCGTTCGAATCATCCAGAAACGCGCGGATTCGAGCAATCTTTGATTAACCCGAATTTTCAAAATAGGATTTATAATTCTGTTTCTGTGCTGTAGCTTTAATTCAAAATAAAATAGTTAAACTCCGTGTTTGTGCAAACCAAAAATCACAGTGATAAATGAATGAGTTTAGAACCACTTCCAACTTGCAAATCTTAAAAATATTAATTTGTGTGTGCTTGATAATTACTGTACTGCCACTGGTATAAATCAAGAACTATTTTTTAACTTGAGAAATATGAATCCAAAATTTGTAAATCCAATTGTTCTGGAATGCTTGTGATTATAGCTTTCTGTATAAATTAGCCTCATATGTTTGTGATACATAGTTTTGAAATGGCATGTGTTGGTAGTTTAGACCAGTGGGGTTTTCTAGCATTTAATTAATTTTCTGTGAATAAGATTTTGGACTAAATCCAATTGCATTAGTTTAAAATACTTACATAGAACCTAAACCTATCTTTGCATAACTTGTTGATGAACAGAACACCTGGACTTAATAAACTCTAAAAATGGTGTTTTCTGCCTATTAAAAGTGATAAAATAAATATTTGTTCCTTTATGAAATTGTTGCTATTGTTGTTTGTGAAATGTTTAGGTACTGTAGATCACTACATAATGTTGTTCTTAATATGTTAGTACTGTTAGTGCTTAAGTAAAAACAAAATGAAGTTAGTTGTAAAATGCTATTAAGAGTAATATTTTGTAATATAAAATATCTTGAACTCATTTTCAAAATGGAATAAGTTATGATTTGTAGTGGATATTAAGAGTAATTTTTAGTAATTGATTTGTAATAAAGTTAGTTGTAAAATGCTATTAAGAGTAATTTTTAGTAATTGATTTGTAGTAATTTTTAGTAATTGATTTGTAGTGGATATATTGTGACTTAATAGATTTGTAGTAATTTTTTAATTACAAAGTATTGATGATAACAATTGATACACATTAGATAAGTGACTTGTATTCATTGCTTTAGTAATTATTTATAACAATTGATACTCATTTTATTTGATGCATTTTGAAATAATATTGTGTGCATTTTGCAGAAACTATGGATCCAACCCGCAGAGACCTAATACAGGAAGAAATTCTCGAGAATATAATCCACGACGCCCCAGATGCTGATCCAGCCGAATCTCCGTCGTCGTATCTGAACCCCTCCGGGGATGGAATGGAGGTCGACCGAAGTGAGGATGAGGTCGACGGCTCCGATGATGGAGAAGGCGATAGCTCCGATGATGGAGAAGCCGGTGGACCCTTAACGAAGTCCGGCGAGGTAGATATGAAGTTCTTCGGCGATCAGTAGATGCATTACTTAAGTTGTATATATAAATTGACGAATGTTTCTTCTCTTAGGCCTCCACATCGATCAAATCTTCCAAACGAGGCCCGACCAAAATGTTGGCCCCATCTACGCATTATACATTTGAGGTCATAGCCCCTACGGGCGAACCGAAGGAACCCAAGAAGGCTGCCGCTGTATTTAGAAAACAATGCGGAGTTCTGGTTAGGGATCACGTCCCGATCATCGTTCGAGACTGGAATAAGCGCAAAGGGGCGAACGATAGTGAGTATGTCGCCGAAAGGTACAAAGAGGGTCTTTGGAATGACCTCATGGCACATTTCACCCTGCCAGAATTTGAGGATCCTGCCGACACTGCAAAATTGAGGAAGAAAGTCATGAAGTGGACTCTTACGAAGATGGCCGAACTATTCCGGGTGTGGAAGAAAAGATTATGGCAAGAATATCAGACGAAAAAGACTGCTCCAGTATTTGAAGGCTATCTAGCGAAGCAGGCGAATCACTGGAACGCATTTAAGGAGTACAAGGAGTCACAAAATGCCAAGGCGATCTCAGTAAGGAACAAGATAAATGCTGACAAGAAAAAATATCACCATAAATTGGGGCCAGGGGGCTACGAGACTGCCATGCCAAAGTGGGATAAAAAAGAGCAAGAGCTGCTTGCTAAAGGGATCCAACCAGAATGGATGCGCGACGAATGGGAATTGAGGGCAAGAAATTGGTTCCTTGCGCATGGGGGTTCATACGACGAAACAACAGGGGACCTTATTTGCAGTGACGGGATTAGGGTACCCAGGGAAAATTGGGTTAAAGTGGTGAAAGAAATTAAAGAGGGGAAGTTAAAGTTCACTCCCGATAGAGAGAAAGACTTGCTGACACTGGTCCTCGGGAATGACGAAAAAGGAGGACGAACACGAGGCTTTGGCCCTTCCGTCCCGTGGTGGCTTGGGTTTGCCAAAGACGTAGAAACTTACAGAAGCCGAGCGAGAGCAAAGCAGCGAAAGCAGGAGGAGGAGGGAGACAAGTTCAACCAGTTGCTTGCCAGAATTAACCACCAGCAGCAGCAGATTGACGAACTTAGAGGAGTAGTGCGCCCGCAAGATCCTGTACTCGATATTACCGCCGGTCCATCTCAGCGGAAAAGCAGCGTGGGTGACTCGGAGGTCCCGGCTGACGATGCACGGCGGATGATAGATGGCGGTCCCGGCTACCCCGTGGATGGAATCAAGGATGCAATATCTTGTGAGCTCCATCAGAAATTGAAGAACATATCCATGAAGGTGGCGGTCGGATATGCTTTACCTTGTCCACCTGACGCACGCTGGCAAGACCGTGAGATTCCAGCTGGCTATGCTAAAGTCGTGGTGGATGAAATCGTACCGGGGTCTCATGCTATGGAGCTTGACATCCCTGGACCTGGAGATGAGAGGACACTCGGAGAAGTTGTGGGTGATACCATTCTATGGGACAAGAACTACATCAAGTTTCCAGGGTCGACGCCAAGGACAACACCGCCTCCGAGTCGTCGCAGGTCACCTACACCTCCATCACCTCCAAGAAGCACACCCCATGACTACGACCACCACAGCGCGAGTCCATCTCGATCTCCGCCGCCGGACTTGGGTCGGCCGTCTTCGCCGCCGCCTTTGCCCGCTAAGGACAATAAGCGGAAGCGTGCTCCGTCGATGAGTACTAACCGACGCAGCAGCCCAAAACGACAAAAGTCGCCCCTCCCAAGAGTACCTCATAAGAATCTTCCCATCAGAGCTTACGATCTTACTGACGAGCAAACCGCAGCGGTCGCAATGGCCGAAAAAGATGCGCATTTTGCAAAGATGAAACCCAAGCCCGCCCCGGTATACACCGAGAAGCAAAAAACGTGGGCACGTGATTTTCTGAACACAAAATCGCAATATGAGTTGCACCATAAGCCAGATGACTATGTACGCACACTTCGGAAGGAAGTGCAGAAGAGCAAATCAAGTAAAAGTGCAAGCGGGAGCAAATCAGGTAAAAGTGCAAGCGGGAACAGAAGGGACGTTCCCCAGCTCGGAGAACAGGCCAAACAATCGATCCCATCCCTCAAGGTGTTATCCGAAAACGTTCCCCAGGTGCTGCAGCAGGATATGGAAGAAGCTGCGAAGTTGGCGGCCTCTATGGGTGTGACTGTTGCTGAATTGCTAGGTTCCCAAGACGACAATTTACCCAAGGCTGATGTTGTCCCTACATATGTCCCAGGGAAGCCTTTGGTCAGCGACGAGAAGTTGGCACTATTGCCAACACATATGCGGAATTTGCATGACTGGTACTTGAGTGTGGTAGGGGGGGGGGCAAACAATGATCGTGGCGAAAGTCCCACATGAGTACTTCTTCCGACCCGAAGAGGTCCATGTTGAGTTTTCGAACTCTTCCAGTTATACAATTTCGACGCCCTCGACAAAACTCTCATGAGTTGCTATTGTCTGTAAGTTGTTGAATTCATTGTCTACATATAAGTTGTCCAGTTTTTCAGTTGTTCAGTTCATTGCATGTAATTATCCTCATTATATCCTTTTGTACTCTATTATGCAGAATGAAGATCCGGGAATGTAAAACAAAGATCTATAGTGTTGGGTTCATTGACCCAGATAAAGTACATATATATTCGCTAACGACGAAACCCGACGAGACGGCGAGTAACCTTCTAAGGTTTCTAACGGAGCAACATTTCTGTGACCACATACTGTTTCCTTACAACTTCCAGTGAGGGTCTTACTCTGTTGTACACATTCACTTTTGCTTACTCGATGTTAAGTGTAATTGATGAGTTACTGACGTATATATAAACGTGTGCAGGTTCCACTGGATTCTGCTAGACATTCAAGTTGATAAGGGAAAAGTTGAAGTCATGGACCCATTAAAGAGACACCTGGAAGAGTTCCGCGACATGCAGGACATGCTCCAGAGGTAATTTTCGCGCTATATCGGTCTCTTTCGTTGATTTCATGAGATATCAGGTAATGAATAACTCATTCATTAATTCATTTTCTTTGCCGGGCAGGGTTTGGAACCTGTTCAGGAGTTGGTGGCGGGTTCCTTTAGTGAGAAGCTGACGTTTACTCCGGTCACGGTAAGTAGTACGAGATATGTCCGCGCATCTCTTTAATTCTAGTTTCAATACAATTATGATGCTAGATTATTATTTTGATTGAATTCTATTCTCGTAAAGTGCGCGAGGCAGCCACCGGGGACGAATCTATGTGGATACTACGTTTGCGAGTTCATTCGCACGTTTACCACTGAGCACAATGATTATAGACTCTACGTAAGCAATACATTCACAACATTATTTTATTACCGTCACTTTTTGTTATCATGATTGATGTTCATATTGATCTCCTTTTCTTATATAGTTCGACAGAATGCGGGAACAACTCCTACCAGAGCAACGCCTACTAGGAATTGCAGAGGAACTGGCGGGATTTTTGTTGAAAGAGATGGTAGACGACGCCGGAGAATTTAGTGTGAATAGGCGCTACTGATGATCCCGGCCGTGTAATCGAATAGACGGGCTCTAGTCCCGGTAATTGTGATCTCCATGTAACTATCAAAATTGTATATATTTGTATATGCTCGATCGTAAGACAAGTTATCTTATATATATGCACGAACGTGTACGGTATGTGGTAGCGTAGAAATACCGCTAAAAGAAAACAATTATCTTTGTATGCTCGAAGAAAGAAAATAAAAGAAAACAAATAAACCCTAAAGAAATAAATAAAAGAAACCCTAAACCTAACCCTAAAGAAATAAATAAAAGAAAACTAAACCCTAAACCCTTTAGTCGCGGCCCGTTATACGAGCCGGGACTAAAGGGGTTGCCCCCAGCGTGCCCCGCAGGCGGCCACGTGGATGGCCTTTGGTCCCGGCTGGTAACAGGACCGGGACTAAAGGTTAGCCCTTTAGTCCCGCTTGTCCTGTCCGGTTCGTGAACCGGGACTAAAGCCCCTTACGGGCCGGGACAGAAAACCCTGTCTCCACTAGTGACAGAACCAGTGTCAATGTAAAAAAATTGCAACCATTAGCCACCAGTAAGAAAAAATTAAGCATAGTTATGGGCCGTATGGCCATGATCTTGCCTACCTCGGTAATTTAGTTGTACAACATTACAATGTGGTATGTCGTTACAGTAGAATGAGGAGAAGTACATTTTTCTTGTAGAGCACAAGCAGCTCATCAAGCAACGTACTATCGAGGCACTGAATAATCCCAAGGTGATGTCATGTAAGAAACCGCTTTTGCATGCGCTGAAGATCAGTTACTACTTGGTTATGAGTTGGGAACCGTCCTGGAAAATTCAAGCCATTTTTTCCTTTCGTTTTCTAATCCCAGGTTAGGAAGAAAATGGGGCATCGTCAATTGCATAGGTATATCATAAATGCTTATATCTGTTACTAGTTGGATGCCCGTGCTTTGCCACGGCGTTTTCATTTTTACCGTCATCAAACATGTAAACATGAAGTGCATATAAATATACATGTATATTGAAAAGATAGCCAAGTGGTAATTCAAATGCATTTGTTGGATTAAAACAAAAGGCCCAGCCCACCTCAAATTAGTGTGTATTGTCTCAAATCTTCCATCAAGCATTACATTTTTAAAGACTAAAGATCATCCAGAAAGCAGCTCAAATGTGGTCCAGCTACATCAATATGAAATGAGCATGGGGGAGGCCCCTCTTCTGAAACACTACCACATAGATGTCCGCCTTTAGAACGCCTGTGATATGCTTCTTGGTAAGCATCTTTTTCATCATCTCCAGTTTAGACCTAAACACGCGGGCCACGAGATCTGGATGGTCGTGCAAGGTTTGGCCTGGAAGCAGCACGTCCTTTATCTCGTGCCAGTTTGGGTTGCAAGTCATCGTCATGAAGATGTCAGGCTTGCCGGATGTTGCCAGGGTTTCTGTGATGTCCGCATACGTCCACTTACTTGTAAGTCTAATGGGTTTCATCTACACAAGAAAGATACTGAAGGTTTAATGATAGCACTGTCACGAAAAGCCATCCCGTCCCAAAATATGCATAAAAATGTGAACCAACATATATGCTCTGAATTTTTTTTTTCATGTCTAACAGCTTCCAAAATGTACATCAGTTGTGCATTTTCAGTACAAAAGATAACCAACGCAGCTAGATAAATCAATCCTGATCCTGATTGAGATAGTGACATGATACTTGGGTTGGTTTTACTAAATGATATGAGAGCAAAGGAAATTAACATAGATGAGAACAAGAAAGCAACAGTCTATCCAAAAATATGAGAGCATTCTTTAAGTAGTCTGAATTTCATCAGAAAACTTCCTAAAGGAACTTTTGAAATTGGAGGCAGATTAAGAATAACTTTCACCAGAAAACTTTCTAAAGAAAATTTGCCGAAAAACTCACATCACTTCATACAACAATAGATCCCACAAGCAAAACGGAAGATAAAATCCCAGAAATACGTACCTTGAGTAGGAAATCAAATAATGAGCAATTGAGGATATATTTCTTTATGCTTGCTGTGACTTCTCCTCCTTAGAGTTTTCTGTTGGAAATTTAAAACTCTGGCACAAGTGACAATATATCAAGCCACAGGTGCAAGTTCTTTCAGAAAAAGTGATATAAACAGAACTTTACTTCATGGGCTAAACAGAACTTCCAGGCTAACTCAATTTTTGATGAAGTATTAGAACACAGGAAAACGTATAGTAAGCTGGTTGGCAGCAATCTACTTTAGGTGAAATATGTCAGGACTGCTAGTTATTCGACCCACACATGAAGGAAATTTATGATTGACAACTAAGGGCGTAATAATTTAGGTGACACCGACCCACACATCATGTACTAAAAACAATGGCTTTAGTATGGCAACAGCGTACTGCTATGCTTCACTAAACTATGTATCCATGCATCATAGTTTGAGGTAACAAAAAAGGGTGCATGTCAATTATCTTATGCATAAGATATGAATTTGCAGAATAGTAATTGATAGTTAATTTTTAAGAATTCTTCGAATGTCTGAATGCATAGCAGATCCTTCTGCAGTGGAAACTTGATCCCTGTTGAGTACAGATGTTTTTGAATACAAAATGTTGAGCTGAAGCATGGACAGTTCAATTAACATATTTGATCATAGGATTACTTTGCACCGCAATAGGAAATCGATCCCTGTTAATTTTCTGATGGTCAATGCAAGGCGGGGTTGAACTGCACATGGTTGTTAAATCCTTTAAATTGACATGCAGACTACAGTAGTACGACTTGCAAGCATTAAACAGAGGGTGTAAATTTATATTGTTATGACTTGAAAACTTTTGGAAAATGTAGCTTGACAAGCATTGGAAATTCAGAGAGCTCCACCTTTGACCTGCTCAACTGTACAGTTTTAAGCTTCTCGCCACAGTTTCCTATTTGTAGGGTACTGCAAAGCAGAATAATTTCGTGTGTGAACAGATTGTATTTAGTAACATGTGTACTACAACAATGAGAGGAACGTAATTACACAAACAAATGTATTTTAAACAACTATTATTTTCTATTTACTTCAAATTGTAAGAACAAAGCTCACGAGTCACGACTCAATGTAATTGCTCACTACCTTTCACTGTTGCTTCTTAAGTTTGCACTTTATAAACAAAGCCTAAAATTGAGTGTCATACCATGCAACTTCATCACTTGTCAGGATTGGCTTCGCTTAACACAAACTTGCTGACTTTGTTCCAGTCAAGCTCCTCCAAATCCCTTGTGCCCCGACGTCTGCAATCAACACCAAATCACAGGCAACCATGCATCATAATCAGAATCCTTTGGAAGGAAGCAAGAGCTAAAGTACTTCTCACTACAGAGCGCAGGCATCATGATCAGTACAAGTACAACTAACGTGATGGAGACCAATTATCCAAAACTCAACTAAACAGTAGTAAGTAGCTGTGACACAAGATGAATTCAGTAGGAGAGATCTCTGTTATTGCGTATGGATGCACGAATGTAGAATGGCTTCGCCATCACCACCGCGCTAACGGATCAAGGACGACGATGCAGAAAACAGACAAGGATCTCACCTTGCTCGATTGGCAACTCGCGCTCGACGGGGTGGGCGTACTGAAGGATGGCGCCCGCCGGCTTCTTCTGCAACACGAGGCCTCGAGGCACTGAGGCCGTAGTGCGGTTGTTCTGCCAGTGGAAAACTGCGTGAGTGCAAGCGACGGTGAAGAGCACGGCAGCAAGGCGGAGATGAGACTGAGTGGGGCTGGGACGTACTACCTATTTGTATACCGGTTGAAGGAGGCAAGCACGTACACGATCGACGTTGAATGCCGGTTGCCGTTTGACTCAGAGGATCGTGGCGGCGGTTGCCATAGCTGGAGTTGACCACGCCGCGAGGGGGGCGCGGGATCTGTCGTGGTAGGTTCTGGCGGGGCGGACTGATCCGGCGGCACATCTGGTGCTCGAGATGCAGCACGACGGGGCTGGAGGTCGGCGGCCGGCGGCCGGCGGCGCGGGCTAGGGGAGGCGGCATACGACTGGGGGGTTGTGGTCGAGGGGATGGGGAACGGTTTTCCTGCTCCTTTTTCCCCGTGGGTGAGGGATGCGAAGTGGGCGGGCGACATACCGGTTGCCTTTGTTTTTATTTTTTGTGATTTTCCTATCGCGGGATGGTACCTGGGTGGGTGGGACGACGTACCACGGAACACCACCGGCTCTGCTTTAATATAGTAGAGATGTAAAGGGTTATATATATATATATATATATAATATATATATATATATATATATATATATATAAACAGCAAATATCTAGCTTCGAAAAATTCTGATTGAAACAAGTTATGATTGATCATATTTTCAGACACTTCGGATATGGTCAGATAGTATTGCTGAAGCGACGAAAGAAGGTGATCACGAGCAAGATAAGCTGGACTGGGACAGCTATGACAAGATAAAGTCTGAGATGATATCTGTATTCCTATGGAACAAAGAGAAGGAACGGATAACCAAGAAGGTTAAGAGGGCAGTGACAAAAATCATAGCCAAGAAGCTTCAAGCAGCGGAGAAAAGGGAAGTACAGGCTAGGAGAACACAGAAGGCGAAACCTGAGAAGCTGGTGCTTCGAAAGTCAGATGCTCAGCCGAGACGGGTGGTAGCATCTACAAGATCAAAGCTTAAAGAGAGGCTAACCAAGGTAACCGATATATCACATATTTTGTGGCATTCGCATGGCGCTCTATTAAGCCCATATGCATAGACATTTACATCCTATACCCAACTGATTGAGCCTAGGCTTTTAGGCTTGTTACTTTTTTTCTTACGTTAGTCCCTGCTTACTGAGATTGTTAGTGACAAATCTTAATATCTTTATCAAACAACAGTTCAACGGTATCATAATTATATAGATCACTTCTGTTTTCTAAGAATGCCACAAAACATAGATCACATTCATTATCCGGTCTTGTTCCTTACGCCAGTCGAAACATGATGCTCTACGCTATGCAGTTTTTTTCCTTATGCTTTCGCTATGACCTGACACTAATTCCAAGCTCTGTTTCTGTCTGTCTTCATGATCCAAGTGGCATAGTCGCAAGAAGGAGCTCGAGATCGTGATACGCTCCTCAAGGGCGAGGAAAGGAGGAGGGCCGCGGAAGCCGGCGGCCGTGAGGCGGAGGGCGGTGGAGAGGCGAGCCGGGGTAGACCTGGTGACGGAGCCCATGGTTCCCTCGGGCCGTCTGCTGAAGGAGCTCCACTCGCCCTGCAAGGACGCACTCCCCTGCGCCGCTGACACCTGACCTGGGTTGAGCTCGGGGTAGCATGCAATGCAGTTTGGCATTTGAAACAAATCCTGATGGTCTTGGTAATTTTATAGTAAACACATGGCAACAAAAAGAGCTCTCTCCCTGCCCATCGTGCTCTGCCATGGCAGAGGTATAGGCAAACGAATAAGGCAGCTGAATCAAGTAGAGAAACTCAAAAGATGAATTACGCTGCTTGTTACTCAATTCTGTGATTTACTCTCGCAGTCCTACAGGAACAGTGACCGATCAACTGAGTTTCTGCGGTCCTACAATGTGTACACCTCCTCGAGATGGACGACGTCTGCAAGTGGCTCAGCTCGAGGCTCGGCGTCAACCGATCTCGCTAAATGGAACAGCACCTCTGTGCACGTGTGATGGCTTTCCCAGTAGCATATAGGAAATATTGTAAAACTATAGAGGGGGTGAATACATGCCCTGATGTGGTACTGGCGCCGTGTAACTGGTAAGGAGTACATCAGAGTATGCAATGTAGTGCTTGTTTTGTGTAATGCCGTAAAGATACGTTATCCGTGCAATCATATCCATGCTATACTACCTGTGCTATTATCAATGCAGAAATTTTGGGTTTCAAACATGATCAGAATCCTCCCAAATGTAAGAATACAACCTTTGCAAGACTATATAACCAATGCTTGCAACTATTCCTATGCTTGTACGTTCTGAACTACTATACCAGTTTGATCGAGAGCTAGGTTCATCGAATCCCCTGAAACTACAGCCGTTTCTGATGCTAACAGACATCGTCGCTGAGGCGCTAAGATCCAAAGGATTATTACAAGGAGTCCTGAACCGAGTTTTGTTTACAGTCGCATGTTCGATGGACAGGAAGTGACATATTTGAACAGAGAACATGAAGACTGTCATGATCAGGATCAGGGATGAGGATGGTAAGGCGACATGGTCAGGACTGATCGAAGACTGTCAACATCATCACTGCGCAAAAGGGTAACATGCTCTGAACTGAATGTCATCATCATCACTGCACAAGAGGAGCACAACACCAGGGTTACTTTACTTACTCCTGAACACATCAGTGCTACTTCTCCTGATAAACGTAAGGCGAGCTTACCTGGGTTCGTGGTCGTTTGTTCGGGTCGAAGCCAGCCTGCATCAGTTCCGCAACCCAGCTTACCTGGGTTCGTCAGGTTCACCTGCTTTGTACATGCAGAGAGACACAAAAGTAGCAGCATACACGGAAAACAGTAAGAGCAAAATGTGATCGGTGCACTCACTCCCTCGGACCCATCTCGATTATCACAATTTCCGCACTCACACTTGGAGTTGCACCTGTGCGAGCCCTTCAGAACAAACAAGAACCAGCTAGCCTCAGTCAGGGGGATAAGAGAAGAAGCATGTCTCCTTTTTTTATAGAAAAAAACTATATATGCAACAAGAATAATCTACATAAGACCATGCATGCATGTAAAAGACGCACCTTCAAGCAACGTCCGCGCATCTCGTGACCGTGCATTTGCACCACGTCACTGGTCCAGTGTTTGAGTCACCTACTTTGTACACATAGAGCGAGTATGATCATAACGAAAACAGAAAGAGGAGAATGTGGTCCGTGCACTCACTCCCTCCGGTCCCAAGTGTGTTCTTACATCCTTGGCACTTGCACTTCGAGGTGCACGGGTACGACGCCTTGACAACAAGAACCTGCAGCAGCTAGCCTCAGTCAGGAGGATAAGAGAAGAAGCATGTCTAATTCTCCAAAAACAATTGATGCAACAAGAATAATCTACATAAGAAAGACCATGCATACAGAAGACGCACCGCGTAGCAAGGACAGTTGCCGTTTTTGCATCTCCATGTCGGGCACTTGCACGGTTGCACCCCTTGAAATTCTCGGGCAGCGGACGTCTGACCTGGAATACGTGCAACGCGCAACAATTGGATCAACTACGGGAGTCAGAGCAACATAGTGTTGGTGAATGTGGTTTGCTTCAAGGAAGAAGAAGAAGCATATGTTACTTTTCCCGGCGACCCAGAAGCAGCAGGTTTCTACGGGAGTCAGTGGCGGAGGACCCAGTAGGGCAAGGTAGGGCAGCCGCCCTACCTTGATTTTTGTATACGTACGCAAAAACGTTTGTATACATACGCATCTGATTGTATTCTGTCACATTTTTTCGGAAAACGTTTGTATGCTTTAAACTTCGCCGACCTCATTTTTTTCCCGTCCTCCGCCATGGGCGGCAACCATCTTGTTCAGATCAGCCATCTGTGCCGATTCAACGGCCATGCTGCTGGTATCAGCCTGCTCTGGCTCAATGCCTGTTGATGGCTGCAATGCACAAGATGAGACAGGTTCAAATGAACGAAGTTCCTATATAGAACATATCAGATTTTTCATACACAGCTGTATAGCATCAAAGGAAGGAGAATTAATGCTTTCAGGTCTAGCTAAAGAGTCCCAAAAAACTTCTGGAACTAACTGGATAGAAAAACTTCTGGAGTAGTAGTTGATCGGGGGAGATAAATCAGTTCATGCATTTGCTCAGCAGTACTAGGATGTTACGTTGCTCAGAATATCCGTTGATTGAACTTGACAGAGTTAGTAATTCAGTATGGTGAAGAAGAATCTACTGGAAAACCCTAGCCGCCTCCGGGTCGCTCTCGGGCGACTCCGAGGCGCCCGCACCGCCGCCGCCAGAAACCGCCCCCGCCGCGCCCACTGACCCCCGCTGCCGCCGGAGGAGGCCGCACCACGGCGGACGGCGGCAGCGGGGAGCCTCCTCCGCTCGTTCCCGTCCCGAAAAAATCCAATCCCCACCACAAGATCTTGCAGTTGCTCTGCGCCATGGTGTCCCGTGAGCTCGAGGCCCGGCCTCAATGGCCTCCGCGCCGCCCGTCGGCGCCAGAGGAGACCGTGCCGGTCGGAGGTGCGGGACGACGGAGGCGCTTCCTCCTGGGCACGGGTGGCACTGGCCCGGGCGCGCGGTGCAAGACCGGCATCCATGGCCTCCCCGCCGTCCGGCGCCACTCTGTCCGCCCTCCTCGCGGACCAGCCTTGTTGCTCCCTCTTGGCGGCGGCCGCTCTGCCGCCGCTCCGACGCGGCAAGCGGACCTTGGTCGCGCTGCAGCTCCGACATCTGGTCACACCTGTGCTGCTCCTACCTCTGCGCTCGCCTGCATACCGACGGCGGATGCACATCTCGTCAGGTATGGTTCGTGAGCCTGCTGCCTGCTCACGGGGAAACCCGTGCTCACGCTCTGTGCGTGGGCAGACCACGGCGGCACCTCCCGGTGTCGCTAAACTCTATGGAGGCGTGGCTCTGGAGCTGTCCAGTGCTCCCAACCCCCTGGCTTGGTTCCGGCGAGGGCGCTGGTTCCAGGCGAAAGCTCAGCGACGACGACGTCGGAGGCGCCGTTCTCCCTTCTTGAAGGCGTCGCGATGGAACCCAAGCTGCTCTCTGACTGGGGCATGAGAGGTTGCAGGCTGCCGTGGTGGCGCGTTGCAGCACTGTGGTGCTCCGCGACTTCATCTTCGATGAACCACCGTCAATGCCTTGTCTCTCGTTGCCTGTTGCATTGTCTTCTGAGGTTGCTGGTGACTGCAGTTCTGCCTTGGTTGCTTCTTGGAGGTGTCCCCGGCGGCGAGGCGTCCCGTCTCGCAGTGCTGCCATCTGCTGCCTTGGTTCCCTGTTCTCGATCTGCTGTGAAAGCTTTCCCGTTCTGCTGTGAAAGATCCTGCGCCAGACTGCCCTTGTGCTGCTTTTACTTGCTGTGCTTGCTCAAGATCCTCCCATGGCCGGTACTGTGTTGAGGAAGCTTCGGGCTTTTGGTGTGGTCTAGGCTCAACTTTGCTCAATGACGACGCAATGTGGCCTCCCCAACCTGTTAATCGTCTCGACCTCCCGTGGCGGAGCTCCCAGTCAAGGTTCGTGCTCGGTGCTAGGCTTGGCACTCGTTGATCGGGTTTGCTCCTCAGTTGTGCCTGGGATTCGACACACACGCAGGTTCGGCGCGCTAGGCTGTTTGCTGAGTCTTGGTATTGTGATCCTCGACAGCACCCCTCATCTACTTGTGCCTCTCATGGCGATGGACCTTCTGCCTGCTAGCTTACTTAGATAATGGGCTCATGTTTTTTCTTTCTGCAGTAGTGTATGAACATCAGATGGCCGCCGGGGAGGCGAGACCCATCTTTCCCTCTGTAATTTCTTATGTATCCTGACTGATGTCAACCCAGGGGTGGACAGAAGCCTGGTCTTGTAACCTTTTTTGATGCAATAACATTCAGGTGGGGATGCTCTCCCCCCGGTGACCGCTTCAAAAAAAAAAAGAAGAATCTACTCAACAATGAACCCCAATTGCTTTCAGAAGACACACAAAGTCTTATGTAGGAGGCGACAAGCCCATGCATCCATGTGCCGTATGAACTATAGGTATGAACAAATTTGTTTTGGAGAAAATCGATCTACTCTTAAACACCCATCGCAAACATTGCCGGGAATGTACAACTAACATTCCGACACTTGCTGCAATGCAAACTAGCATGAGAAACAGGAGGAATGTATATATCAAACATCAGAAATTCACATCCACGGGCAGTTGTAAATATCAAACAGGAGGAATGCTAATCTGTGGGTCACTAACGCAGGATCCTACGAACGCATCGACGCACAGAATCCACACGGCCATACCTAGCTAGGCGACGCACGCCTGAATCCAGCCATGCCTGACCATACGAAATCACGCATCCACGACAGCAATACATGCACAATACACGCAGCTGATTCGTCGATCGATCGAAACGAACCAGAAATTCGGGAGAAACCGATCCAAACTGGAGCATCGACCCTTCGCTAACGACACCGGAGCATGGGATGCGGCTCCTGGTTGGTTGGTTGGCGTACGCGTGCGGCGACCGATGAAGGAGGCGAGAGGAGAGAGGGATGCACTTACGGACGCGGGCGGGTGGTGGAGGATCAGCAGACTACGTGGCGTAGGAGGCGTGCGTCGTCTACCTCGTCAGCGTTCACCGGAGCGGCGGGGAGGAAGGAGGCCTGCGCGCGCGGTGAAATGTTAGACAGCCGTCGGCGAAACCCTAGGAAAAGGGAGGAGGAGGCGGAGGAATAGCACGAGCGAGGCGGGTACTAACCGAGGTGGGAGCAGCCGCCGACGTCGCTCGCCGGCAGCGGAAGTCACGCCGCAAGTCCCCCCGCGACGCTAAGCGCAAGCACACAGGACAGGAGCGATGTCGGACTCGGGTCTATATCAAGGGAGCGGAGGCGTGGCTGGCTGGGCTGGCTCCCACGACGGGCCCGGTTAAGAAGACGGTCTGGGGAAGGCGGCCCACTTCGAGTGTCGCGATGAGAGGGTCCTGTTATGTTATGACCCGATCGCAAGACAATTGCTTTTCTCTCGAAAAACAATGGTTTGCTTGGAGAAGAGGTAAGAAAGGGGAATGTGGATGAGAGAACAGACAAGGGATGTGAGGTTGGGACTTTTCCCCCATTCGATGTGTCTAAGTACATAAACCCACCAATCCCAAAGATGAAGTTGTTCTACTTTGCGATCCACGATAAACGTCGTTAACCAAAAGCTGTTTTCAAATGGCAGGTCGGCCAGTTAATCTTACCGCGTTGTGTGGAGTTCACGAATTGCACAACCACGACAGCAGCCATAGCCCGCCCGAGTGGGCCAATCGGTCAATTCATCTTGTGCTGAGCCGCCTCAATGTACTGCAGAGCGAGCTTCTTCACCTTGTCGCCCTCCTTGATCAAGAAGTTGGCGTTCTGGGCATCGGAGTGGTGCTTCATGACCTTCTCTGCTGTCTTTCCGACAGCCCACCTGTACTGCTCGACGGTGATCACACCGCTCTTGCAGAGGGGCCTGATGTTCTCCTTCACATACATTTCGACCTAGAGACAAATATTCAGAATCCAATTAGCAGTCACAAATATTCAGAATCTTTGTGGTTACAGATATATATTAAGAATTTGTGTGGTTACGAATATTCTGTACCTTCTTATATACAGAACTAGATGAATGTGACACGCTGCTGTTACTGCCGGGATCAGGTGCTGCAAGATGGGTGGAAGACTTGGAGCCCCCTTTGGAACGTTTACTGTTCGATTCTTAACTATCAGTGCGAGATTTCTCTTTACTGCTGAACTCCAATTTCACTGGTTGGCTAGTTGCTTCACCTTCTTTCAGCAAGCTATGCCCATGGCAAGATTGATCATGTGAATCGTTCGTTGCAATGTCCATTTCTTTTGACTTCTCCGGATGACCGCCATCAGGCATCTCGACTGCAATTCCCTTATCTGTTTGACTCGTTTCATCACCTGCCACATTATGTCTATCGGATTCCACCAAGTTCACTGAAGAGGTTTCATTTGCTTTTGCAGTTCCTCCGTTGGGTATCAATTTCTGATCCTCCTCAGAGTTACATTTTGGATTGTCATAACACTTGGTCACGTTATGAGCGTCACTAACGATCCAATATGACCTTTTTTGTGGATTGTCATAGACCTCTATGACCAAAAGAAAATGTCACAGATTTTATGACCAATTTTTTGGTCACGAGCAATCAGGCCACGCCACGTCAAATCCAACGTGGCAAAACTGACGTGGCAAATTTGTGACCAATTGAAATGGTCGTAGATGAGAATTAGCCCGGTCCAGTTCAGACGCCAAGATGGGCCAAGCCCAATAGTTTAGCCCATTTAATATTTTTTTCCTGTTTAGATAGATCAGCTATATGGGCCAGGCCCAACAATTCGGCCATTTTATTTTCCTTAGCGCGGCCTTTTGAAGTAGATTTCATTTTGGGCCTGGGCCTTATTTTGGTCCGATTCGTGTTCAGGCTTTGGCCTATTTATATTCAAACTGTTTCCAACCTTTGTTCATGTCATTCTATTTTGGGCCGTAGCCTTTTAAAAGCCCAAACAGATTTAGTCCAATAATCGTTTCGACCACTTTTTCATCTGAACTGCTTGCCAGTTTAAGTCCAAGAATGCATTTCAATTAAACATAGAATAATATTACAAGAATATGTACATAACTCCAGTATCTGAATAACAAGTTAAGCAAGGAAATATACACTAAATTCTCAGCAAGATCAGCGGTAGATCAAATATTCCAGAAAATTCAGCATTACAACAAAGTTCAGTAATATATAAAGCAAGTTGTTGACTTGGGGCTTCGAGCTTCTTCCAATTTCTTCAGCCTAGAACTCCTGTAAACGAGAAGAAATGCCATATGTTTGGAGTCTCGATATTTGCAATATATGGTAACACTTAAACAGAAAAATTACTCCGAGAAACATGCAAGAGAGTAACATCCCAACAACTATCTGTCAAGTCATCTTACTATATGAAATGACCACACACAAGGTACAATAGTAAGAGTTGGTGTTGCTGTTTCTACAAAAACAGAAGATAATTGGCAAGGAACAAGTTCATAACATCTTACTATATGTAATGACCACACACAAGGTACAATAGTGAGACTTGGTGTTGCTGTTTCTACAAAAATAGAAGATAATTGGCATGGAACAAGTTCATAACATAACAATAGATGAGTTTAAAACAAAAACTGAATTACGATATAGATTTCAGGCCATCTCATATTTAGTTTCCACATTTAATAACATGCCTATGATACACGAAATACACTTGTACCCCACTGCCACTGTTATACACTTGTACCCCACTGCCATCTCATAGCTAAAATTACAACAATTTATCTTGGGACAAAAGCAACTGCCACTGTTATACATATAGATGAATCAAGCTTAAGCTAGGGATCAACAACATTGACCTATAGCAGCAAATAGTGCACGCAAACAGACATCACTCAAACAGACATCACTCGCTCAGGTTGTACCTGCCACTAACATTTTACCTAATAATACTAGCCAGTGCACGCAAACAGACATCACTCGCTCAGGTTGTACCTGCTGAAGATGCCGAGTGCAGCAGGAAGTTGTGGGCGGCCTGCTTGAACAACACTGCAATTTCACCTCCTTTTGCTTCCCCTTGCTCTTGTTCTGAAACCCACCACACAAATTCAATAAGAAGCTGTTACAGAGATGTTTGATGAATTTTTGTACCAAAATTCATGATATTATAAATTAATTTAGCGCATGTCTATGAAAAATGGGACCCACAAAGTGCAAAATATTTGTGAAAGAACAAATATGCAATATTGTAGTTCATCATACACATCTCGATGGTGCAAATGGATTAAAATTTCAGCTCACCGTTTGGGAACAAATATGATCCGCAGCAATACTTGAGCATGCAAGTACACGGATATGAGGTAGCAAGTTGTTGATCGATTGGCTCAATCAGGTAAAGCCCCATGCAAATACGAGGCATGCATGGATTCCACGTCCAAAAGGAATAGAGGAGAAGTGATGGGCCCGTTGGTCATTGGCTACTTGTGCACATACGGCCGGTATTTATACGGCTGAGGTCATGGATGATGTCACGCGCTGGTGAAGATGGCGCCGCGTATTTCACGTACGCCCCGGCCGGACTGCATACACGGGCTGACGTAAGGGATTACGATTTGCATCGATCGATAGAGATAAACTACAATCAGTTCAAAACTCTACGCGGTTTCAACGAACCGACTTGATCGGCAAGCCCTACTCAGCGCTGCCTATATATATACACAGCTGATCGCTCGCCGAACGGAGGCACGCATATGCGCCCGCACGGCCGTCAGGCTGCGGTGCTTCGCAAGGAAGAAAATACGGCAAAGGCCGATGATATCAGAGTACCTTCCATAGCACACCCAGCCCAGAAAACCCACGCACGCGAACGGAGGAAGCGAGATCTCATCGCTGCCTTACTCTCCGTGATGCACGCATACCAAACCATAACACCACAAACGCATCTCGCCGGAGCACGCTCGCCGGAGCCATCGTGCCGGAGGCCACACCGTTCCAAAGGTGAGATGTGTTTAGATCGGACCGTATCGTATCATTGATCCTTGTGTGATATATGGAGAAGAAACAGTCTCAACGTGGCTACTCCGTGAATCTTTACCATCATGTCGCGACAGTTTCATCTATGTCGGCCGTGCATCAATCTTTACCATTATGCCGCGAAAGCTTCATCTACGTCCGCTGTGCATCAATCTTTACCACCATGGTGCGACCGCCTCATCAACGCCCGCCATGTGTTAATCTACATCCGTGTTGTGACCGCCTCATCAACGTCCACCATGTGTCAATCTCCAACCATGGTGCTGGCCGCCTCATCAAAGTCGCCCATGTGAAAATCTACATCTGTGGTGCGACCGCCTCATCAACGTTGCCCATGTCGAAATCTACAACCATGGTGCTGACCGCCTCATCGACATTGTCCATGTGAAAATCTTCAACTGTGGTGCTGACCGCCTCATCAACGTCGCCCATGTGTCAATCTACAAACGTGGTGCTGACTGCCTCATCAACGTCGCTCATGTGTCAATCTACAAACGTGGTGCTGATCGCCTCATCAAAGTCGCCCATGTGAAAATCTACAACCGGGGTGCTCACCGCCTCATCAAAGTCACCCATGTGAAATTCTACAACCGTGGTAGCGACCGCCTCATCAACGTCGCTCCATGAAAAGCATGTCCATGCAACGACCGCCTTATCAATGTCGTTCATGCGGAGTATACGAAAATCATCACAAAGTTCGTCGTCCGATTGTTTCATCTACGTCGACAGTGTACTACCTTGTTCGCTACAAAGGACTCTTTACTTAAAAAAGAGCAAATACATGCTTCATCAATTGTCTAGCTCGAATTCATGGCCTAATCTTTATGAGACAATGGCCAAAATCATCCTATTCATCTTATGTCTAGTGCCGACGAGGCTAGACAAAATCATCACCATGTGACGATGAGGCTCGATCACTATGCAGTCAACACGTCTTAATTTTGATGAGATGGACACACCGTTGCTGGGCACCGACGAGGCAAAAGCAACACTACACATGTCCAATTTGATGAAGTTCGGGCCATATGGCTGGGCACCGACGAGGCAAAAGCCACCCTCTTCATCTATTCAATCTTAATCTTAATTACGTACGTCGAGATCATCTCGTGATCGTGTTTCGGAGGAACAAAACCACTCTTCTTCTCATGTTCATCTAAGACGACGACGACTACGACGCAGCTTAATCGGAGGTGTTCTGTAGGCTCGACCTGCAGATGTAATTAATCGGACGCTTTGCAAAAGCGTCGGGAATCAGCGGACTACACGCAATCTCTTCAGTCAAATGTCCTTCGTAGTTGTAGAAGGCAAAATAGGCATACTCCTATGGGAGCATGAACATGTACTTTGTATTCAATACAGTGATCAATAAATACAATGATCAATAAAGATACAGAGTTCCCATATATACTGTGTGTTTGCCATTTCTCTTTTTGTTTTGCTTTTCGTCGAACAAGAGAGAAGGAGCAATGATACACAATCAAAACAAAGAGAGTATCGAATTGTAAGCAGCTTTTCATCCGGTGCATCAAACTTAGCAAAAGGAACCAGTGCATCAAACGATTTTCAGTTTTGCATCTATTTGATTAAGCTGAAGGAGACAAAATGACACACATAAACCTAGAGAATCATGGGCCCTAAAAGTACACAATTCCAGACATAATGTATAGTTGTGCAAAAACACCACTATAATTGTGCACTCAAATATAAAGACATGTTGTGGTGTAAAAACAACACTAGCACACAAGAACAGCAGCAATCCTTTGTCACATGTCATATCTTATAAACTTACACAATCATGCAGCAATCCACTGGATGTGTACAGACTCCATGGCATAGCAACATATAGTGCAGCACCGCAACAAATTAATCTGAAGAAACTACTATTCCTATACAGGGATTGATAGGGGTTAATACAGAGCAAGGTACTTGTGTGAAATCAGCAGCACGGTCCACTCTTCACGAACGAACGGAAACAAACGCCAGATCAACTAGGATTTTCCCCTACTCCAAACAGAGATATGAGGGGAGGAGGGAGCGGGCATGCAGACGGGACCTGGAGGGGCAGTGAGTGGTGGGCGAGCTTGTAGTCCTTGTAGAGGAAGTAGCCGCCGCCAGCGTCCACGGTTTCCGCCCTAGTCGACCCGGCCTTGACGTTCCCCGGCGTGTTCTTGCGGCCAGTGCACCACCCGCGCCCTGAACAACAAGTAAAACAACAAAAAGTTTCAGATCTGAGCCGTCTCAGCTGTGTACAGACACGAGAAGAAGATGAAGGAGCCCTCCCTGCAGCGCGAGGTGGACAACGGCCGTCCGAGGATCCCGTCGACGCCGTCGCGGTTCTGGTTGCCGGAGAGCTGTGGCTGGCGTGGGGCAAAGCCACCGCACACCATAGGTCACGCGCCGCCGTGGTCCGGCCAGCTCGACGGAGCGGCGCGCATGGAAGCACACGCGCGCCGGCGAGCCAGCCGGCCGCGATGCCGTGGCTGCTGAGCGGCGGTGCATCTGTTGCGGATGTGTTTAGGCAGCGGATCTGGCGTTGTCGGCCGCGGATCGATGGGATGCCGCGGATCTAGCGTTGTAGGCTGTGGATCTGGGGTCGTCGGGGTCGGATCTATGGGCGGCTCGCGGAGGCGCGATGGGATGAGAGGAGTGGGTGGCGGCGCGAGAGAGGGAAGGTAGGGTTTCGGCGAGACGCGATGGAATGAGAGGAGAGAGGAGTGGGTGGCGGCACAAGAGAGGGAAACGCGAGAGAGGGTTTCGGTAGAGGCGGGATAATAGGGTAGGCAGGGTTTCGGCCGCGCGCGTCTCTCATTTTAGATAGGGAATATACGGTCTAGATTGTTTTGTCGGTTATGGTGTGGACGGGCTGATCGACGATCCGTGGGGGCTGCTTTCTGGCATCTGATTGGCTGCACCAAGTTTTTATTTTCTGAGTTTAAATAATGGAGTTTTTATTAAGTAACTACCACAATTTTGTCGTAAACTGGCACAAGTTCATCATTAAAACATATTAGACCACATTTTATGTACAAATAATCAAATGATTGGGTTTAAAAGTTTTGACATAGTCGTTTTAGATAGCCCGACTTTTTGTGAAACGGCTACCGAGAGTGTCGTCCAAAATGGAACCGATAAAAAATGTTCACATAGTAGATATCATTCTATGTACAATCATAAAAAAATATTCATTTCTGAGCTTTCTACCATTTTCCGGTCAATTAAACGGTTTTCTGCCGATTCAGCTGGAAATGGCTAAAATTTTAACTACAAGTGTTATATATCTTGCCCGTTATTTTTCAGGAATTTCATTTCTAGGTTCACAACTAGTCATTTCATCATAGATACACAAGAATATTTGCATGATTCAATCACTACACACGAACAGTCATGACCGACACTTCGACTAGATTTTCAAACAAGCATACAAAATTCAAAAAAAATCAAAATAATAGAAAACCTTCGCGTAGCGTCATGACATGTGACCTAGTTACCATAAAAAAATATAAACTTGCAATTCAGAAGTTTTATTGAAAATGTGTTCCCAGAAACTTGCTATCATGAATAGACATTCATAACTTTCAAGACTAACAAACAGTGTTTTGGCCACATTCATGACATAGTTTGTCGAAATGTGCCCGAATTTGGCACATGTGTGCATTGCGGCATGACAAACAATGTTGCCGACCAGCGATTTCGACATGTTTCACAAAAAAATCCACTTCTCATTTTTTAAGTTCTAATAGCCCGACTTTTTGTGAAACGGCTACCGAGAGTGTCGTCCAAAATGGAACCGATAAAAAATGTTTACATAGTAGATATTATTCTATGTACAATCATAATTTTTTTTTCATTTCTGAGCTTTCTACCATTTTCCGGTCAATTAAACGGTTTCCTGGCGATTCAGTTGGAAATGACTAAAATTTGAACTACATGTGTTATATATCTTGCCCGTTATTTTTCAGGAATTTCATTTCTAGGTTCACAACTAGTCATTTCATCATAGATACAAAAATATATTTGCATGATTCAATCACTACACACGAACGGTCATGACCGAGACTTCGACTATATTTTCAAACAAGTATACAAAATTCAAAAAAAATCTAAACAATGGAAAACCTTCGCGTAACGTCTTGACGTGTGACCTAGTTACCATAAAAAAAATATAAACTTGCAATTCAGAAAATTTATTGAAAACATGTTCCCAGAAACTTACTATCATGAATAGACATTCATAGCTTTCAAGACTAACAAGCAGTGTTTTGGCCACATTCATGACATAGTTTCTCGAAATGTGCCCGAATTTGGCACATGTGTGCATTGTGGCATGGCAAACAATGTTGCCGACCAGCGATTTCGACATGTTTCACAAAAAAATCCACTTTTCATTCTTAAAGTGCTAATAGCCCGACTTTTTGTGAAACGGCTACCGAGAGTGTCGTCCAAAATGGTGCCGATAAAAATTCTTCACATAGTAGATATCATTCTATGTACAATCATAAAAAATTATTCATTTATGAGCTTTATACCATTTTCCGGTCAATTAAACGGTTTCCTGCCGATTCAGCTGGAAATGGCTAAAATATTAACTACAAGTGTTATATATCTTGCCCGTTATTTTTCAGGAATTTCATTTATAGGTTCACAACTAGTCATTTCATCATAGATACACAAAAATATTTGCATGATTCAATCACTACACACGAACGATCATGACCGACACTTCGACTAGATTTTCAAACAAGCATACAAAATTCAAGAAAAATCAAAATAATAGAAAACCCCGGCGTAGCGTCATGACATGTGACCTAGTTACCATAAAAAAATATAAACTTGCAATTCAGAAGTTTTACTGAAAACGTGTTCCCAGAAACTTGCTATCATGAATAGACATTCATAACTTTCAAGACTAACAATCAGTGTTTGGCCACATTCATGACATAGTTTGTCAAAATGTGCCCGAATTTGGCACATGTGTGCATTGTGGCATGACAAACAATGTTGCCGACCAGCGATTTCGACATGTTTCACAAAAAAATCCACTTTTCATTTTTTAAGTTCTAATAGCCCGACTTTTTGTGAAACGGCTACCGAGAGTGTCGTCCAAAATGGAACCGATAAAAATTGTTCACATACTAGATATTATTCTATGTACAATCATAAAAAATTATTCATTTCTGAGCTTTCTACCATTTTCCGGTAAATTAAACGGTTTTCTACCGATTCAGCGGGAAATGGCTAAAATTTGAACTACAAGTGTTATGTATCTTGCCCGTTATTTTTCAGGAATTTCATTTCTAGGTTCACAACTAGTCATTTCATCATAGATACACAAAAATATTTGCATGATTCAATCACTACACACGAACGGTCATGACCGAGACTTCGACTAGATTTTCAAACAAGCATACAAAATTCAAAAAAAAATCAAAACAATGGAAAACCTTTGCGTAACGTCTTGACATGTGACCTAGTTACCATAAAAAATAATTAAACTTGCAATTCAGAAGTTTTATTGAAAACGTGTTCCCAGAAACTTACTATCATGAATAGACTTTCATAGCTTTCAAGACTAACAAGCAGTGTTTTGGCCACATTCATGACATAGTTTGTTGAAATGTGCCCGAATGTGGCACATGTGTGCCTTGTGGCATGGCAAACAATGTTGCCGACCAGCGATTTCGACATGTTTCACAAAAAAATCCACTTCTCATTTTTTAAGTGCTAATAGCCCGACTTTTTGTGAAACGGCTACCGAGAGTGTCGTCCAAATAGAACCGATAAAAATTCTTCACATAGTAGATATCATTCTATGTACAATCATCAAAAATTATTCATTTCTGAGCTTTCTACCATTTTCCGGTCAATTAAACGGGTTCCTGCCGATTCAGCTAGAAATGGCTAAAATTTGAACTACAAGTGTTATATATCTTGCCTGTTATTTTTCAGAAATTTCATTTCTAGGTTCACAACTAGTCATTTCATCATAGATACACAATTTTTTTTGCATGATTCAATCACTACACACGAACGGTCATGACCAAGACTTCGACTAGATTTTCAAACAAGCATACAAAATTCAAAAAACAATCAAAATAATGGAAAACCTTCGCGTAGCATCATGACATGTGACCTAGTTACCATAAAATAAATATAAACTTGCAATTCAGAAGTTTTATTGAAAACGTGTTCCCAGAAACTTGCTATCATGAATAGACATTCATAACTTTCAAGACTAACAAGCAGTGTTTTGACCACATTCATGACATAGTTTGTCGAAATGTGCCCGAATTTGGCACATGTGTGCATTGTGGCATGGCAAACAATGTTGCCGACTAGCGATTTCGACATGTTTCACAAAAAAATCCACTTTTCATTTTTTAAGTGCTAATAGCCCGACTTTTTGTGAAACGGCTACCGAGAGTGTCGTCCAAAATGGAATCGATAAAAATTCTTCACATAGTAGATATCATTCTATGTACAATCATAAAAAATTATTCATTTATGAGCTTTCTACCATTTTCCGGTCAATTAAACGGTTTCCTGCCGATTCAGCCGGAAATGGCTAAAATTTGAACTACAAGTGTTATGTATCTTGCCCGTTATTTTTCAGGAATTTCATTTCTAGGTTCACAACTAGACATTTCATCATAGATACATAAAAATATTTGCATGATTCAATCACTACACACGAACGGTCATGACCGAGACTTCGACTAGATTTTCAAACAAGCATACAAAATATTATGTGTAAACATGTATAGCTTTCCTAAACATGTATAATTTCGATTAAGATAATTTTAAAATCTTTACAAAATTCCTATAATTATATAGGAACTCTTTACAAAATTATCAAAATTTATTTGGCTGGAATTTTAGTTCAAAATCAAAAGTTATATAAAAAGAAAAACAATAAAAAAAGAACAAAAAAAACCATCCAAGCGGATGCGAAGCAGGCTGACCGGCCCAAGTACGGGCCAGCCCAGCAGCAGCCTAGCAGAGCCCAAGTGCGGTCCTCTGTATATATTAAAAAGGCCGAGTCGCATGTTTGTCACAAAGATTGGAGTGGCCTAGTGGTTGGCGCTCGCAGTGGGGTTGTGGACGGCACGTGTTCGACTCCCGTGTGTGGTGTTTTTACGACAATTGTTGGAAATTTGAGTTTGGTGGGTCGGGGCTCTGGCGGGGCCTACTAGTCATGCGGTCGGGCGGGTCCCGCATGTCATTACAGGGTGGGGAAGGGTCTCATGAGGTGTGCTGGGACCCACTTGTGAGTCCGCGGGGGCGGGCCCCAAGTGTCAGTCCCCGGGGCGGGACCCTCTTGTCAGTCCGCGGGGTGGGGCCGAAGTGTCAGACCGGCGGGGCGGGACCCTCTTGTCATGTATGTGCTGATGGTCCCACATGTCAGCGCTAGGTGAGGGCGGGTCCCACCGGTCAGGTTAATCCGTGCTAGTGCTGACAAATGGGTCCTACATGTCACAGCGACACATAAGCGAAAATGTCAGTGACACGTAAGCGAGACTGCTGAGTTGGTTGTCAAATCATAGTGACATATAAGCGAAAATGACAAATAAGTAACGACACGTAGACGAGACTGCTGAGTTGACTATCTAGTAGTGTGAATGACCATTTAAATTGGTCATAGCGGTCTAGAAAAATGGCAAAAAGCCAGTACTATCTGGGTATGACAAATTCATATAAGGAGGCAATGACCTTTTTGACAAAATTGGTCATAATATTTTCAGGTTTTTACTCTCAAAGTTAGCGTATGACCAACTGGGTCGAAATGGTCATAGATCTATGACCAATATTTTGAGGGTTACTATAAAAGGTCATAGGATAGCATATTTCTTGTAGTGTAGTGCCGTTGACTCCAGGAGGCTTCATATCAAGATTTGGCCTGTCACAAATTTCTTCTTGGTCCATTCGAGCCTTGACGTTATCCTTCGTCTTCTCAATCTCCATGATGGTGCTATAAAAAGCCTCGGCGATATTTTTTTCGGTATGCATTACATCAATGTTTTATGGAAGCTCGACATCCTCCATGTAAGGGAGCAGCTTCCAGAAGCACGGAATGTGAATCCACTGGTGCGTCTCCCCATAACCCACGAAACCATTTCCATTGGGGTTAGGCACGAGAGCTTCTAGCTCAGCCTTGATTTCTCTTCCGGTCATCAGACGTGGTTTCGGAGCTTGGATCTCGACTCCTTTATTGAACCGCTTTACGTCACTCCTGTATCTATGACCTGGGTCAAGGAACTGTCGATGTTGATCAAAGCATGAATACTTGCCTCCCTTCTTAAGCCATGAGAAAGTCATAGCCTGTCTGCACTGTGGGCAAGGCCACTTCCCATGTGTACACCAGCCGCAGAACAAAGCACGCGCTGGTAAGTCATGCAGGGATGTGTGGTACTAGACATACATATCGAAGTGATCATTTGTTGAGGCGTCATATGTTCGGACCCCACGACCGTTCCAGCCAACATCCAAGTCTTCAACCAGCGGTTCCAGGTACACGTTCATGTTCTTACCTGGATATTTTGGTCCTAGTATTATCATCGACAATAACATGTTATGTGATCTCATGGACTCGCCGGGGGGAGAGGTTCTGGGGTATGACAAACACAGGCCAACAGCTGTATGTTGCCGCCGACATGCCATACGGATTGAACCCATCGGTTGATATAGCAACAGCTACGCTCCCCGGGTCTCCCGCTTTCAGTGGATACTTCGCTACAAAGTTCTTCCATGCGTCACCATCCGACGGATGTATCATCTTGTCCGTGTATCTGTTCCCTAACGCGGCCCATCGCATCTGCTGGGCAGTGTCTTTGTTCATGTAAAGCCGCTGGATCCTCGGTATAAATGGAAGGTACCGGAGAATCTTTTGGGGAATCCAGGTATGCCTCTTCTGTCCACCACCGAGGTCGACCTCGAAGTACCTAGAGGAATTGCAATGGATGCAATAATTTGTTCCAGCATGTTCTTTCCTGAATGGCATGCATCCCATTGGACAGGCGTCTATCTTCTCATATGACATCTGAAGGTCACGGAGGAGTTTAGTCGGCTCGTAGAAGCCCTTCGCCAAGATATGCCATTTCGGTAGAAGGCTGCCAACGACGGCCAAGATATGCCGTTGTGCATCCGAAGAACAACGGGGAGGTGCTGCCGAAATTCCGTCTCAGGAAGGGGTAGAACATGGAACACGACCCGATCTACACGTACTCGGACTGTCCAACAGGACAATCCGGAAGTGTTACGGTTATAAATATGCAAAGATGGACAATCCTGCATATTTATAAATTTGTAACACTTCCGGATAGGATCTGATTCGGATTACGCGACTCGACTGACTTGGTGATCTAGACAAAAGAATACCTATGAAGTAAGATTACAAGATAGGCGAAAGATGTACCCTAGAAGCGTGGTCGATCATCGTAGAAGGTCGGGAATGCTCTCCGGAGGGGGGACAGAACAGGGGCACCGAGTCGGCCCTCCTCAGCTGGAGAAGAAGCCCCGTAAACTACGACATCTGAAAACCACAAAAACAACATATATATAAGAACAAATGTACAACATAAATATTCATGTAATGCTTAATGCTCCTAGGCAGAACACCAAAACTTTATGAAAAAGTAAGAACAATTACCACAGCTAGACATACACCATATTTGTAAACCACACCTAGAATATTCACTAGAACACAAAGTTTTAAATAGCCCGCTATAGCTCCGCTATAGCCTCCCTATAGCCTTTGGAGAGCCCTCCCGCTAACGCTATACACTTTTAACGCTAAATTGAAAACGACGCTAATAGCCCGCTAAATCCCGCTATAGCGCTAAATTTTGATTCATTTAGCCCACTAAACCGCTACAACCATATAAGGGACACGAGTTAATACCATAAAGTTATCCATTTAGGTTATTATCCCTTCCTGTTTTTACTGTATGTATGACACGAGTGCGAGTGGAGTGAGCGAGTGGAGTGGGCTGCGTGGCCGATTAGGATAAGTTTTTTGCCGTGCGGTAGTTCTTTGCCGTGTTGGTGTTAGTGGGCAGCACGGCAAAGAAATACTTTGCCGTGATGGACTGAGAGGGCAGCACGGCAAAGATATCCTTTGCCTTATGCCTTTTTTCTTTTCATTTTTTCTTTCTATTTGTTTTTTCTTTTAATTGTTTTTCTTCTTTACTATTTTTGTGGACTGTTTATTAGTATTAGTTAATACATTAATTATCTATATATTGTTTTATGATTTGGCGAAACCTAGGTTTGGGTGGGTTTCTGACGCTCCGGGGCACCGATTCGGCGAAACCCTAGATCCGCGGGAAAAACCCTAACATTTTTGTCTACCCCCTTCAACAGCGTCGAATGGGGGTAGGCCAGTGGACTTTTTTCCTTGGTTGTGTTAGGTTAGGACATAGGAACATGGAAAACCAACTATTATCACAAGTTCTAACAACATTGCCCCCGGTTCCCCCGAAACGGGAGATTTCAGCTATAAGTCAAGAAACTTAGTAGAGAGAGAGTGCGGTCGGTGAAGACGGTCACACACCGGAGTAAAATCTTGCACTTCCAAAACACCCAACACACTTGTACACACATGGTATGGCACAACCTAGGTTTGGGTGGGTTGCCGACGCTTCGGGGCCCCGATTCGGCGAAACCCTAGATCCGCTGGAAAAAACCCTAACATTTTCGTCTACCCCCTTCAACGGCGTCGAATGGGGGTAGGCCAGTGGACTTTTTTCCTTGGTTGTGTTAGGTTAGGACATAGGAACATGGAAAACCAACTATTATCACAAGTTCTCACAACATTGCCCCGGTTCCCCCGAAACGGGAGATTTCAGCTATAAGTCAAGAAACTTAGTAGAGAGAGAATGCGGTCGGTGAAGACGGTCACACACCGGAGTAAAATATTGCACTTCCAAAACACCCAACATACTTGTATACACATGGTATGGCACAACCTAGGTTTGGGTGGGTTTCCGACGCTCCGGGGCCCCGATTCGGCGAAACCCTAGATTCGCTGGAAAAAAACCTAACATTTTCGTCTACCCCTTCAACGGCGTCGAATGGGGTAGGCCAGTGGACTTTTTTCCTTGGTTGTGTTAGGTTAGGACATATTAACATAGAAAACCAACTATTATCACAAGTTCTCACAACATTGCCCCCGGTTCCCCCGAAACGGGAGATTTCAGCTATAAGTCAAGAAACTTAGTAGAGAGAGAGTGCGGTCGGTGAAGACAGTCACACACCGGAGTAAAATCTTGCACTTCCAAAACACCCAACACACTTGTACACACATGGTATGGCACAACCTAGATTTGGGTGGGTTTCCGATGCTCCGGGGCCCCGATTCGGCGAAACACTAGATCCGCTGGAAAACACCCTAACATTTTCGTCTACCCCCTTCAACGGCGTCGAATGAGGGTAGGCCAGTGGACTTTTTCCCTTGATTGTGTTAGGTTAGGACATAGAAACATGGAAAAAAAACTATTATCACAAGTTCTCACAACATTGCCCCCGGTTCCTCCGAAACGGGAGATTTCAGCCATAAGTCAAGAAACTTAGTAGAGAGAGTGCGGTCGGTGAAGACGGTCACACACCGGAGTAAAATCTTGCACTTCCAAAACACCCAACACACTTTTACACACATGGTATGGCACAACCTAGCTTTGGGTGGGTTTCCGACGCTCCGGAGCCGCGATTCGGCGAAACCCTAGATCCGCTGGAAAAAACCCTAACATTTTCGTCTACCCCCTTCAACGGCGTCGAATGGGGGTAGGCCAGTGGACTTTTTTCCTTGGTTGTGTTATGTTAGGACATAGGAACATGGAAAACATAATTAAGTGAAGTAAATGAATGTACTATAAGCCTTACCAAAGAAAATAAACAAAGCAAGCATATCAAAAAACATTGCAACTTACATACACAACAAGAAAAGTGGTAGTAGCGACAACACAACATAAATTGAAAAAGAAAAGTCATCTACCATCGACGCAGCCTCCCGCATCACTCTTGCGTTCCGACGACGCATCACTCTTCCCCTTCGACGATGCTTCACCCTTGTCCTTCGACGACGCCGCACCCTTGCCCTTCGACGCCGCCGCCGCTGCTGCAGCTTTCTTGCTCGCTTCAGTCAGCATGAAGATATCATCTTCATCCTCGCTCTCCTCAACCCATAAAATCGGTTTACAAAGAGCATCCAACATATCTGCTTCACTCCTATATGTTACCTTCTTCTTCTGCCACCTAGCATGCAGCCTCAGAAGTTCTTTTTCTATTTCCTTCCAACTCCTCCATGGCCACCCATGACTAGCTAGCTTCGCTGATAGCTCACGGAGATGAGGTGGATGTCTAACAATATCCTCGAATAGGATCTCCTTATTGTCTACCTTGAACTCGGCCGTAAACCTCAAAAGGAGTGCCGACATTCCTCTCGGGAAACTACCATCTGAAGGAAATCTCGACATGTTCGAGTGACTGGACTTAGTGTGCAAAGGTTTTTATAGACCGAGATGAGAAGAATTGGCGGGAGAAACAGGCGGGAGATAGGCCAGCGGGAAAAAACGGCGGGAGGAAAAGGACGGGAACAAAATGGCGGGAACAATTGACCGGGAAACAAATTTTACTCAAAAAAAAATCTTGCAGTAGTGCAAACACATGGTTTGCCGTGTGCAGCTCACAAAGCCACATGGCAAAGAAGTGTTTGCCGTGTGCTGCGCTCAAAGCCAGACGGCAAAGTATCTCCCGTCATTTAATATAAAGCGCGGGAAAATTTGGCCACTCTTTGCCGTGCGTTTTGCTATACATGCATGGCAAACAGATTTCCCGCCAACGCAAAAATATTTCCCGCGAATTATTGGCGACCGCGGCAAAGTTTCGGATGCTGGTCAACCGATTTGCCGTGCTGTTACATGAAGGAACACGACAAAGATATCTTTGCCGAGATGTCTGTCTTTGCCGTGTGTTGTATGTCCATTTTGCCGTGCGCCTTCGAGTTTCTTTGCCGTGACATGTTTCTTTGTCGTGATCCTTCTGTTTCCTTCACGGCAAAGCGTATGTCCATTTTGCCGTGCGCCTTCGAGTTTCTTTGCCGTGACATGTTTCTTTGTCGTGATCCTTCTGTTTCCTTCACGGCAAAGAACGCTTTGCCGTGTTCCGAGAAAATGATGCACACGGCACAGCACGCCCTCACGGCAAAGAAACATTTTCCGGTAGTGACTACTCCTTGATAACATAGTAAAATAATGTGCATTGAGATCTTAACACACGAAATGACAAACACACGCCTATACATCAAAGCATGGGAATTTTCCGATCAAGAAGCAATACTCTTTTCTCATGTCCATCGGAAGAGCCAACAGAGACCTGAACATATATTGGCTCTCGTCCGATGCAAGAACGCCATACACTTTTAACATGTCATCAGGCGCCAAATTGGGTATCTCCCGCAGGGTCGTCAACATGTTTTCGGGGGATGGCATGCCTGGCAAGATCAAATTCGACGGCCTGGGCGGTGCATCCAAACCGGTGTCTTTTCTTCTTGTCGGGATACGGCTGCGGGTGGAGGTGTCGAAGTATTGGGGGACCGTGCATGACACGAAGTGGGGCCAGTTGTAGAATTCATGGTCGTAGTAGTTGATGGAGAGCAGCTCCATTCGCCTAGTGTCGACCTTGATCAGCCGCGCCCCAATGTCACCG
The DNA here is from genome assembly GCA_947311845.1 of Poa pratensis. Classification (NCBI taxonomy): domain Eukaryota; kingdom Viridiplantae; phylum Streptophyta; class Magnoliopsida; order Poales; family Poaceae; genus Poa; species Poa pratensis. The sequence goes on along the minus strand of CAMZMU010000108.1, from coordinate 39,127,915 downwards.
CCGACACCCTTGTGGTACTGGTGCTTGCGTACTATGAAGAATAGAACGTCGGGGTCGTCCAGGCTCACCATGAGGTGCTCCGGTTTGATGCGTGGTATAACGCCGTGGTAGCCGGGGAGGGACCAAAGCTCGTCGCAGTCAATGACATTGACCTTGTCCCACGTCGTCATGTCGGCCATACTGAGCGCCCACGTGGTGATGGTGAAGGCGTGGCTGGAGACAGCGCATGTCGTTGCGCCAGGGCAGCCGCAACAACAGCGTGAGGAGACCTCCACGAACATCACGGTGTTTCCGCCGTCGGTGTCGCATACCCTCCGGTGGAACGACCCGCCACGGTTGTTGCTCCTCCAGGGGTCGGGCTCCACAGGAAGAGACAGGTAACGCAGCTCGGGCGTATAGTTCCACACGTCGGAGTAGATGATGCCGCGGTAGTAGTCCACCCAGAGCAAGAAGCGATCCCCGACGGGTACGACCCCGTCGGTCCACCAGCAGCGAACCTCCTGCCTCTTGCCCTCGTCGTGGATGACGGGCAGCCGCATGAGCTCCCACTCCCAGTCGCCGGAGGATCGGAGCAGGCACAGCTCGGCCTCCAGCGGCGCTGACACGTCTCCTGTCTGAACACATGAATCCAGCGCCGCTACGAGCACGTCGTCTTGGCCGCGGCGCAGGAGCGCGGCCCCATGTCTATGCACATAGCGCGTGGATTTCGGCTTCCCTTGTTTTTGCTCGGTGAGGTAGCACGGAGGAAGCAGGGAGAGCGAGGGCGGTCGGGAGGGTTCCGCGGCGCCGTCGCCGGCGCAGTAGATGAAGTAGTCGTCGGACACGAACACACTGTTACGGTCCCGACTGCGGCTCCTTGTCTCGATGTTCACCAGGACGGAGTCCCCGTGGGCAGCGATGGCATCAGAGCTGATGTAAACCCCGTCGGCCTGCCGGCCGGGGCTGTGGAGGCGCAGGCGCGAGAACGCCGGCGGCGCCGCGATAACGAAGGAGACGCTGATGGGACGTCCTTTGGAGGTGCTTGCGTGCGCCACGGTCTTGGCGTCCGGAACGCCATGGAGGCCCTCGACGTTCTCGAGCAAAATCCAGCGAGGGTAGGCGGCGGCTGCCGGCGGCGAAGGCTCGTCGGAGGGCTGGTGATCCATGTGTCCAGACAGATCGATCTAGTAACCCTAAAATCTGGTAATCTGGTGTACGAGTACGAGTTTGATATGGTAAGGGAAAGACGAGCAATACGAAGTCTAGGCGGTTGTTTGGATATATACAGAAAAAAGTCATTCTTGAAGGGGACACGACGCGCCATCACCTGCCTCTCTGCTTTGTAGCTCCCTCAATATCTAGCTTGTCGAGCAGGTGTCAGCTCTCTAGTTTGTCGAGCCGGTATGAGCGAGAACCACGTCAACAAAAAATAGAACCTAAGGGTTCATCGTTGGAAGTGTCGCTTGCTAAACGATGGTCGTAGGTGAGAAAGACTGGCGGTGAATCGCTGACCAAGAAGGGAAACCACGCACATGGCCGATTCGTCCTAGGTGTGGTCTCTGGTTGGCCTCGAAATTAATTCATTCATTCATTAATGTTCATTTGTATGCATGCATGATAGGTTGGTTGATCTATCCTACATTCCTACTACAACTAATCTTCTTATTCTTTTCAAAACAAATCGGGGTATCTTTCATGTAGACAATGACTGGTACAGTGCAGCAGCCGAACCTAAGGAGGAGGCGTTCGTCTTTGCCATCAAGGTCCAGCACATGCATAGTGAAGCACGAAGGATTCAGTCCTCCTTGCAAGATCGAGTTATACGGCGGCACAACAACACTCCGGTGTAGGTAGTGCCTTCGTCGATGTCGTCGTGTTGTCCGCAGTCGTTGGTGGATCAGGAACAACAAGCTCCAACAACGATAATTATGGGGCATCGACAATGGTTTGACTCGTAGGGTCCTGATGGTCTGTCATTATACCATCGAAAACGGGTTGTTCGAGTTGAACCGATGTAATTATTGGAATAACTTGTTTTTTTTTTTTTTGCGGGGTTGGAATAACTTGTTATGAAGGGTACTTTAAAAACAAAACAGACGGGGAAGAGTTTTGTTTACATTGGTCACGAAATATAAGGAAATATAAGGACGGTAGATAGTAAAGAGAAATCTCTACTATATAATATGTCTAGACGACATGGTACGCATACGTCGCGCCGTTTTGCACTTTAGTCCCTCAAAAAGTAGGAAATCAACCCGCAGTCCAAAAACTCAGGCAGTTTTGCATTGTAGCCCCTGAACCCTATCCAGACGAACGCGTGCACGAGCCGACGAGTGGCTGCCGACCATGGCGGCGGAGCATGGTGTGCTTCGAGATGGACGCCGACGGCTGCAGTTGGAGAGAAGCTGGCCGAAAGGGAGCGGCGCTTGGCATCGGGCGTCGGGGACGTCCGTTAGGGGCGAGGTAGCTGGGCACGGCGGATGCGGAGCTCCCAGGCGACCATGGCGGCGGAGCATGGTGTGCTTCGAGATGGACGCCGACGGCGGCAGTTGGAGAGAAGCTGGCCGAAAGGGAGCGGCGCTTGGCATCGGGCGTCGGGGACGTCCGTTAGGGGCGAGGTAGCTGGGCACGGCGGATGCGGAGCTCCCAGGCGATGGCGATTGGCGCATCTCCGCCCGATCCCCTCCCTTATCTCTCTTTCCCCCGACGGGAAACACAGCGGCTGCTGCCTTGTGGCTGACGAGCTGCCCGTCTCCGTGCCCCTCGCCGCGCCGGTGGCGCAAACCAGACAGCTGCGGGAGTCCAACGGCGCCGCTCTGGGAGTCCAATTCGTCCGCCTCGTCTTCTCCTCTGAACTCCCATATGGACACGAGCAGGAGAAAATCGCCCTGCTGCCAGCGACGCCCCTCCTTCACTGCCTTTGTGCAGCACAGAGTGCTCTGTTCGGGAACAGCCAAGCTAATTTCTTTCACAGAAGAAGAAACAAACTGATTGTGTCAGGTTGTAGTACAATCATCTGATTCTCCGATGGCACTCTGCATGAGTGGTAATTGAAGTGTTCTTTGGCTTTAGCAGTACAATCTACCTGATACATGCCTTTTATGTTAAACCTGAACTGCAAACAAGTACATCTCCAAGTCTAATTAATCAACATGAGGTTTCATACATCTTCTCTATGAAAACCAAAATTACTTTGGCTTACACATTCATACAACATCAGGAGGTAAATAGCCTCGAGGTTGAGCGTGAGACAATTTATTCTGTGTCTAGAGATACCGGAAGTTATGTTCATGGTTGATATTCAGTTCCGGAAGACTGCAAGGCACATCAATTTATTCTGTGTCTAGAGATACCGGAAGTTATGTTCATGGTTGATATTCAGTTCCGGAAGACTGCAAGGCACATCATGTCGGACTGTGATGGAGGTCTCTTGTGTTTGTTACTACCGTAGTATATAGCCCAGGATAAACCTCTTCTGGCCATGGTACCACGAGTACAGCTGCAAAACGTCTTGTGTTTGTTACTACCGTAGTATATAGCCCAGGATAAACCTCTTCTTGTCATGGTACCACGAGTACAGCTGCAAAACCTTACCCAAGTACTGGCCCATCAATGAACGCTACCTGCGTGTGCCAGGAATTAGTCTGGTTATTTGGTCCTCAAGTTGATACACTCTTTGCTTTATAGAGTATCCTACTGCATATTTCCTATATCTCTAGCAGTATTTAATTAACCGAATTCATGTGATGGTTTTCTGAAAGCCTTGAAAATGCAGTATACTTCAATACTTGTAACAACCGTGGAGCAATTTCCCATCTATTTGGATATATAGATGTATGTTTCAGACTTTCAGTTTCAGCGTCTTTGTTCTTTCGGGATTCAGCTAATTTTAATGTTTCAATATTGAATATTCATTACAAGACATAGTCGAGATTGTACGTCCCTTCAGTACAAGACAGAGTCGAGAGCGTACGTCCATTTCACGGGAGTGTTACTTACTGTGCAGTACAAGACATAGTCGAGTTTTCTTTTCACGTCCGCCTCTTGGGTTTCTTGGAACACATTTTCTGTGATTTCCCTATATACCTGATGTTTGGTGTGCGATGGTTCTTGCAGTTGCGGCTTCTCGGGAACCTCTAGCTCCTTCAACAACATGGCTCAGCTGTCCGGTTGGCTGGTGGCAGAACCTCCATGGTGCCGCTTGATTGATGTTCATGTTTGCCATGCTTAATATAGAGCTGCTGGATTCTTTTTTATGACAGAGAAACATAACCATTTGTCTTAATGCTCAATAAACACATCCCGAGTTTAGAATTCATATAATATATATCTCTTCTTTTTTTGGCCCACTCCTTCATTTAAGCCCAAGTTCAGTTTGAATTGCTAGAGGTTGCTGCAAATTGTACTTCAATTTTAATACTATGAGATTATTTTGGTTGTGGATAAGATAAAATAATGGTTTTGGAAATATGTATTACCCAAATGAATTGTATCTTTCCATTTTAATTTAGCAAGTGACTTTCTGCATGATGATTTCATACTTTTGGATACCATGATGTATACAAAGAACATTAGAAAGTAAGTGGTGACTTTTGTTTTACCAGAGGTGAGGATTTTGTACAATGGGACATATAAGAGAACTGAAATTTTAGAAAATGATAATAGCACCAAAATCAAAGTTTACTTCAAACATAAAATGTTCGATTTATTTTAGACCCGTTGCAACGCACGGGCACTTTGCTAGTAATCATAATATTTATCGTTTAAAATCTATCTTTCACAGATTCACTAAAAAGATCGATCCAGCTATAGTAAAGGCATTTTTAGCTTTATTTTTTATAGAATAATAAAATGTGCATCGATACCTCAAAATACCAAGTTACCAACACCCGCCTATACATCAAAGCAAGACAAATTTCCGACCGAGAGGTAGTAGTCCTTCCTCATGTTCATCGGAAGCGCCAACATTGGCACCGAACTTGAACTGGCTCTCATCCCACGCAAGAATGCCATACGCTTTCAACATGTCATCACGGGCCAAGTTTGGAATCTCCCGCAAAGTCGCCAACATCTCTTCGGGGGGAATCAACTTTGGCCATATCAATTTTAGTGGCATGGTCGGTGCTTCAAGATCAATGTCTTTTCATCTTGTCGGGGTTCGGCTGCAAGAGGAGGTGAAAGGGCATGGCGCCCCCATATGTGGTTTTGGTAATTAATGACAATCCCTATGGACTAATGGTTGCATTGAGTTGTACTTGTAGTGTTTGTCCGTAGACCATGCTTGAACTCCATATGTTGGATTCAAGGTTGATGCCATGAATATATTGATATAATGAAGTATTTGGCATCAAGATCATCGAGTTGATCATATTGCAAGTATGTCTTGAAGAAAAGAATTATGTGATCATTCATGGTTATCTTCAAGACATCATCTATTGAAAAGAGAAGAAAAGATACAAGGTTGATCAAGTATCTTTCTATGGGCTTGCATCAAATGAAGATTTCATATGGCCCATGATCGATGACGTCAAGTGGTGATCGTCATCAATGTTTAGAAGCGCAAGTTCAAGAGGAGCATCTCGAAGAAATCCTAGGCTTGAAGCTTGTCACCCATTTAGAGATAATGTTCATGTGAAGATGTGCCTAAGAGAGGCTCTCCCATAGTGGAGTATGGGGGAGCAATGTTTGAGTCTTCACCAAGCGAAGCGCAATCAAGAAAAGGTGGTCCACTTGAAGAGATCAAGATCGACGTCATCTAGCTCAAGTGGAATGCGCAAGGCAAAGGTATGATACGGTTTCTATTTTACCGGTCTCGTGATACTAGTTGGGAGACCGGGTTATAGGATAGATACCGTACTATCAAGAGGGACTCTCGATTGAGCTTTAGCGTATCAGTTGGAGAGAGCTCAAACCTTTGCATACTTGCCTTCATCATCTTTCTTGGTTCTTATTTGGATTTTCTCCTTGTTGGGTTTTGGTGCTTGTTGTGATCTTCATGACAAGCCCAAGTTCTCCGAAAACGGATTTCGTATGGAAAACTTGTTGCGTTTTCAGGTTGGAAATATTATCGGTCCACCTTCGAGATAGGGTCCACACCTTCCCATGTGTGGTATCCCCTCTATATTTATGACCCTTAATATTTCCAACAGAATTGGATTCACCTATTTTGGAGTTCGAACGAGAAAGTTATTGCATTTCAGGTTTTGCTGTTTCTGTCTGTTTTGCTCAAACAGGAGAATCGGATTATCCGGTCAACCTTGATTCGGATTATCCGATTCTCAAGATTGCTCGAATTCGGCTAAGGACTTTAATAGCAATGCGTACTGGAGCTTTTCGGATTATCCGATCCACCTTGATTCGGATTATCCGATTCTCAAGTATTGCTCGATATTGGCTAAGGAGCCAGTTTTGTTGCATCGGCACTGGAGATGTTCGGAATATCCGATATATGTTGAATCGGATTATCCGACTCAGTCGGATTATCCGATCCTAACTTATATCAGAATATCCGATTTTCCTGGCTGCAACGGCTCTTTTTCTGGGAGGGGTATAAATACCCCTCCACCTACCTCCAGCCTTGAAGCTTTGCTGAGCATGAATTTGCCCCCATTGTTGACCTTCTTGAGCTTAGCTATCTCTCAATCCCTCCATGATTCTTGCCTCCATTTAGTGGGAAAAGAGAGAGGAGATCTAGATCTATTGTTCCACCAATCCATCTCTCCTCTAAGTGAGGGGAAGTCTTTGGATCTAGATCTTGGAGTTCCATTTGTTGAGTTCTTCCTTGTTCTTCCTCTCTTATCCCCCACAAGCATTAGTTGCTTTTGGTGGGATTTGGGAGTGAAGGATTTGACCACCTCTAGTGGTCTTGCCTTCATTGCATCGGTTGCATCGGTTTGAGTTCTCCACGGTGATACGTGGAAATCGAAGTTGAGAAGCTTGTTACTCTTGGGTACTTGGGGTGCCCTAGAGCTTGTCCTCTTGGGTACTTGGGTGCCCTAGACGGTCCTTGTTGATCTCGGAGTTTTGGTGGCTCGCGGGATTGTTGGGAGCCTCCAATTAAGTTGTGGAGTTGCGCCCCAACCTTGTGATTCTTGTGGCTTTGGGAGCCGCGGGAATTCGGTGAGAGCCTCCAATTAATTTGTGGAGTGTGCCTCATCCTTGTACGGGTTCGGTGACCACCCTTAAGTGTCCCATAGTGGTTCGTGGCACTCCGCATTGGTGGAGGCACGAAGGAGATTACGGTGTGCCATTTGACGGCTATTCGGGGATCACTTTGTGACTCCGCACCGCTCCAACGGAGACGTAGCTTCCATTGGGAAGTGAACTTCGGGATAAATCATCGTCTCCAAGTGCCTCGGTATTTCTATACCCGAGCTTCTTACTTATGCTATTTACTTTGTGATAGCCATCGAGCTTGAAGTAATATATCTTGCTATCACATATTTGCTTATCTTGTTTAGCATAAGTTGTTGGTGCACATAGGTTAACCTAGCTTGTTTAGGTTTCGTGCTTGATAAATTAAACGCTAGTTTTATTCCGCATTTATTCAAGCCTAAACCGCAAAGAATTTTAATCGCCTATTCACCCCCCCTCTAGGCGACATCCGTGTCCTTTCAATTGGTATCAGAGCGGGTTCTCTCGTTTTTGGCTTCACCGCCTCGAGAGTAAAGATGTCGTCTAGTGGACTAGTGCACAATGCTTCTTTTATATTAGATGGCACAAATTATGATGTTTGGAAAATTCGCATTCTTAATATTCTTCGGGTCATTGACCCATACATAGAGCGAATTCTAGATAGGGGTTATTCTCCTCCAAGGAATCCCAAAAGATTATCTTTTTGGATGAGAATAATTCCTATCTAATGCTCAAGCTTCTAATGTGATTTTCAATGCTTTGAGCGATGTAGTTATTATGTCGGTCTCTCCTTTTCGGAATGCTCATGAGCTTTGGACCAAGCTTCAAGATAAATATGATGTGTCCAAGAATTGTGGAGATGATTGTTGTCCCTCCACTTCCGGCCGTGATGAGTTCTCAACTTCTTCTACTTCACCTACATGTGGCAAGCCACAAAGTAATGCAATGGTGAGTAGTGATAGATATTGCAATAATGATAGTAAGCTTATTGTTGATGATACTTCACCTCTATCTTATTGCAATGATTTATCTTTGGACTTAAACGCATCTAGAACCAAAAATGATCTACATGCTTGTGTTGATAGTCCTTGCATATCATGTACAAATTGCTTGACTAATCCTCGTGATGATATGCTCTCTATGTCTTGTTCCCTTGATAAAAATACTTCTATTTCCTCTAGTATTTGTTTGGCTAACAATGTAGAGGAAACCGAACACTCCATGGAACAAGACATGGACTTGAATGGTGCTTCAAGTTTTGCTTCATCATCATCAACCACTTCACACTTTTGCCTTATGGCAAGGGGATCAACGGTAATTCTACCTTGACTCCCAAAATATCTCAAAATGAGAATGATGTTGATAATGATGTTGATAATGAAGAAGATGATAATGATGCTTCCCTTATTGAGAAGGGTAAAATGGTTCTTCATGCTATTGCTAAGAATAAAGATGCTCATGCTAAATTCATAGAAATCTTGACTATTGCTATTGAGAGCAATAAACTTATTAATGAGCATGAAGACACAATTGAGAAAATGCAAAGCCGCGAATATAAATACGCGGAAGAGATCGCCGATCTCAAGGAAGCTCTTGAAGAAGAACAAACCACCAAGGAGTCTCTTGAGGAAACTTATGCTCTCGAACTTTCTAGAGTAAAGGGATCCTATGATAGTTCTCTTAAAGTGGCTAATGACTTCAAAGTAACAAATGGTAAGCTTATAGATGCACATGCCAAACTCCTTGAGAATTTTGAGCACCTAGAAAATGGCTCTAGGGTCGTTAAGGGTGAGCTCATCAAACTCACCGAGTCTCATGCGCAACTTAAAGCTTCTCACTCTAAAGAGCTTGCCAAGTTACTTTCTCCTATTGTCATAAATAATGATGCTTGTGCTACTAACTCTATCTCTTGTGAAGCATCCATATTAACGGAGAATGTTGAGCTAAGGGCTCAACTTGCATTGCTATCTAGCAAATATGGGAAATTGGAAGAAAGCCATGAAAAGCTCTCGAGCTCTCATGAGGAGCTTCTAGTCTCCTATGATAAGCTAAAGTTAGCTCATGAGGGTATTATTACAAAGGTAACATCTTGTGAGCCTCATGTGGACAATGGCACAACCTCTACTCAAAATGCTTTATTGCCATGTGCTAGTCCTAGTAATTCATCCACTCATAATATTGCTACATCTTGTGATGAATTACTTTCCATGCCTTGTTGCTCTAACAATGAAGCTTCGACTTCCTCTAGTGTTTTGTTGATACTAACCATGTAGAGGAATTAAAAGAGCTCAAGGCCCAAGTCACTTCTTTGAAGAAAGACTTGGAAAAGCGTCATGTTGGGAAGCCCACACTTGACAACATGTTGAGTGTGCAAAGACCCCCAATGACAAGAGTGGACTTGGATTCAACTCCAATAACAAGAACAAGTCCAAGTATAACAAGAAAAAGAAGGGCCATGAACAAGTCAAGAATTTGGCCAAGATTGTTTGCTTCAAGTGCAAGGTTGAAGGGCACCATGTTAGATCTTGCCCTTTGAAGAAGAAGTCTCTTAGTGAGAAGCAACAAGGAAAGTTGCCTCAAGTTCAAACTAAAGTTCCCCAAGTCGAAGAACGGCCACTTCCCAAGAAAAATCAAGCTATTCCTTCTCAAGTTGAGAGTTCAACAAAGAAGAAAGGAGGAAGCAAATGTTGCTACTTATGCCGTGAGAAGGGTCACTTTGCTTCTTCATGCACTAGTGGTACCTTATCCAACCCTATCATAATTGATAATGTTTATTCTCTTAGGAAGGATAAGGTTGGCAATGTGTTTGCCAAATATGTTGGTACTCAAAGTGGTGTCAAGAAAAGAACCATTTGGGTTGCCAAGCCTATTGTGACTAACCTCTTAGGACCCAACTTGGTTGGGGACCAACAAGCTAAAACTTGATCAATAGGTATTGTGGAGGGCATTGGAGACTTGGCTACATCATGAAGAATTAAGGGATCTTCATCAATTATATTCTCTCAAGCCAAGTCATTTGGATTATATTGTTCTATAACATATCCAATGTTTCTCCTTGCGGTAACTTATATTTAAATCATATATATATTGAAAGTTGCCCTCTACTTACTTATCTTGAGCAATCAAGTATGTGTATGTTGGTTTGCACACCATGTATGTCTGAGTTTGTGTTGAGCCTTTTGTATCAACTTGCCTATATCTTAATTGGCTCTTTTTGAGAGATTAATGGACTATCCCATTTTGGAGGAGTGATATGCTTGTGCACTTCACAATCCTAAAAATGTATATACATGAGTACTACCACTTAGTGTTGATATATCAATTTTATCTAGTCTCTATATGGTATGTCCTTCTCATGAGAAATTCAAATTCTATAATGTTCATTAATCATCTCTAGTTGGGTTTTACTTGCCTCTTGTGGAGAATGAATGGATTATCACATTATGGGGGAGTAATAAGCTATATGCATATTACAAACCTAAACAATGTGAACATGTGAGGTATTGCCACCTAGAATTGATATTGTTAATCATCTTATTCCTTTGTGGCATGTTTCTCAAACAAGTTCCCATTTGCTTAAATGTTTTTGCTTACTCACACTTTGGATCTTGTTTGTGATGAATGTTCTTGGTAAGGTTTTCCTCTAATATGTTCTCATATATCTCTTTGGAAAACCGATTGCTTCAAAGCACTCTTTGTAGTTGCTTTGCATTATCGCGTGAATATTTGAAGCTATCAAGAACATTTATCTACATAAGCATCGCGCTTAAATCTTATCCTTCACCATGTGCTTATTGGTTGGGAAGATGATCTTGAAAATCAAACCAATACACCATTAAGAAATTTCTACATATACTCCTTTTCCATGACAATTGATGATCATAATTGTGGTGAAATTTGTAGATCGTCCTCATGTCAGCTCTTGATTTTATTGCCTTATTCCTTGCCAAAAATTAATGTGATTTAACTCCTTTTGTCTTCCTTACCTCTTGTGGATCATTTTGCTTTACTCAAACTTTCCTAGTGTTTTATTTGGTGTAGGAGAGGCATTGATCCCATCATTGTGCACCTTGCATTCAAAGGCTACTTATAGATAATGCACTATTCTTGGGTGAGCTATCCTATATTGAGTACAACTTATATTTTCCGTAGTATTGGATCTTATTGCTTTTTCTTGATATATGACTAGTGTTTGAATAGATATTTGAGAGCGATGATTCCATGTGTGTGCATTGTGTATTCAAATACAAGATCATAAAATAATGCACTTTTGTTGGGAGAGCTATCATGTATTTTTTTTAAACACTATTTATATTCTATTTTGTATTTGATCCTTTCCATTGGTCTTTGATCCCGATGACATGTCTCATGGAAGACAAACCTTTTTGACTTGGTACTTTGTACCATCATGAAAAGTGTAGAGGGTGTGGTTTATTTGTTGGAACCCCGCTCTTTCCTTTTGAGAGTTTGTCCCAATTGGCATCTCTCTTTGGGAGTGGGTTATATCATTCGTTGATTAACATCTCTCTCTCTCTTTTGGTATCTTATTTTCTTTTTGATATCTTTATCCAATTGGTATCGTATCAATTATGTGTTGATTTGCTTTTAGTTTCAATTGGCTTCTCTAAATCAATTTTTGATTTGGATCTTTGATATAATTTGGACCCTCTTTGATCTCTTAATATTTGTCCAAATTGTATCTCCCTTTGGTTATTGAAGGTCATAGGCATGCATATCTACTACATGTTTATTTTATGGCATGCTTTCCTTCTTTGTGCCAATATATAGGGGAAACTCCACGGAATCCTAAATCGGCTAAGATGTGCATGAAATTCAACTTCATATCTACATGCACATATTTATGTGGAGTTCCTTCTATGTATTGTAGTTTGACTAACTACTTGGACCCAATTAGTTTGGGAACAATTTTACTTAAATGTGTTTTAGGTACATGGAGATGCATTGGATGCTTGTCTCATTTACAATGAAAGTATCTTCACCACATGCTTATTGGAGCCAAGCTAGGATGGTTGATAAACTCTTATCTACTACATCAACCCTATGCCATCTCAGTAACAAGTATCCATCCTCATGCATACTTTTATAGTATTGAACCTTGTGTAGGTTTCATCATGGCATGAAAAGTATTTATTTGCCTTTGTTGTAGCTATTGCAAATTCTATTCGGCTCTTATGATACTTGTTGCTTTCCTCAATGCATCCCAACTATCTCCTTCTCCCTTAGTGATATTTGTGATGCTTGTGTTGAGGTTGAATTTGAAGTTCATTATTACACAATATGAAATCATTGAGCTATGGGCTATGATCCTACACAACTATCATATGTGCATAATATATGACTTTATTTTGGATATCTTGTTCTTTCCTATAGTAACTAATTTTACGTGTACATGTTTCTTTGTGGATATATATCTCATGATTGTTGTATACTTAGAAACTTATATACATGAGAGAAATTTCATCTTTACTAGAAATCCTAATTCTTCGGTGTCACCTCTTTTATTCCCTTTCTTTCTTTGGTGTGACTCCGAAAAGAATTTGGTTTATGAGTGCATATCCTATTTTATCACATCTTGGTGCACTCATCTTGGTGAATATCCTTAACCTCATGCTTGTCTTTACAAGTCAATAATCTTCACCTCGGGATATGACACAAGCTTTGTTTTTCTTTTGCATCTTATTGAGCTTGTGAATCCATTTGATTTTGTGTTTTAGAGGATACCGAAGGAGTGAGGATTCCATGTTTGTACACCTTGTATTCAAATACAATAATTCTAAATTGTGTACAAATATTGGGGAGCTCCTCTATTTCCATTAAAAACACTCTTTTGTTCAAATCATAATATCTTGTGTTTATTTGGTTAGTTGGATCTTTTTGATTGCTTACTTTTATTTGGAGAATTGTAAAAGTTCTCCATATCATTCTTTTGCAATCTTTGGATCCTTAATATAGTTTGTGCTCTCCCCAACTATTCGTCATTGGATATGTGTATTTGATTTCACTCATATTTTGAGAAATGCACACGTTTATGGGGGAGCTCATACTATATTGACCTTCTAAGATTTTTCGCCCATTTTGGAAATGGATGCCAATGGGGGAGAAGTTTTATAGGGTTTAAGGGAATTTGGTGTTATGCTTTTGTTTTGGTCATAAGCATTTACCTTTCATGCTCATGCATCTATGCTTGTTGATTTGCATAGTTGCTTAATTCATTATATAAACCCTTGTAAAAGAGATTGTCATCAATTATCAAAATGGGGGAGATTGAAAGGGCATGGCGCCCCCATGTGTGGTTTTGGTAATTAATGACAATCCCTATGGACTAATGGTTGCATTGAGTTGTACTTGTAGTGTTTGTCCGTAGACCATGCTTGAACTCCATATGTTGGATTCAAGGTTGATGCCATGAATATATTGATATAATGAAGTATTTGGCATCAAGATCATCGAGTTGAGCATATTGCAAGTATGTCTTGAAGAAAAGAATTATGTGATCATTCATGGTTATCTTCAAGACATCATCTATTGAAAAGAGAAGAAAAGATACAAGGTTGATCAAGTATCTTTCTATGGGCTTGCATCAAATGAAGATTTCATATGGCCATGATCGATGACGTCAAGTGGTGATCGTCATCAATGTTGAGAAGCGCAAGTTCAAGAGGAGCATCTCGAAGAAATCCTAGGCTTGAAGCTTGTCACCCATTTAGAGATAATGTTCATGTGAAGATGTGCCTAAGAGAGGCTCTCCCATAGTGGAGTATGGGGGAGCAATGTTTGAGTCTTCACCAAGCGAAGCGCAATCAAGAAAGGTGGTCCACTTGAAGAGATCAAGATCGACGTCATCTAGCTCAAGTGGAATGCGCAAGGCAAATGTATGATACGGTTTCTATTTTACCGGTCTCGTGGTACTAGTTGGGAGACCGGGTTATAGGATAGATACCGTACTATCAAGAGGGGCTCTCGATTGAGCTTTTGCGTATCAGTTGGAGAGAGCTCAAACCTTTGCATACTTGCCTTCATCATCTTTCTTGGTTCTTATTTGGATTTTCTCCTTGTTGGGTTTTGGTGCTTGTTGTGATCTTCATGACAAGCCCAAGTTCTCCGAAAACGGATTTCGTATGGAAAACTTGTTGCGTTTTCAGGTTGGAAATATTATCGGTCCACCTTCGAGATAGGGTCCACACCTTCCCATGTGTGGTATCCCCTCTATATTTTTGACCCTTAATATTTCCAACAGAATTGGATTCACCTGTTTTGGAGTTCGAACGAGAAAGTTATTGCATTTCAGGTTTTGCTGTTTCTGTCTGTTTTGCTCAAACAGGGGAATCGGATTATCCGGTCAACCTTGATTCGGATTATCCGATTCTCAAGATTGCTCGAATTCGGCTAAGGACTTTAATAGCAATGCATACTGGAGCTTTTCGGATTATCCGATCCACCTTGATTCGGATTATCCGATTCTCAAGTATTGGTCGATATTGGCTAAGGAGCCAGTTTTGTTGCATCGGCACTGGAGATGTTCGGAATATCCAATATATGTTGAATCGGATTATCCGACTCAGTCGGATTATCCGATCCTAACTTATATCGGAATATCCGATTTTCCTGCCTGCAACGGCTCTTTTTCTGGGAGGGGTATAAATACCCCTCCACCTACCTCCAGCCTTGAAGCTTTGCTGAGCACGAATTTGCCCCCCATTGTTGACCTTCTTGAGCTTAGCTATCTCTCAATCCCTCCATGATTCTTGCCTCCATTTAGTGGGAAAAGAGAGAGGAGATCTAGATCTATTGTTCCACCAATCCATCTCTCCTCTAAGTGAGGGGAAGTCTTTGGATCTAGATCTTGGAGTTACATTTGTTGAGTTCTTCCTTGTTCTTCCTCTCGTATCCTCCCACAAGCATTAGTTGCTTTTGGTGGGATTTGGGAGTGAAGGATTTGACCACCTCTAGTGGTCTTGCCTTCATTGCATCGGTTGCATCGGTTTGAGTTCTCCACGGTGATACGTGGAAATCGAATTTGAGAAGCTTGTTACTCTTGGGTACTTGGGGTGCCCTAGAGCTTGTCCTCTTGGGTACTTGGGTGCCCTAGACGGCCTTGTTGATCTCGGAGTTTTGGTGGCTCACGGGATTGTTGGGAGCCTCCAATTAAGTTGTAGAGTTGCGCCCCAACCTTGTGATTCTTGTGGCTTTGGGAGCCGCGGGAATTCGGTGAGAGCCTCCAATTAAGTTGTGGAGTGTGCCTCATCCTTGTACGGGTTCGGTGACCACCCTTAAGTGTCCCATAGTGGTTCGTGGCACTCCGCATTGGTGGAGGCACGAAGGAGATTACGGTGTGCCATTTGATGGCTATTCGGGGATCACTTTGTGACTCCGCACCGCTCCAACGGAGACGTAGCCTCCATTGGGAAGTGAACTTCGGGATAAATCATCGTCTCCAAGTGCCTCGGTATTTCTATACCCGAGCTTCTTACTTATGCTATTTACTTTGTGATAGCCATCGAGCTTGAAGTAATATATCTTGCTATCACATATTTGCTTATCTTGTTTAGCATAAGTTGTTGGTGCACATAGGTTAACCTAGCTTGTTTAGGTTTCGTGCTTGATAAATTAAACGCTAGTTTTATTCCGCATTTATTCAAGCCTAAACCGCAAAGAATTTTAATCGCCTATTCACCCCCCTCTAGGCGACATCCGTGTCCTTTCAGGAGGTGTCAAAGTACTGGGAGACCACAGAGGCGGAGAAGGGGGCCCGGAATTACAAGTTATCATCGTAGAACAAGATGGAGCGTAACTCCATGCTCCTGGTGTCGAGCCACATCAGCCACGTCCCAATTTCTCCGTCGGTGCCCATGTTGTACCTGTTTTTCCGCACCTTGAAGCAGACAACGTCGGGCTCATCTAGGCTCACGATGGGATACTCGGGCGTGATGCGTGGGACGACGCCGTGGTATCCAGGGAGGGACCAGAGCTGGTCACAGTCGGTGACGCCGACCTTGTCCCACGTGGTCATGTCATCCATATTGAGCGCCCACGTGTTGATGGTGAAGGCGTATCTGGCGCCCGCGCAGACGGTCTCACCAGGACAGCCGCAACAACAACGTGGGAAGATCTCTACAAACCTCACCGACGAACAAATTGGTTTGATCCAACCCCTATTAGTTTTTAAAGATCCAACCCCTTGCTATGAATAGCTATCTCACTCATTTTGACCCCGTTTAAAAAATGAAAGACAATAAATAAATAAACTTCAAAAACTGCAATCCTTCTACATGGAGTCAGGTTATGTGTACTAGTTGTCATGAATAATAACACATTGTAATACAACAATTTTAAAAAAATCCTCACAAAACGGGCTATTATGTACCAACATTCATGCATTTCAAGCCAAATGACCAACTTATGAACATGTACGGCATAGTTTACTGTAATATGAACGAACTGTGAAAGGATGTGCATCCTTTCATGAATTGTTTTTCCAAATAGAGTTTCCAACTTTTTATACAAAACAATTATTATGCATTTTCTAAGTGTCAAAATAGTTTTTTTATGTGAAGCAATATAAAAATATTGCTCAAAATTATACCGCTCCAATTTTCGCACAAGGTAGACCATTTTGACGGACAATTCACAACTTTAGAATTTAAACTGCAAGTGTGTCACAGCTTGCTACTAAAATTGACAAAAGAAATTTTTATGTATGCAAGTAGCCATTATATAGAAGAACCACTTATAGTTTGAAAAGATTCTATCTCTTGGTCTGAATAGCCACGCAGATGTTCTGGCCCTATTTCAAAAAATGTGAAGGAAATTGAACAAATTTAGAAATCCAATCCTTCCGCATCTTGTCCTTTCTTTCTTACTAGTTATTTGGATTTTTTTGCAAAATGACAATTAACAATACTTCACAAAATGATTCATCATGTACGAACGTTCGTGGGTTTGAAGCGAAATGACGAAGTCATGGGCATATCTGTCACACCTCTCTAAGCATGCTTGCACGGATAGACCCGTCTCCACAATGGAGTGGCCACCTACGCCGTACATAATTCACGTCATTTTTCTGAGACCATGAGTGGAAGGATAGGTAGTTCATCGAGAAGGTGAGGCCGCTGGAACGGTCGCGGATTGTCACTCAAAAGATGATTTCTTATGCAGTCAAGATAACATTATTGTGTTTGTTCTTTTTCCTTTACTAGTTGACATGTACGTGCAACATACGTCTTCGCAATTACATGGGGCAATTTACAAGTAAGAAATATTGCACGTACAATGCACGTGCCTCGGTGAGATGTCCGCCGCCCCTTCGGGCATCGACGACGAGCACTTCGCCGTCCAGGTGGCTTTGGCCTCTTTGGAGAAAAGCGTGATGCCTGCCGTCGACCTGACGGTGCTTCCTCGCCCGCAACGGTCCGAGGCGGAGCTCGTCGAGGAGTTTTGGGCTGACGCCGGCTTTCCTTCGCCGGCGAGCCGGTTCTGGGAGACAGGAATGCCGCGGCCCCAAGGTGAGCAATTTAACCCTTCGGTCTTGTGCAGGGAGCCGAAGACGGTGGAGCCGAAGTCCGCACGCCGCCGAAGATGGGGGCATGGCGAGGTCCCCTCCCTCCGCGACGCATATCGCCGGCTCCGGTGATCGGGGAGCTCATCGACAAGCCCTTGATGGCGAGGGCGTCGCCGATTGCGGGGAAGACCGCGTCGCCGGCGATCGTGACGGCGGCCAAACGGCCCGATCCGACGATCACGCCCGTGATTTCGGGCGGCCAGGTTCAAACTCAATTTCGAACGCGTGGTGGGCCCACCACTAGTACAGAAAAGCTTTTCTGTGGCGCACCATTTTGCTATTCTGTGGCGCATGGGTGGTGCGCCACAGAATAGTCGCCACTAAATAAGCTATTCTGTGGCGCACCACCCATGCGCCACAGAATAGTGGCTATTCTGTGGCGCACCGAGACTGGTGCGCCACAGAATAACTATTCTGTGGCGCACCCGTGTAACCATGCGCCACAGAATAGGGTGCGCCACAGAATAGTCATGGGTGCGCCACAGAATTACTGCGCAGTACTGTACCCGTATATTCATACAAATACCAGTATAATACCAGAATACATGTATATTTCATATTTACACAGATATAACAGAAACAGAGATATATTTTCACAGATATATCAAAACAAACACATTACTAATATATGTCATCACAAGTTGATACAAAAGTGCGGAAGTTTTACACAATTGTTGAGATATACAAAAGTTCATCGAATCGTTGCCCACGTTACAAAATGAAGTGTTCACCACCTACACTAGGATCGAATAGATTACATCTCGGCGTTGACGGTGAGCAATAGCGGGAACACGACGATCTCATGTAGCCTTCTTCGCGAGCGCTACGAGCGGAGCGGCGCCGGGAACGGTTTGCCGAGAGGCCCTTGAGTTTGTATTCCTGCATATCACAAGTTTCACTGACGCCATCTCTGCGTCACATAGTGTCACAACATTTTAATCATCGGCATTCTAGAAATGAATTAGCTAAGGTCAACTAACAATCATGCCTCATACTTAACTGGTATCAACTTACAAAAATCATGCCTCATATTTTATATCAACTTACCACAAAAAGATCAAATAGAGAAAAACCCGTATGATGGATCCTTCTTCCTGATCCGCTCCGGAAACGGATAAATGCCGTCTTTCGTCATCCACGTCCTCCTGTCATTCTGCTTATCTAGGCGTTCTTCGATCTCCCACTTAGACAACGCTGAAAATCGGTTGGGATATATATTTGATTAATGCATGATATAACTAGAGTATGATTTATTCATCTAATATAGAAAAGAAAGAAGCAAGGTTTCTACCTCTGGCGTTGTGTAAGGACCCCCCTGCTGTCTTGACATCTTCCAGGATGATTTTCGATAACTGTAACTGGATGCGATGGAAGTCTGCTCTAAGGTCATCATCAGTGAGATCCTCATCATATTTGGCCCATTCTTGGAGACGATATGGCAAATTCGTTATCACTGCATCCCGGACATACGATTTCATGTGTAAGAGGACGTAGAAGGCATCCACGTTGCCAGACTTTTGCTTGATGCAATGAAACCCCGTCCCATGGTAAAACTTGTGTGTGTTGTCAATTATACGTTTCGCTTTCTTCTCGAAGGAACCTCCGTTTTTGGCGTAGCCCTCGAGAGCCTCATCGAGAACACCCTTAATTCTAGTGTAGTCTTTCGGCGTAGTCCCTGAGTCTAAATATGTGGCAATTGACCACTTCGGGTGCACGGCGATGAGTACTGAGTACTTGTCACTGCTCAACACAATTGAAACGGAATATTGGAAAGGATCAACACAACAGAAGAAATCTATAAGAAAGCATAAGATACGACAGCGGCGACTAGATGCGGACTTACTTGAAAAAGAAAGGCAGAAGAAGGCTGGTCTTCGTGCTCATGTTCAGCATGATTCTCTGGAGGTACTCCGTGGCCTTAGCCCGTGTCGGTGATCCTTCCTCCAGCTGGCTGTCCCGCATGTAGTAGGGATCCACTACCTTGACGTACGGGGTTTGTTCTCTCCTGATCATCATCGCCTGGCTGAGCGCGTATAGGCGGACCAAGTTATAGTCCAGCCGTTTAAAGTGAAACAAGTTGAAGACGTCCTCGCACGATATGAAGAACAGATCCGCTGGAGATTCATCAACGAAGTCAACCAAGTCCCTTGGCACCTTGACAGTGAACACCGGGTAGTTCGGATTCTCGTCTTTAAGAAGGTTGTCCTCTAGCTTCAAGATAGCAAGTTGCAAAGGGGCCATGCATCCATCTGCGAGGTGGAGCAGCTCCGAAGGCAGTATCGGTTGACCAGCTTCATGCAACCGGGACGACAAGTCACCCGCACGGGGTGGTATCATGGGGTCACTCCGGACATACCCCGGTGTGCTAAGTTTCGTCTTCGGAGCTGGCTTACTCCTCTTCCTGTGCTTCTTCTTCTTCTCTGCTGTATCTGGTGTATCTTCCGGAGGCAGTATTGGGTACTGTCTGGAGCCGAAGCTGATCACTGGGGCAGGCCCTTTTTTCCCTCCTTCAGTCCAATCCCTGACAGACTCACATATGGTTGTAAAGAGCGACGTGAGCGTATTTGTCACCGCCGCTGAGATGAAACTCGGAATCATAATATTTTGCTCCATCGGTTCCTCGCCCCTTGTTCCAGAAACCCCAGCCTCGTCATTGTCGGCCATGTTTGCACTGCATTAAAAAGAGGCAAAAAGTTAGTATGACAAATATAAGAGAAAAAAAATCACCTAACTAAGTACTAAGATACCCCGGCCCATGCACTAGTCGCAATACCCCATATGTCCTATTTTTAGCAAAGTCATGCCAAATTTCACGAAAAAATCCGGCATGACCTTTGCTAAAAAAGGGACATATGGAGTACCCAAATTGCCGGAACGGAAGTTAATCGACGTTCCGGCAATCTCAAGGGCCTCTCGGGGTACCTGCAAGCATTTCCAACAAAAAAAAAACACATCTACGGCCGGCACCTCCGGCCGGCATCTCAACGACACGATGGTCGGAGCACAAGCACAATACCCCATATGTCCTATTTTTAGCAAAGTCATGCCAAATTTCACGAAAAAATCCGGCATGACCTTTGCTAAAAAAGGGACATATGGAGTACCCGAAATTGCCGGAACGGAAGTTAATCGACGTTCCGGCAATCTCAAGGGCCTCTCGGGGTACCTGCAAACATTTCATCCACAAGAATGTGGTGGCCAGAAGACCACCACCACCACCATCTCACAACCACCACAGAACCACCACAACCACAAAACAACCACCAAAACCACCACAAGAATTAATGTGGTGGCCAGAAGACCACCACCACAGAACCATCTCAGCTACCTTTTCTGGAAAAGGTGGCCACCACTGGCACGGTTGCACAATGGCTGTGTATCTCTCTTCGCTTTCCTGCAATCAAAGAGTAGCATGTGAGCTGTTAACAGATAGCATTTCTAACTCCAAAACTGTCAAGTAAAAATTCTCTAACTCCACCACATAGCCTATATAGAAGTTGGAGAACACATGAGAATTTGTTCTGGATAGTAAAAATTCTCTAACTCCAAAACTGTCAAGTAAAACCTATCTTCACTCATGTTAACAGATAGCATTTCTAGGCCTTTCCCATTTGATTAAATCTTGAAAATTTGGGAAATGCACCTTTATAGATCTCATCTACTCCATCTCATCTTCCTTATCAAATCAAGTTTGAAAGGATTTGAAATAGTTTGCTCAATTATCCATGATGGTTTTGGGAGCTAATCAAACCAGTGACCATTAGTGAAATAATCAAAATGCAGCATCAACCCTAACCCAAAATGCTATCCAATGAAGGATGGTCGACTTGCACAAGGTTGCTACAGGGTTTCATCCGACTCGTTAAAGCAAGGTTGCAATAAATTAACACCAAGCAACACAAATACTTAGCAGCAACTAACACAAAGTGGGCAGCAACTAATTAACTTAATCCTAACTTAATCCTAAAAGTGGCAGAAACACTAGTTTCACTAACAATTCTATCCAGAGAGTTCCCTTAAGCAAAACATCAAACAAACAAGGATCTGAGCTCCCTGTCACAACAAGCAACTAACCTAACAGCAACTAAACTAACCTAGCTAGCACTAACCTATTTAACACTTAGCAAATTTGCTACTGCATATGCACTAACAATTTTTTCATCTCAACTAACATCAACCAGCACTAAAAGCAATTCGCAGCAAGGCTACTAGCAATCAACAACAGAATCAAAAACAGGAACTAAAATTTCTCTTTGGAATTTTTACAAACACCTTGGCTGCAGGAGTTCGGTAGGGGAGGGAGGAGGGGGAAAGGGGAAGCACCTCGGGGAGGGGAGGGAGGGGAGAGGGCGGCGATGTCGTGGAGGGGCAGCCGGCGTCGAGGTCCTGCAGCCAACGTGTCGTGGAGGTCCTGCAGCCGGCGGCGTCGAGGTCCTGCACGGCGGCGTCCTGCGGCCGGCACCGCGCGACGGAGAGACGGCGAGGGGGGAGGGAGGCGGCGAGGACGTCGAGGGTGACGTCGACGGCGAGGACGGCGAGGGCGGCCGGAGCGCGCGTCGACGGCGACGGCGAGGACGGCGAGAACGGCCGGCCGGAGCGCGCGCGAGTGTGTGGGGAGTTGTTTTCGAACGCGAGTGTGGAGGCCGCGGCGCACCCTGGCCCACATGTAAGTGTGGGCGACAAATTTCTGTGGCGCACCCTCTCTGCGGTGCGCCACAGAATTCTCACCTTTCTGTGGCGCACCCTGGCTCGGTGCGCCACAGAAATAGCTTATTCTGTGGCGCACCCTAGAAGGGGTGCGCCACAGAATAGTTGGTTTTTTTATTTAAATTTTCTGTTTTTACACACATGTTAATAAAAAAACAGTTAATAGTTGGTTTTTTATTTAAATTTTCTGTTTTTACACACATGTTAATAAAAAAACAGTTAATACAAATATTGAAACTGTGCCATATATATCAAATTACATAGACCATATGCTTGTCTCTCATACAAAACAAATTATATATAATACACAAAAAAGTTTTCGATCTTCGTCCCGGCCGGCCCCAAACTAGCATTTCTTCTTTCCCTTCTTGGCGGTTGAATAGCTTAGGCCGGTCACCTTGAGACTTCTTCGCGTGAACGGACAACCTTTGGTAGGTAGGGAGGTCTTCCTTTTTTCTTTAGAATTAGTAGTAGGCATGTCGAAGTAGTTGTCGAATTCCTCCTCGATCTTCGGATCGCCGTCCAGGTCCTCCTCATTGGCGTCTCCTTCCATTCCGATGATGCTCCTCTTGCCCCTCCTCACGACAACACGGTTAGGCTTTGACGGGTCGGTAATGAAGAAGCATTGATCGACTTGGCTAGCGAGTACCCATGGCTCATTTTTCGCGGAGGCTTTCTTCGAGTTGGCTTCGGGTATAACCATGGTGGTGAAATACCGGCCTTCTTTTTCGACGTTCTTGGCCCATCTCACACGGAACATTGGCACCGACTCTCCACAGTAGTTGAGATCCCATATCTCCTCTATCCTTCCGAAGTATCTTTGTTTGACGGTAGCCTCGTCATCGGCGTAGGATAGCATAGTTACTCCTGAGTTTTGATATTCGCTACTCCTGTCCTTTTCCTCGGTGCAGAATCTGTAAGCATTGATGTCGTACGTCTGATAGGTCTTCACGTTCTGCGCGGGGCCCTGTGATATGGAGAATATGAGTTTTTCATCTTCCGTACTTGGCTTTCTGACCCGTGATTCGGACAGTTGTTTTTCCCTGAACCAACGCGTGAAGCTGGAGTTGTGCTCTCTGGTTACGTCTCCGTTCTTCCTCGGCCGGCCCAGGTCGATGTAGTTCTTCTCGATTATGCTTCTGTGCTCTTCCACCCAAGGTTCGATCAATTCTAAGTGTTGTAGCGCGACCCGGTGAGCCCTATCGAAGTCGACGTGTCGACCATCAATCAAGACAGGGAGTGAGCGGTAGCCCTCACGGTGACCAAAACCAGCGAGCCTGCCGACGTGCGGCCTGGTGGCCAGACCAACATCCTCGTTCTCGGTGCTTAGATAACTCTGGCAGAAGGTGATGCACTCTTTGGTCAGAAAGCCCTTGGCCATGCTTGCGTCTGGACGGGCCCTGTTGCGAACGAATCCTTTGATGACACCGTTCTGCCTTTCGAACGGCATCATGTAGTGCAGGAACGTCGGACCGAGCTTCAGTATGTCATCAACGACGTGGAGAAGGAGATGCACGCAGATGTCAAAGAACGCGGGCGGGAAGTAAATCTCGAGCTCGCATAGTATCCCCACGATCTCATCCTGTATCTTCTGGAGCTGCCTCACGCCGATCGACTTACGGTTGATGACATCAAAAAAGTTGCAAAGTGCAGACAGCGTATCACGGACGTGCTCGTCCATTATCCCTCGGATCGCAACGGGAATTATCTGCGTCATAAGCACATGACAATCGTGAGACTTCATCCCGCTGAACCTCTTCTTTGTTTCGTCCAGATATCTGCTTGTCTTCCCCGCGTAACCGTAAGGAAATTTGACTCCTAAGAGGCACTTGTAGAACTGCTTGAGCTCCTCCGGACTCATAGTGAAGCAGGTAGGTGGAAGCACAACCGCGCTCTTCTTCCTCCTTTTGCGGCGACCTTGAGTCCCTTCCGTCTGGTCATCATTATCATCATCATCATCACTATCGGGGCCGTGAATATCTTTCTTGATGCCAAGCCATTTCAGATCGTATCGTGCTTTCTTCCCATCCTTGGTCTTTTCCGGCATGTTTGAAAGAGTGCCAAGAACAGCCTCGGTAACATTCTTCGTAATGTGCATTACATCGAGGCTATGGGGCGTGTGGAGGACCTTCCAGTACTCCAAGTCATGGAAAGCACACCTCGCTTTCCATACACCCAGCAGCGGTTTTACCCTCGGTCGCTTCTTTCCCGGCGCAGGGCACTCCTCCCAATTTGTCAAAAGCTCATCAATTTCTATGCCGGTCCTCGGGATCGGTTTTGTTTCTCTTTCTTCTTGACCATCGAACAAATCCCCGCGTTTTCTCCACGGGTGGTCCATGCGAAGCCACCTTCGAGCCCCTGGGTACACGGTTTTCGAAGACCCTTGTATTCTTGGTAGCTGGATATGCGGGGTCTCATCCATGCACCTGATACATCCACAGAATCCGTGGCCCACCTGGGCCGATACAGACGACATTCCAGGATAGTCCTGCACCGTCGTGAGCAACGCGGCGCTCATATTGAAATATTCTTTAGTGTAGGCGTCCCACGTACGGACAGGCGTCTTCCATAACGTTTCTAACTCCTCTTTCAACAGCTCGAAATACAGATGTATGTCGACACCTGGTTGTTTCGGACCCTGAATAAGCATACTCATGTGTATGTACTTTGACTTCGTGCACAGCCACGGGGGAAGGTTGTAAGGCCATACAAACACGGGCCAGGTGCTATGTGTGCCATTGAAGAACGGATTCATTCCATCTGTGCACATACCCAGCCTGACGTTCCTTGCGTCGCGCCCAAAATCTTCGAAGGCGATGTCCAATGCTTGCCAATTGATAGCGTCTGCAGGGTGTGTCAGGATGGTGCCCTTCTCCGGATCTTCTGCGGGCTTCTCCCTTTCCGCGTGCCATTGCATGAGCTTTGCTTCCTTAGGATCCACGAACCACCGCTGAAGACGGGGAGTGATAGGAAAGTACCATACCACTTTTCGAGGATTTTTCTTCTTTCCACTCTTGTACCGTCCGTGACCGCACACCGGACATTTGGTCAAGTCCTCGTAATCGCCCCGATAAATTACGCAATCATTGATGCAGGCGTGGTATCTCTCGTGCGGTAGGTCAAGAGGGCACAGGACTTTCTTGGCCTCCTCGATAGTAGTTGGTAATGTGTTACCCTCGGGGAGAATATCGTGCCAGAATTTCAGGTTCTGGTTGAAGCTCTTGTCGGTCCAACTGTTTCCCGACTTCATCTCCATAGCATTAAGCGTTACTTGCAAGCGCGTATCCTGAGGCCGGCACCCAGGATACAACGGAGTGATCCCGTCTATCCCCATTTGCGCTAGCTTGGCTTTCTCTCTGTCGTTGCTCGTCTGACTGAGAAGCAGTTCTTGAAAATGAGCATCATGCAAGCCCAAACTTAGCGGGGTCTGCTCGTCTCCTTCGTCATGATGATCATGTCCGCCGGCATCTCCTTCGTCATCATGATGATCTTGTCCGTCACCGGCATCTCCTTCGTCATCATCTTGTCCGCCGCGGGCATCTCCTTCGTCATGATCATCTTGTCCGCCGCGGGCATCTCCTTCGTCATGACGATGATCTTGTTTGGCTTGTTCCGGCATGAAACCGTGCCTGAGCAGGTGCTCCTCCAATAATCCAGAATCAGGGTGTATCCACCTCTCATGTTTGCATTTTCGACACGGACATCTTATCTGCCTCCCGTTGGACCGAATCATGTCCGCCTTCGCTTGGTCCTTGTATGTTCTGATTTGACTGGAGCTCATCATTATGACCATGGTTGACTACGCGCTATACATAGAGAAGAAACGAGAGTACATAACTTAATTAGAGCCGCAACATGCATGCACACACAAACACACACAACACATCTAAGTCCGGCATCTCAACGACACGATGGTCGGAAGCACAAGCACAATTAATACCTCACATGTCCTATTTTTAACAAAGTCATGCCAAATTTCACGAAAAAATCCGGCATGACCTTTGCTAAAAAAGGGACATATGGAGTACCCGAAGTTGCCGGAACGGAAGTTAATCGACGTTCCGGCAATCTCAAGGGTCTCTCAAGGTACCTCCAAACATTTCCAACAAGATGGTCAAAGCACAATAACCTTTCTCACCTTGTAGATTTGATCCAAAATAGAAGATGGGAGAAAGGAGACTATGTATGGAGGAGTCTATCAACCAAAATAAGTTTAACTAAAAAAAAAGGAGAAATATATGGTCAAAAATGGATGGGAAGGAGGAGCACCACGAGTTGGGAGGAGAGGAGGAAGAAGAGGAAATGAGAAATGGGTAGGGGAAAGTGGGTGGAGATGGCCTTATAAAATATCTGGTACATTTATTCTGTGGCGCACCCCTAACTGGTGCGCCACAGAATACTCTAATTCTGTGGCGCACTGGGTCAGGTGCGCCACAGAATAGTTCCCCCCAATTATTTGTGGGGCCAGAGCACCTTATTCTGTGGCGCATGCATGCAGGTGCGCCACAGAATAAACCTATTCTGTGGCGCACCTGACCCAGTGCGCCACAGAATAAGGTCAAAAGTGGCAGACCCGTTCGTTGGTGTGGGGCCCGCGCTTATTCTGTGGCGCACCTTATAGCCGTGCGCCACAGAATAAGCTTTCATAGAATTGGGTTTTCCTACTAGTGCAGTGGCGATGCGGGTGATCGGGACCGTCCGTGTCCCTGGATGGACCTACGCCTCCGATTCCACGGGCTCTGGCTTCGAACTTGTCCGCCGCCTCCACCCCTCGTGTCTACGCCCGCGCCGCCGCAACTCCATCAGCAACTCGCGATCAAGCAGTCCGCGCCGTCCTCTTGCTGCAACCTCACCGGAGTCAAGGCGGCTTCCTCTACTTCTGCGTCGCCGTCCCTGCCGCGTCGCTCGTTCGCATCCGTCACGGCCGCTGCCCGACGCCGGCGATGAGTGGAGCTCCGCCGTCGCGGCCCAGCAGGGTCCCAGTCCCAGGGCGGGAGCGCCGCGTCCCCAGCCTGCTGCGGCTCAGCCTCGTCCCCAACCTCAGGCAGCCGCGCAGCACCGCCCCAGCTCCCCATGTCCGCTCCCATTGCAAGCTCCGGCACGGGGCAGGCTCTCCCGGCCAATTTCTTCCTCGGGGGGACTTCGGCTGGCCGGGAGCGGCGTCCCTGTCGCTCATGCCCCTGCAGCGCCCCTCTATGCACTATGGGCCACCGGCGTACATGCCGTTGGTGCAGTCACTTGGGCAATTCCAGCCCCCGGCTTTGGCGCCTCTATTCATCAACCCAGGCTATCCGGTTTTTCAGCAGCCGGGCCAACAGCCTCCGGCGGCAGCGGGGCAGGGTGCTCCTCGTCGTAAGAGAAAGGTGAACAAGGCCAGACAGCAGGGCGTCCAGTTTCAGCAGCCTTTGATGAGGCCTCCGATGATGCCGCATGTCCCGTTTCAGCAGCCTCTGATGCAGCAGCAGTTTGCCTAGCCGTCGGCGCCCCCACAGCAGGGTGGTGTGTTCCCGGGACAGCCAGTAGGGGTGCCTGCTCCCATCACGGGTGCGAGTGCTAATTCCGCAATCGTGGTCTCTGGGGTGGCTGCAGCTGATGTTTCGTCAGATTTTGCACCACCGCAGCTCACCGAGTCTTTGACAGGGGGTAAAGGGAAGGCTAAAAGGACAGCAAGTGTTTCAAATGTGGGGTGGATTCTCATACCACCAAAGCATGTCCGATAAAGCACTACTGCCTAGTTTGTGATAATGCAGCTCATCCCACTTTCAGGTGTCCGACACTTAGGCTACCCAAGCCCACCTGTTTTGCCACGGGTACTGGTATGGCGGAGACGATGTTTGTGCAGTTCCTGATAGTGTCTACAAGCCTCATCTGATTCCGTTGAGTTCACCCATGGCTCTGATTTCCATTGAGGGCGATATGGTACCCGCTGCTGCTGTACAGAGTCTTATATCCCGGATGTGTTACTCGGCTCAGTGGACATGGGAGGCTTTGCCCCACGGCGATGATGCTTTTCTCATTGGTTTTCCATCGGCTGAGGTTCTTCACAGGGTAGACGGGATTAAGCTTAATATTCCGTCTTATAATTCTCAGGCTACTATTTCGGTTTGGCGGTCCAACGATGATGCAGTCCCAACTAGAGTGCTTGAGAAGGTGTGGGTTCAAGTGCAGGGCGTTCCATACGCACTGAGACACTTTCTTGGCTTCTGGGCGGTGGGTTCTCTCATTGGGACGACTCTAGACGTGGATCTTGTCACCTATCGGAGCCGAGGTATTGTCCGTATTCTTGTGGGCATGTTGGACTCGAAGGTGCTGGAAAAGCGTACTGGAGTAGATGGTCCGTATGTTGGGGCCTCGTGTGTTGTGAGGCTCAAGGAGTTTGCATTCTACTTCAGTCGTGAGCCTGAGGACTTCGTTCAGGATCCCAACTTTGTTCCTTTCTTTTGGCATCGCAAGGGTGATGATGCCGAGGATGAGGAGGGTGATGAGCATGGCATGGAGGGATCTACGGGTCAGGAGAACACTGTTGGTTCCCTCTCCAACAACATGGACGTTGATGGTAGTACATCGTCCGAGACTCTGAGTGGTGACAAGGCTGCTGCACCCGGTGATTCTGTTAGTTCTGTGATGGCTATTACTCCATATAATGCGAGCCCTAGCACTGCGAGAGGTCGGGAGATCGTGGAGTTGATCCGCCAATCTTCGCCGAGCCTGTTGCGCCCCTCGCGGAGCCTTCGTCGCCGTTCGTCACAGCTGGGGGTGGAGCTACTGCCCCTATCGGACCGCCCATGGGTGGACTTGCTGGCATCGGCGCCGCTGCTCCTGGCGCCTGCTCCTTGGCTGGGGGTGGAGGCTCCGGCCCACAGCCGGCTGCCAGCAGCCCGTCGGCAGCCATTGCCATGGCCGGGCTGGGCCATGCTGCTCCAGGCATCGGACGGGCTGGAGTGCCCTCGTTGGCTGGGCTGGGCCAGGAGGGGGCTGCTACATCGTCCTTGCCCCCCATGGTCTCTTCGCCCGGGCCGGTAGCTCCTAGCAGGGCCGAGATTTCGGATTTCGGCCTAGCTACGTCGCAGTCGGCTGACAGCGGGGGGTTGGTCTCCAAGGGGGCTTCTTCTTCGCCACAGCCCCCGGCGGATGGACTGACCTCCTTCGCTGTTTCGGTGAGAGTGAGACCTTGACTCCGGCACAGGCTCACTCGCCTCACGCGCCTCTGTCCGATACGGTGGTGAGGGCTAGGAAGGCTGCTACTTCGACCTTGCCGGCCCATGCCATTTTCACTCGAGGGCTACGAGTGCGGACGGTGGCACCGTCACGCCATCCATCCATCCGGCTCGCTGCAGCGATAGGTTCGGGGTGGATGTGGATGGTACTTCCGCCACGGATGAGGATTCCATGACGAAGGCCATGCGCCTCAAGGCGACCGTAACTTGGACTTTTCTGGTATGGATTCGAAATCTTTTCTTTCTTTTTCACCGCAATCCATTCATTCAAAACTGAGTAGTGTAGGTTTTAATCTTGGTAATAGTCAATCTCAAGTTCATGTTTCAACTAAGGTCTTGAGGCATATGGAATTTGACCGTCTTACGGTTATTCCTAAAGTCTCGACTGGGTTGTCTGCCACCTATAATGATGAGGATGAAGCGATTGCCACATCAGATGGTCAGCTTCTTTCTCATCTAATTGGTGAAGTGTTGGATGGTGGTTTGGATGACGACGGCTTGAGTTCGTTATATGAGCTCAAAGCATCCGCTCGGAAATCTAAATCTACAGCCAACAAGTCCCGGAAACGGACCAAGTTATCCAAATCTCCCACGGTTTCCCGATGAATGGCATGTTCAAAAATAGCAGAGGTCTTGGTGACTTGGCTAAACACTTGCACTTCGCTGATTGTATTCGGGACCATAATTTGGATTTCTTAGCTATTTCTGAGACGGGAAGACGTGAATTTCCACAATCTCTTTTGAACCGACTTTCGGGCGGTATAGAGTTTGAGTGGTACTCGCGACCTCCTCATGGACGCTCCGGTGGCATTTTACTAGGCGTCAGGACTGATACCATGGAAGTATTGGAGGTTACGGAAGGCAATTTTCATATCAAAATGCACATCCGTAATAAATCCGATAATTTCATTTGGAGTCTTGTCGCCGTGTATGGGCCGGCTCAGGAAGCGTCTAAGTCTTTTCTCGTTGAATTGGTAAACCTAGCAAAAGATAACCCACACCCTATTATCATTGGTGGGGATTTCAACCTGCTACGGTTTCCGTTCGAGAAAAGTAAGGGTCGGTTCGACAACCGTTGGCCTCTTTTATTCAATGCAGTCATTGACAGCTTGAATTTAAGAGAGATTACAATGGTGGGAAGACAGTTCACCTGGGCTAATTCCCTCCCTGAACCCACTTACGAGAAACTAGACCGTGTACTGATGGATTCCGATTGGGAAGCTAGGTTCCCATTGGTGTCGGTACGGGCTCTAGAACGTATTGAGGGTTTGTCGGATCATGCTCCCATTCTATTGACCACTGGAGTGCCTAGACCGCAATGTAAACCACGGTTCAAGTTTGAGCTTGGTTGGTTACACCGCGAGGGCTTCCATGACATGGTTAAAAGAATCTGGGATTTACCGGTAGCGGGTGATACGCCTATCCAGCGGTGGAACAATAAGATACGTGCTTTACGTACTCACCTCGTTGGTTGGGCTCGTCATACTACTGGTCTACTTAAAAAAGAAAAAGTACGACTTTCCTCGATAATCGATGCTCTAGAAGCATTAGCAGAAGTTCGATTACTATCCGCGCAAGAAATTGAGCTAAAGAGCCAATCAAATGCACAGATAGCGAAACTACTGCGGAGGAGTTAAAATGGTATCAACGTTCTAAAGCTCAATTCATTCTAGAAGGGGACTCGAATACTCGCTATTTCCATAGTATTGCCAATGGCAGACACAGGAAAAAGCGTATTCATTCTCTGGTCCAGGATGAAGGAACGATTGAGGGCCAGGAACAACTAAAGTCGTATATTACAAATTACTATAAAGGCCTGTTCGGTGACCCTGAGGAGGGGAATTTCACCTTGGATGAGTCCCGAACAGAGGATATACCCCAGGTTTCAGAGGAGGAAAATAGCCTACTTACTAAACCCTATTCAGAGGAGGAAGTGAGAAAAGCAGTTTTCCAAATGAAACATAATTCAGCCCTGGACCTGATGGATTCCCTGCTGAGTTCTACCAGAACTTTTGGGATGTTATCAAGGCCGATCTGCTTCAGTTGTTCGCTTGTCTTCACAATGGACAACTAGAGTTGTTTCGTCTCAATTTTGGTGAGATAATTTTATTACCTAAGGTTAACGAGGCAGAAAGGATCCAGCAGTTTAGACCTATATGCCTCCTTAACGTTAGTTTTAAAATATTCACCAAAGCGGCTACGATTCGACTGAACACTGTGGCAGATCATGTGGTTCGCCCGTCTCAGACGGCTTTTATGCAAGGTCGCAACATCCTTGATGGAGTCGCGGTCCTACATGAAACAGTCCACGAACTACATAGGAAAAAGTTGAACGGGGTAATCCTGAAAATTGATTTCGAGAAAGCCTATGATAAAGTGAAGTGGTCTTTCATCCAGCAAACTCTCAGGATGAAAGGCTTTTCCTCTGAGTGGCGCGCGTTAATTAATAGCTTTATTTCCGGAGGAAGTGTAGCCATTAAGGTCAATGATGACACTGGCAGATACTTCCAAACGAAAAAAGGCCTCCGACAGGGGACCCGCTATCGCCAATACTATTTAACATAGTGGCGGATATGCTGGCAATCCTGATCGAACGCGCTAAAACTGAGGGTCAGATTGAAGGAGTGATTCCACATCTTGTCGATGGTGGACTATCGATTCTTCAATATGCCGACGATACAATCCTTTTTATGGAACACGATATCGAAAAAGCTCGTAACCTTAAGTTGATTTTGTCAGCTTTCGAGCAACTTTCGGGTCTTAAGATAAATTTCCATAAAAGTGAATTGTTTTGCTTTGGCGAGGCCCAAGAGAACGCCGCCTTGTATGCCGAGCTTTTTGGCTGTGAGCAAGGACAATTTCCTATCAACTATTTGGGTATCCCGATTCATTATCGGAGACTTACAAATGCTGAATGGAAAAGGGTGGAGGAAAGGCTTCAATTACGTTTAAATAGCTGGAAAGGCAAACTCCTATCTCTGGGTGGAAGATTGGTTCTCATAAACTCGGTACTTACGAACATGGTACTGTATATGATTTCATTCTTCCAACTGCCAAAAGGGGTCTTAAAACGATTGGATTATTTCCGATCTAGATTCTTTTGGCAAGGGGATTGTGAGAAGAAAAAATATCGACTGACTAAATGGAGTGTGGTTTGCTGCCCTAAAGACCAAGGAGGGCTCGGAGTTCATGACCTTGAGGTCAAGAACAGAGCGCTGCTAGGTAAATGGCTATTTAAACTTCTTTCTGAAGATGGAGTTTGGCAAACCCTCCTTAGGAGAAAATATGTCGGAGATCAAGCTGTTTCCCAGGTTCTTTGGAAACCTGGTGATTCACACTTCTGGGCAGGCCTCATGGCTACAAAGAAGTTCTTTTTTTCCACATGGCTCTTTCTCAATTAGGGATGGATCGGAAATTCGTTTCTGGGAGGATATTTGGCTTGGCCAATCTACCCTCAAAGAACAATATCCGGCTCTATATTCTATTGTTCGAAACAAAAGTGACACGATCGCGAAGGTGTTGGATACTTTCCCACCAAATGTTTCGTTCAGAAGAAGTTTACTTGGAACACGACAAGCATCTTGGAATGCTTTGCTCATCCGATTGGATTCAATCCATTTGTCGGAAGGTCCAGATAAGTTTCAATGGAATCTCACGAAGAACGGCAAATTCTCGGTTGATTCTATGTATAGAGCGCTCATTCTACCCGAAATTCCAGTCGATAGTCTAATAATAACAAACTTTGGAAGATGAAGATACCACTAAAAACTAAAGTGTTTGCGTGGTATTTACGTCGAGGAGTAATTCTCACCAAAGATAACCTTGCCAAACGCAATTGGCACGGAAGTAAAAAGTGTGTCTTCTGTCAACACGACGAGACCATTACGCACTTATTCTTCCAGTGCGAGTTTGCTAGGTCTATATGGTCAGCCATCCAGATAGGTTCTACCTTACATCCCCCTAGTTCTGTTGCTAACATTTTTGGCAACTGGTTAAATGGAGTGGATCCTAGGTTCAAACTATTCAGTAGGGTGGGAGCGATTGCTGTTATTTGGTCGCTATGGCTATGTAGAAATGACAAGGTTTTTAATGATAAAAATGCTTCTCTTATGCAGGTTATTTACCGGTGCACAGCGACGCTACGAGCATGGTCATCCCTGCAGCGTGTGGAGCACCGAGACTTATTTTTGGAGGTGGCGTCGAGACTAGAGGCTGCGGCCAGGGAGTTATTTTCCCGGCATGGGTGGCAACATAGACTCCGGATAGACCTACCAGCATCTTAGGCGGATCTACAATTTCTCATTTTGATATGTAATTCGCCTTTTATCTTTTGCTTACAGACTTGTGTGATGGTGAACTGGTAGCTGTGTGCATCTTAGCTATGCGGAGACCGGGTGTAATGCTTAATCCTTTTAAGTAATAAAAGTCCTTTATCTAAAAAAAAGAAAAAAATAGTCCGGTTCTAATAAATATTGATGTACACAAATAGTTCTTTAAGCCAAAAGTAATCAATAATTTACACAATGTTTCATCTTGTCAACTTTACCTTAGGGCAACGTGTCGGTTCTGAGAGGTGGCGAGTTGCATGGTGATACCATCGTAGAAATCTTGATGTGGTTGAATTGCTCAACAACGAACGCCGACCCTCGGCGTAAACTTGGACCGACAACGCGACATGAGAGCTCGCCGGTATATCCACCCAATTTGGGGTGGGCATCGTCCCGGCAAGGATTTGTCGCGGTACCCACATGACTTGGGTTGGCGCTGCCTCGGTGAGGTGAGAGAGGTGGTCCTGGGTCGTCGGAAAACAACACATTAATTCGGACTGCCCGGACGGCAGCCTGGTAGCGACGTGGATGGGATCGGTGAGACGGCAGCGTGATCAACGACGTCGGCGAGCGGGCTGGCGCACTGCCGGCCGGCACACAAATAAGCTCCATGTATTGCCACGATTTATCTCACATATGCACGTATCCGGTAACCGGCGCACGGCTGGCCGACACACAAATAGGCCCCATGTATTGCCACGTTTTATCACACATATGCACGTACGTATACGGTAACCAGCATCTACCTGCTAGCATCTGACTAACTTGTTCACCTAGGCACCTAGCTAACCAAGCTTTCACACCGGATGGAACATTGCACGTACCCTGGTTTGTGCCAAAGCTGATAGACTGGAATACGTATAGAATCTCTGGTCGGCTGGGTACGTTGTTGGAGCGGCGCTGCTGCCGTTGCTTTTCTGTGGCTGCTACTCTACTAGCGGATGGAGCTAGGCGAGCAAGCGCTGGAGCGCGACTCGGAGAGGAGATGGAGGAACATGGCGCGCTCGAGCCGGACCTGGTCGGCCAGGATGTAGTGCCGGTTTCCGCTAGCGGTTGAAGGAAGAAGATGGCGAGCGGCCTTATCCGTGGGACGGAGGTGAGG
The DNA here is from genome assembly GCA_947311845.1 of Poa pratensis. Lineage (NCBI taxonomy): Eukaryota > Viridiplantae > Streptophyta > Magnoliopsida > Poales > Poaceae > Poa > Poa pratensis. The sequence continues at coordinate 39,092,869 of CAMZMU010000108.1, read as the reverse complement.
GTCCTTGGGAATCTGATTTTATTTTAGCGGTGACAATCATTGTAATTTACAGGAAAACGAAAAGGTGTGTTGAGTTGTCAAACATTGAAGCGATCTGAACCGTTGATATAATATTGAACGTTTGTGATTTAATGTATTCCGAACATGTTTGCTCTTTTAATAGTAGTATAGATAAAGATAACCAAGTTAGGAGTAGCCTATTTGGATAAAAATCAAGATAACCAAGTTCCATGGTGGGTTATGTTAAACGATGATGATCCATTCTTTGCTGAATAAACCTGTCGAATGATAAGTACCAAGTAGTTAAGTTGTCAGAAGGGAAGAGGCTACGATCTGATCCACCCTGTCTCAGTAAATCAAAGAAGAGGGTCAATTGTGCATTCTGTTATGCAGGGGCGGAGCTAGCATATATTGATTGATGTCAAATGACACCAGTGGGATTTTGCTATTTATTACCTTTTATAAATGAAGCAATTCTCTTAGAAATACAAAATGACATCGGTAGATTTAGAGGACTGACACCAACATGATCTATTTTTCTAGCTTCGCCCTGTTGTTATGTGTGCAATGTATTCAACGTTTGGTTACTCGACGAATCATGTGGACGAACGGAATGAATGTTGAAGAATGACATCAATTTCAATCTTGTTCCTAAATCCCCTTGAACCATTGTTGGCGGATCCTGGATCATACAAGGAAACGATAACAACAGGGAACTAGTTGAAGATAATTCTGAATGGTGCCCAAACAATGCTAATGTGGTCAGCCTTGAGGCTTGGGTTGGGATGGCGGGTCCTAGTCCAACATTTATTTTCTTGGATTCCATTCTTGCATACAAATTGCCCTGTTCGTGTCAAATGGGAGCCTAATGCATGGCGTACCATTTGACTACTTTGAAGGTTCCAAACTTGGGTTATATTCCCATGGCGCGCAACAAGATACAAGTTTCTCTTCTATACATGCCATCTTGGATGGGGCCGTTACCTCGAAGCAATTAATTTAGAACCTAATTAATTTCAATCGTAGGTTTATGTTTCGAAGTTTAGTTTGTAATACATTTTATCTTCTACCGGGAATAGTTAATGTCTCCCCCTCGTTGCAGTGAACCGCCAGTACTCAGATTCATGTCCTCGTCTCTCTCGACCTCAAGACCTCCAACTTCACCAAGTGAAGAATGTTGATAGTGACCTCGGCGACGGCAAGTACTAATAAGTAATAGCAGTAAAAAGTACTAATATATTTCCCAGTTCCTACAAAGATAAAAAAAACTTCCATTTCAGTACAGACAGCAGTTGCAGCATATGCTTCATACTCTTCTACTGTAAAAAGGAAAAGGAAATAAAGTACTTTATCACACTTTGAAACATGAGAGTGGAATCAGCAAAAGTCACAAAGTATTTACAAGTTCTCCAGGCATATGCTAGCTCCAGAATTGGCTTAATCATAAAAGACTCACTCCAGCAGCCCAGCTTGTGGTGCCACTCATTGCTTGCAGAAACATACAAACAGAATTCTGAGCCTATAGTTCCAGCGCAGAAGGGTACCAGTGCTATTTTACCTACACCCGTAGTTGTTGTGCCCAAACTCTGAAAGGACTGAATTGTGGATCGTAGCACAGAAATAGAAGAGCTAGAAATAATCGAATTTTTATTGTACACAAACGTTGTCCTCTGACGCAAAATTAAAGGCCGGATGAATCGACATACAAACGGGAACAAAATGAAGAACGAGAAAACAACCGATAACTGGACACGAGTATATATGGAGCAGAAAAATACTGGTCAGGCGATGAGTAAGCTGGATTCAGTTGTATCGTGTTTGGCGATCTATGGCGGCATGCTCTGCAAGGATCCAGATGATGGTGGTGAGCTCACCTCCCCTGCCAAGCTGCTTCACATGGGAATCCCGGCTGCATCGGACGGACGAGTAGTAGTACTGCTGCACTCCACTCCACTCGATGTATGAAGCTCAAAAAAATGAAGCCATGTGTTTGAAATCCAACGATCGTAATGCCTATAAAAATGAAGTGAAAGAGGCGTGGCCGATTAGGTCGTTCAGGAAGGCGCGAGCAGCGTTGGCCGGGCTTGGGGACGCGGCCCATGTGCGTTGTATATATAGGTTAGGAAATATTACTGAAAAGCCCAGCCCAAACCAAAACAAAACCGCAAAACGTACTGGCGGAATCCTCGAACGATCGATCGATCGCTCGATTTCGTCAATTCCAAATTTTCCGTAAACCTTCAGATCGATTTCCGTAAACGAGGAAAAGCCGTGCCACATGGACACCGACCAACCCTCCGACGATCCATCGCCGCCGGCCGCCGCCTATCCACGCTGGGTTTTGCTGGAGCACGATGATGAGTGCCGCCACGGCGATCCGGACGCCAAGACCGTGGCCCACGCTCGCACCTCCAGAGGCCGTCCCATCAGCGTCTCCTGCGTTCTCGCCGCGCCGCCGGCAGTGTCGCACATGCGCCTCCACACCTCCGGGGGACTGCCGGACGGGGTAAGGATCAGCTCTTACGCCTTCGCTGCCCACGGGGACTCCGTCCTCGTCAACATCGAGACAACGATCGACGACTGGAACCATGACGACGAGGCGTCCGACTACTTCCTCTACCGTGCGGGCGACGCCGCCGCTGATCCCTTCCGACCGCCGTCGCTCTCCCTGCTGCCTCCTTGCTACCTCACCGGGCAAGAGGAAGGAAAGCCGAAACGCACACGCTACATGCTGTATTCAGGTTGGACCGCGATCCTTCGCCGCGGCCAAGACGACGTGCTGGTGGCGGCGCTAGGTTCCATTATCAAGGACGGAGACAAGTCACGGCCGTTGGAGGCCGAGCTGTGCGTGCTCCGATCCGGCGACTGGCAGTGGGAGCTCAAGCGGCTGCCCGTCATCCACGGCGAGGGCAAGAGGTGGGAGGTTTCTTGCTGGCGGACCGACTGGGTCATACCCGTCGGGGATCGGTTCTTGCTCTGGGTGGACTACTACCGTGGCATCATCTACTCCGACGTGTGGCACGAGACTCCTGAGCTGCGTTACGTGTCTCTTCCAGTCGAGCCCGGCGCTAGGAGGAGGTGCAGCGACGAAGATGATCGCGACGGGTCGTCCTACCGGAGTGTATGCGCCACCGACGGCGGCCGCACGGTGAGGTTTGTGGAGATCTTCCGACGCTGTTGTTGCGGCTGCCCTGGCGAGACCGTCTGCCCGGCCGCGAGTTACGCCTTCACCATCAACACATGGGTGCTCAATATGGACGACATGACCACGTGGGACAAGGTCGGCGTCATCGACTGCGACCAGCTCTGGTCCCTCCCAGGCTACCATGGCGTCGTCCCACGCATCACGCCCGAGTATCCCATCGTGAGCCTGGATGAGCCCGACGTTGTCTGCTTCAATGTGCGGAAACAATACTACCACCTGGGCACCGAGGGAGAAATTGGGACATGGCTGATCGAGCTCGACACTAGGGGCATGGAGTTGCGCTCCATCTTCTACTACGAAGACAAATTGTACTTCCGGCCCCCCTTCTCTGCCTCTATGGTCTCCCGATACTTTGACACCTCCCCTTGCAGCCGTACCCGGCAAGACAAAAAGACATTGATCTTAAAGAACCGGCCAAGCCACTGAAATTGACATGGTCCAAGGTGATTTCCCCCGAAGAGATGTTGGCGACGTTGCGCGAGATTTCCGGCTTGGCGCGTAATGACATGTTGAAAGCGTATGTCGTTCTTGCGTGGGATAAGACCAACTTCAAGTTCAGGTCTATGTTGGCGCTTCCGATGGACATGAGGAAGGAGTACTGCCTCTTGATCGGAAAGTTGTCTTGCATTGATGTATAGGCGGGTGTTGGTAACTTGGTATGTTGACATCTCAATGCACATTTTGTTATCCTTCGGAAACTAAAGCTAAAAATATCTTTAATACAGCTGGTGCAGCTAGATCGATCTCAAGTTTTTGTAAGAGAATACGAGTAGATATCAGATAGACATACTCTATAACTCTATATCGTGACCGATGTTAAACAAAAATCTCCTATGTATATTCTGTTTTCAATGTATCAACATAACAAGTTAATCTAATAACTACATGGATTGAATTCGATCAAACCGTCTTCAATGGTACAATGATAGACCATCAGACCCCGCGAGTCAAACCTTCTTCAATGCCACGTGATTGTCCCTGGTTGTTGCAGCTTGTCGTTCCTGATCCACCAGCGACTGCGGACACCACAACAACACCGACGAAGGCACTCCCAACACCGGAGTGTTTTTGCTCCATCGGTGCTAGGAACTGGTTGAAAGCCGCCATCGGTGTGAAGCGTGTCTTCAGCATAGAACCGCGCCACACCCCCTTATAATGCTTCTCGTGTTTCTACTATGCCCCTTGAGTTAATTCATTCTGATGTCTGGGGACCTGCCATTGCTTCTTCGGGCGGGTATAAGTATTATGTTAGTTTTGTCGACGACTATTCTCGTTTTTGTTGGATTTATCTCCTCAAGCACAAATTTGATGTTGAGCAAGTCTTTTACGCCTTTCAGGCTCATGTTGAGCGTCTTCTTCACACTAAAATCGTTGCCGTTCAGTCGGATTGGGGTGGTGAGTATCACAAGTTGCATCACTATTTTCAGCGCACTGGGATTTCTCATCATGTGTCCTGCCCACACACGTCACAGCAAAACGGGATTGCTGAACGCAAGCACCGTCATCTGGTAGAAACGGGTCTTGCTCTGTTGGCGCATTCTTCTCTCCCTTTACGCTTTTGGGATGAAGCTTTTCTTACGGCGTGCTATCTCATTAATCGCATGCCCACACATGTTCTGCAACAAGACACACCCATACATCAGCTTCTCAAGGTCCAACCTAATTACTCCTTCTTCGCACTTTTGGATGTGCATGTTGGCCCAGCTTGCGCAAGTACAATACACATAAGCTCGCTTTTCGTTCTACTATGTGTGTTTTCTTAGGGTACAATCCGATGCATAAGGGGTATAAGAGCTTGGACCGCTCCACGGGACGTATATATCTCGTGATGTCATTTTCGATGAATCCGTGTTTCCTTATTCCACACCTGGTGTTGCTATTGACGTGTCTACTCTCGCCGATGCAATTTTATTTCCTTCAACTAAACCGGCTACGAGTACCACTATGCGCAAATATGACATGTCCTATTTGACCACTGACACGCCTGCTCTAGGCAGTCCTTCCTTTGTGCAGGAACCGCCAGCTGCTCGTGATGACCGAAGGACGTCGGTGATCGACGTGCATGGCGCATGCAACTCCCCTGCGTCCGCGCGCAGGTCACCTGGCTCTCCTGCTGCCGCCGGATCCTCGACGCCTGCCAGCCCGGCGATCCATCGCCAACCAGCATGGCTCCGCCCGCGTCGCCTCCCGTCGAGAGCAATCCTGCTTCTCCGACCGCGACGCCTTCGGCTGAGCCAGGACACGATGGTTACCCGCGTTCGTGATAATACTCGGCGTGAGAAGAAGTTCACGGATCGCACGGTTCGTTATGATCCTCAACGGCGTGCATTCTCCGCGACGCATGTCTCTCATCGGGATGCTCTCCGCGACACCTCTTGGCGTGCTGCGATGACCGATGAGCTAGCTTCTCTACATCATACAAAAACATGGGTGCTTGTTCCTCGTCCTCCCGGTGTTAATATCTTTGGGAGCAAATGGATCTTTAAGACAAAGCATCGCCCTCAATCGATAAATACAAGGCACGCCTTGTGGCTCGCGGCTTCACTCAGCAGCATGGCATCGACTACGGTGACACCTTTAGGCCAGTCATCAAACCTGCCATAGTCCGTCTGGTTCTCTCTCTTGCAGTCTCAAAAGGATGGACTCTCTGGCAGATTGATGTTAGCAATGCATTCCTTCATGGATTTCTGTCTAAAGATGTCTATATGCAGCAGTCACCTGGATTTGGAGGATGTCTGGAATCCCTCTCATGTGTGTAAGCTACAGAGGGCTTTGTATGGCCTCGAACAGTCTCCTCGTGCATGGTATGCTCGGCTGAGTACTCTTCTTACTGAGCTTGGTTTTGTCCCCTCCAAGGCCGACATGTCCTTGTTTATCTTCTCCCAGAAAGGCGTTCAGATATATAAGCTAGTATACGTGGATGATATTGTGATTGCTGGTTCTACCCAAGGAGCAGTTGATGGTCTTGTTCGCTCTCTCTCTGCCAGTTTTCCGATCAAGGATCTTGGTCCGCTGGAGTATTTTCTGGGATTAGAAGCGTCTTACAATTCAGGGGGCATGATAATCACTCAACGGAAGTATGCATTGGACTTTTTGCACCGTGTGAGTATGGAGAATTGTAAAGCCACTTCTACACCATTAGCAGCCACGAAGCGTCTTGCACGAGATTCCGGTACTCCTCTTGGTACTGATGACTCTTTCCGGTATCACAGTGTTATTGGAGGCCTTTAATATTTGACACTCACCCGTCCGGACATATCTTTTGCGGTAAATAAAGTATGCCAGTTTCTTTCGAAACCCACTGATATTCATTGGGAAGCAGTCAAGCGCATTCTGCGCTATGTTAAAGGAACACTGAGTACTGGACTGAGTTTCCGTAAAGCCGCCTCCACCAGTATTAGTATCTTTACTGATGCAAATTGGGTAGGGTGTGTTGATGATCGCCGATCCACAGGAGATTTTGCCGTCTTTGTCGGACCAAATCTCATTTCGTGGAGTTCAAAGAAACAGCCAGCTGTCTCGAGATCTAATATCGAGGCAAAGTATAAAGCGTTGGTTAATGGAGCTGCTGAAGCCATATGGATAGAGTCATTACTCAAGGAGCTAGTATTTTCTCAGCAGCGCATTCCCATACTTTGGTGTGATAATTTAGGGGCTACTTACTTGACCGCTAACCCAGTTTTTCATGCACGGACCAAGCATATTGAAATTGATTTTCATTTTGTGCATGAGCGTGTTGCTTCTGGAGCTCTACATGTCAAGTTCATTTCTTCCGATGATTAGCTGGCTGATTTGTTTACCAAACCAGCCACTCGACAGATGCTAGACCGTTTCAAGACCAATTTGAATCGTGTTCATAGTAGAAGTTCAGATTGAGGAGGAGTGTTAAAATAGGTCTAGTGTATTCTGTCATGTATTGTTTACGTTGTACGTATGTAACACAATTGTAACTCTTTGCTGATGAATATATATAAGGAAGACGTGGTGAGGCTTAGACTCCATGGAAACCCTAAACTCAAACTGACAGGAGAAGCAACATCACCAGCTACAAGCCTATCAACGCCTTGTTGGATCCCAATAGTCCTTTCCCAGTGCTCTTCTTAATGTAGCTTGCCATATCAATGAGGGAAGGTGTGATATTTTGATGAGTGTATGAGGACAGCCAGGATTCATATTTATAGTCAAAGTATGTCAATAGTCACATGGTTGTTTTTCGTTTTTTGATAAAGGGAATATATTAATATCGTGAAGATACCAATTACACCCAGCCGCAACAACGCAATATCCAAAAAGGTAATACGGATGGTTGTTTTGAGATATTAATTTTTTGCATCAACGCTTATCCTAACGACTATGTTTATTCTAGAGCTACAAATAGCAGATGATGATGTTTAAGCTTAGGCGCGGATAAATATTGGCTCGTTCATAATTATATCGACATAATTTTTTATCCATTGTTATGTGAAGATTTGCCTATAGCCATTTATTTCCATCCATAATTGGTATACGAAAAATTAATTGTTGTCTCCGAAATCTTTCAGTATAACTAAAGATTTGAAAGGGTACCAATTGCATACCATGTATGGATGTCATACATCATTCTTCTCTTTTTTGTTGAAATTTTCCACCACATATATTAGGTCAGCAAGCCGCCTCATTAAAAACCCTCCAGTCCCTTTCGGTACCCTGGTCGGGAAAAGAGTGCGTCTGAAACTTGCCGCCTCTCAACCATCAAATAAGTTTACATCATTGACTAGGATTCCCAAAATGCAATCTGGGGGATCCTCATGCCACACAATCGAGTGATCTCCAGCTTCTATCCTAGCTATACTATGAGCAGCTTGATTACTCTCTCTAGGAATTAAAACAAAAATTACATGGGCGAACCCTCTAGCTAGGAAAGAACACTCTTCGAAGATCGCCGCCGCCGGGCCTAGAGAATTTCCGTCATCCATCATCACATCGATTACGTCCGAGCTGTCACTTTCCACCTCAATTCTGGTACAGCCAATCTGGCTTGCTAGAAGCAGGCCGTCTCGTAGTGCACGTGCCTCTGCCATAGTAGCATTGGTCACATCATCAATTGGACACCGACTCGCTAAAATGAAGGAGCCATGGCCATCCCGAATCACAGCGCCTGAAGCTCCCTTCATCGAGAACAGGGAAAAAGCAACGTCAACGTTAAGCTTGACGTACCCTTCCTTTGGTGGCACCCATCCCTGCGTACGCATCCTAGGGTTTCTCTTCTGTGCCCTGGAGTAGTTTAGAGCGAGAGCACCGATAGCTTGTGCAGACATGGATGGTTTCTGAACCCATTCGTCATGTACAATTCTTCGTCTCTCCCACCACATGTACCAACAAGCAGTAGCAATAAGATCTTTACGGCCCAAATCTTCCATAGACGGTGATGGGGCCTCCACTTCACGTAACAGTGCTTTGAAAACTCCCGAACCCTCTCGATCGAGAGTACAGGCCGCAGTAATTTTGGACGCTAGACCGAGATTTTCCCAAACCTCGACCACCCTTGAGCACTTGAAAAACGCGTGAGCAGTATCTTCACAATAGACAGAACATATGGGGCACACACTGCTAGTGATAATGTGTCTATTCTTCTCTACTACTTATAAAAGAGCAAACATATTCTTTGCTAAGCGCACCCAGCCCAGCTTACACAGAGTTAAACCGACCATTTTCAGCCTCAGGATCTGGGCCACCGATTTGATCGAACCATCCAGATTACAACTCAGCCCCACCTTGTGTGCATCTAGCAAATAGAGTTAGCGGAAACTCTGCCATCGCACAAACGCTACGTGAAAAGAGAGCTCAATCAACGGGCAGAAAAAAAATCCGCTCTACCCACGTTGAAAGGAAATCCCATAATTAACAAATCCCATAATTAACGCCAATCAACTCAACTTGTCTCCTACGTTCATAGCCTAACATCGAGGTAGCCTTGCAGCGACTCAGTGTGACGCGCTGTTGCCGCCCTGCTCATCCTACGCCGTCCAAGCCATCGAGCTCCTCGCGAACCCATGTGTATGCCCATCCTGCGAGATCGCCGTTGAACCCCTCGGCAACGCCCAGATACTGCCGCTGCTCTGTCGTCGTCCTCATCCCCTCTTGGCCTGTCCTCATCTCCTCTGAATTTCAGCCAATGCCCTGACGTGGCCTAGCATGGGGAGATGATTTCCATTAGTTCTACACAACGATGCCACATGCTTTTAGCACACCACATAGAAGGTTCAAAATTTAGGTTTAATCTCCTCTGAATTTCAGCCAATGCCCTGACGTGGCCTAGCATGGGGAGATGATTTCCATTAGTTCTACACAACGATGCCACATGCTTTTAGCACACCACATAGAAGGTTCAAAATTTAGGTTTAATCTCCTCTGAATTTCAGCCAATGCCCTGACGTGGCCTCGCATGGGGAGATGATTTCCATTAGTTCTACACAACGATGCCACATGCTTTTAGCACACCACATAGAAGGTTCCAAATTTAGGTTTAATGGTGAATGCAAAATAACATCAAATCTGAATGGTTTAGTTCGCTGGACCACATACATAGATTTACCTGTAGGTTCCTGTCTCTAGGGACCGTCCATGTACCAGGAAAATATTTCTACGCTATTATCTGAATTCATCTGAAAGTGCATTAGCCAACCTATGTTCCTGCAACATGAAACAACATAATTTGTGTTGGTTCATTTCGTATTATGATGTACTGCTCTAAATACAATATATAGCAAAGTATATTAGCATATATATTCTCATTCACAGGTCGAGGGAATTCGTATGGCCCCTACTACTCCAAACGGGACGCGCATCCCGTTCCAGGATATCAGCAACAGCAAATCATTGGGTGAGCTCATAACCAGAACACTATATTTCAATTTTGCTCATGTTGTTAAACTGCTACACTGTGATGTATTGTAGATCCTAAAGAACTAAAAAGGCAGAGGGATAGAGAGCGGTATGCAGAAAATAGGGATGAGATTAATAAGAAACGGCGTGAAGCCTACAGACAAAAAAAGGATGCCGCATCCAATGCTACACACACACCCCTGGGTGCATCACCAGGTCTTGATGGTCATCTTCGTCAATATATTGCCCACTTCTATTGCAGTATAATGACTTTTTCTTCCTCTACTATTGTAGACCCTAACGAGATTAAGAAACTGAGGGAAAGGGGACGGTATGCACAAAATAGAGAGGAAATATTACAGCGACAGCGACAAACCCGCGAGCAAAATAAGAATAGTACTATCCTCCCTAATGGCAGTAACCCGATATTGGAGACGCCACCTACCGGACAGTCGGCGGTCACCCAGGGGCAGAACATCAGATGTGCAGATGGTGTAGTACCAAACTCAGATATGGCTCATGACGACGGTTATGATTGGTTGCACAGGAATGATGAGTACCAAATGCCGCGATTTCAAAGGCGAATGACACTCACACAACTGTCAGGTGTTGAGAACCCCCAACTCAGTACAATCACCAACCTACGTGTCCCAGATTACCATTTTGAAAATCAAGGTTAGTTCTTTTAGTTTATTCCTATATATATCACTGGTGTTTGTTTGCCCCTAATTTATTCCCTTTTTTTATCATTCAGGTACGGACGGTGCCCTCACTAATCCTCTACACAGCCAATACAATGACAGAGAGAGACCAATGGAACTTACCCCAATTGTGAACCAGACCAGCCAGAATCTTAGAAGTACTATTGGTACAGTTGTGAATCATTGTATTCACTGTTGCTGCCTCTGTTATTAGTAAAACTTATATATGTCACTGGTGTTTGTTTGCCACTAATTTATTCCCTCTCTTGATCATTCAGGTACATAGCAATATGGTGTCATCACTAATCCTCTACACAGCCAACACAATGACAGAGATAGAGCAATGGAACTTGCCCCAATTGTGAACCAGAACACACATAATCAAAAGAGTATTATTGGTATATCTATTCATCATTTTATTCACTGTTGATGCCTTTGTTATTAGTAAAACTTCAATTCTGAGCTAGGTTCTGATACTTTTGAACAGGCAACGACCACGTTGAAGATGCATATGGAATTCTGGAGCCTGATGTCAGCGCAATAAACATTGATGGTATGCACAAGGTCCTGTTATGTTTCCTCTTAGCCGTGTATTATACCTATTACGTACTAAGCTAAAATCACTGGCAACTAGACGGCTTGGGAGACGGGAACCTTGGAGAAGCTGGAGACATTGACCCTAATGAGGAAGCTAGGTTGTTTGCCCAACAAGGTATATCATTGCTATCATGAATGCAAGACAAAGCTTATACTTTGTGCTGAGTTGTTAGTGCTGAAAATATAATTAATGAAAATGTCAAATCTACTGCAGATGTTGAGTTTGAAACGTACCGAGTGGAACGGCACCATGTAAACGGAACTCCCGCTAACGATACTCATGACAGGGTTTACATGAACCTGCCCAAAAAACACCATGTCCTTGGAAAAGTGCCAGACTGCCATCACTGTGGAGCATTGCGGTTTCAATTCGAGGGGCAGAACATCAGATGTGCAGATGGTGTAGTACCAAACTCAGATATGGCTCATGACGACGGTTCTGATTGGTTGCACAGGAATGATGAGTACCAAATGCCGAGATTTCAAAGGCGAATGACACTCACACAACTGTCAGGTGTTGAGAACCCCAACTCAGTACAATCACCAACCTACGTGTCCCAGATTACCATTTTGAAAATCAAGGTTAGTTCTTTTAGTTTATTCCTATATATATCACTGGTGTTTGTTTGCCCCTAATTTATTCCCTTTTTTTTATCATTCAGGTACGGACGGTGCCCTCACTAATCCTCTACACAGCCAATACAATGACAGAGAGAGACCAATGGAACTTACCCCAATTGTGAACCAGACCAGCCAGAATCTTATAAGTACTATTGGTACATTTGTGAATCATTGTATTCACTGTTGCTGCCTCTGTTATTAGTAAAACTTATATATGTCACTGGTGTTTGTTTACCACTAATTTATTCCCTCTCTTGATCATTCAGGTACAGAGCAGTATGGTGTCATCACTAATCCTCTACACAGCCAACACAATGACAGAGATAGAGCAATGGAACTTGCCCCAATTGTGAACCAGAACAGACATAATCAAAAGAGTATTATTGGTATATCTATTCATCATTTTATTCACTGTTGATGCCTTTGTTATTAGTAAAACTTCAATTCTGAGCTAGGTTCTGATACTTTTGAACAGGCAACGACCACGTTGAAGATGCATATGGAATTCTGGAGCCTGATGTCAGCGCGATAAACATTGATGGTATGCACAAGGTCCTGTTATGTTTCCTCTTAGCCGTGTATTATACCTATTACGTACTAAGCTAAAATCACTGGCAACTAGATGGCTTGGGAGACGGGAACCTTGGAGAAGCTGGAGACATTGACCCTGATGAGGAAGCTAGGTTGTTTGCCCAACAAGGTATATCATTGCTATCATGAATGCAAGACAAAGCTTATACTTTGTGCTGAGTTGTTAGTGCTGAAAATATAATTAATGAAAATGTCAAATCTACTGCAGATGTTGAGTTTGAAACGTACCGAGTGGAACGGCACCATGTAAACGGAACTCCCACTAACGATACTCATGACAGGGTTTACATGAACCTGCCCAAAAAACACCATGTCCTTAGAAAAGTGCCAGACTGCCATCACTGTGGAGCATTGCGGTTTCAATTCGAGGGGCAGAACATCAGATGTGCAGATGGTGTAGTACCAAACTCAGATATGGCTCATGACGACGGTTCTGATTGGTTGCACAGGAATGATGAGTACCAAATGCCGCGATTTCAAAGGCGAATGACACTCACACAACTGTCAGGTGTTGAGAACCCCCAACTCAGTACAATCACCAACCTACGTGTCCCAGATTACCATTTTGAAAATCAAGGTTAGTTCTTTTAGTTTATTCCTATATATATCACTGGTGTTTGTTTGCCCCTAATTTATTCCCTTTTTTTTATCATTCAGGTACGGACGGTGCCCTCACTAATCCTCTACACAGCCAATACAATGACAGAGAGAGAGACCAATGGAACTTACCCCAATTGTGAACCAGACCAGCCAGAATCTTATAAGTACTATTGGTACAGTTGTGAATCATTGTATTCACTGTTGCTGCCTCTGTTATTAGTAAAACTTATATATGTCACTGGTGTTTGTTTGCCACTAATTTATTCCCTCTCTTGATCATTCAGGTACAGAGCAGTATGGTGTCATCACTAATCCTCTACACAGCCAACACAATGACAGAGATAGAGCAATGGAACTTGCCCCAATTGTGAACCAGAACAGACATAATCAAAAGAGTATTATTGGTATATCTATTCATCATTTTATTCACTGTTGATGCCTTTGTTATTAGTAAAACTTCAATTCTGAGCTAGGTTATGATAATTTTGAACAGGCAACGACCACGTCGAAGATGCATATGGAATTCTGGAGCCTGATATCAGCGCGATAAACATTGATGGTATCCACAAGGTCCTGTTATGTTTCCTCTTAGCCGTGTATTATACCTATTACGTACTAAGCTAAAATCACTGGCAACTAGACGGCTTGGGAGACGGGAACCTTGGAGAAGCTGGAGACATTGACCCTGATGAGGAAGCTAGGTTGTTTGCCCAACAAGGTATATCATTGCTATCATGAATGCAAGACAAAGCTTATACTTTGTGCTGAGTTGTTAGTGCTGAAAATATAATTAATGAAAATGTCAAATCTACTGCAGATGTTGAGTTTGAAACGTACCGAGTGGAACGGCACCATGTAAACGGAACTCCCACTAATGATACTCATGACAGGGTTTACATGAACCTGCCCAAAAAACACCATGTCCTTAGAAAAGTTCCAGACTGCCGTCACTGTGGAGCATTGCGGTTTCAATTCGAGGGGCCGACATTTTGTTGCAGAAAGGGAGAGTTGATCTAGCTACTCCAGAGGTTCCTGCAGACTTGAAACGGTTGTTTACGAGTCAAGTTGATGAGGATGCCAAATATTTTAGAGATAATATTCGGTATTTCAACTCCCACTTCTCATTCACAAGTCTTGGTGTCACACTTGATCGTCGAGTCAGCACAGCGGCAGGAACCGGTGTATATACATTTCGTGCTTGTGGGGGTTTGTACCACGCTCTTGATGATCTGGTGTCTGCTGATGAAAACTGATGAAAACTTGTTTCACATAATTAAGAGGTCTCCAAATCTTAGGGTCGATCTCATACAGAGGATTCTAGCAATCCTAGAGCGAAACCCTTATGCTCAAGTTTTAGAAGCCTTGGTGATGTTCCGAATCTAGATGAATATAAGATCGTACTGAACACGGATATCAAACTTGATCAAAGAAGGTACAATGCCCCAACTGCTTCTCAGGTGGCAGCAATATGGGTTGAAGGGAATGACCCACAAAATTCCTTTGATAGGAGTGTTATCGTGTATGGAAAAGGAGACCGTCCCCTCTACATTAGAGCATACTATGGGTGCTACGACCCATTGTCATATCCACTATACTTCCCGCGTGGGGAGACTGGTTGGAATCGTTGGATGCCATATATGAGAGCCCCCGATGGCACGCCGCAAAATGCAGCAGATAATTCTGCACGAGCAGAAGACGAAGCCTCTGATTTGCCAACAGGTACTATGTTCATTATTTATCTATATACTTTCTAATTAGTTGAAAACTTATCAAAACCCACAACTTTCAGATGATAACATTACTACAGGACAACTTGACCATACCGCGCGACAGGAAGACCAAACCACTTTTGAACCCCCAGGTATTGGTCGCCACTGCTATTCTTTAAATTGAGGTGGATTCAATCGTACAAATATTTATGTTGTTTATTAATTTTGAGATGACAATGAGGATAACCCAGATGAGAATTTTGGGGACAATGAGATGAATGCAACACAATCTAGGAAATTTGTTAGCGCGAGGGAGTACTATTGCTTCAAGCTGCAGGTCCGGAAGAAGCTTTTTAACATCATATTGTTCGGGGGCCGCCTTTTCCAACAGTGGGCTGTTGACATGTATATAAAGATTGAGACAATGAGGTTGGACTGGTACTCAAAGCCAGAAAATCAGAAAGTTATACGCGCTGACCTCTACCAGGTAATGTGCTTGTCCATAAATATTGCAATTATATTTGAGACGCGACACTCTTTGTCTTAAACCTTGCATACTAATCGCCGTGAATTAACTTTGCATAATAGGGTCTTGTTGACACTGTCATTGCTGGCGAGTCACGTGGTGATCGGATTGGCAGGAGAATCGTGCTTCCACGAACATTTCCTGGTGGTGATCGTGACATGCAGCGGCGGTTCCTACATGCGATGGCAATAGTTCAGCGCTGGGGTAAACCAGATTATTTTATCACGATGACATGCAATCCCTACTGGGAGGAGATAACTAAGGAACTGTTGCCTGGACAGCTACCACAAGACCGTCCAGACCTTGTGGCAAGAGTGTATAGAGCTAAACAGCGAAGCATGATGGACTTATTGACTAAAGGTAAACATTTTGGAGAAGTCGCGGCATATGTACATGTGACAGAGTTTCAGAAACGAGGTCTTCCACATGAGCATATACTTCTAATCATGAAAGCAAACAACAAGTTGAGGACCCCAGATGACTACGATCAGGTGATATCTGCAGAGATACCAGACAAAGAGAAATATCCTGTCCTCCATGATCTGGTAGTAAAACACATGTTGCACGGACCATGTGGGGCGCTCAAGAAAAGTTGCCCTTGCATGATAGCTGGACAATGTCGGTTTCATTACCCACGAGAATTCTGTGACGTTACATTACAAGGGGAGGACTCATATCCTATCTATAGAAGGAGAGAAGATGGGGTTAAAATTAAAATAAGAGGAGCAGATTTGGATAACAGATGGGTGGTCCCTTACAAGCCCTTTTTGCTGATGACATACAACTGTCACATTAATGTGGAAGCATGCTCAAGCATCAAGGCAGTCAAGTACTTATTCAAGTACATATACAAAGGGCATGATAAGGCATCATTTGCATTTGAGCAGGATATTATAAATGATGGGGGAATCATCAATGAAATTCGGCAGTATAGAGATGCACGTTTTATCTCTCCTCCAGAGGCTCTTTACATGATTTTTGGTTTTAAAATGTTCGGTGTCAGTCCATCTGTGTTACAGCTCCAACTTCATTTGCCAAACATGCATACAGTCGCATTTAAGGCTCACGAAAATCTGGAAGATGTTGTCGCTCGACCATCTTCTTCCAAATCCATGCTTACCGAGTACTTTGAGATGAACCGAAAGTTTCCGGCAGCACGGAAATGGTTGTACAGAGAGTTTCCAAAACACTACAGATGGATATCAGGAAATAAGAAGTGGCAGAATAGAATAAACAAGAGATCAGCGATTGGACGACTTGTGTATGCACACCCTGCTGAAGGAGAGAGGTACTACTTGCGTGTCCTCCTAAATCATGTCCGAGGTGCTACTTCTTTTGACGATTTAAAAACAGTAAATGGAACGCCTTGTAGTTCCTTTAGGGAGGCATGCGAGCACTTAGGCCTCATTGAGCACGACAAGACCCTTGATGATTGCATGACGGAGGCGGCCACATTTCAGATGCCGTGTGCCCTACGACAGTTGTTTGCGACTATACTGGTATTCCGCGAGGCAACAGAAATCCGACTTATGTGGGACAAACATCTTGCATCTATGTCTGAGGATTACCGTCGTAAAGAATCCAATGAGGCAGTACTTGAGCAGATGGTCCTTAGAGATATCAGGGATATGTTGCATTCCATGGGGAAGGATATTACAAGCTATGGACTTCCGGATCTGGTTGACACCTATGGTTCTTGTGATGCTGACTATAGAGAGGTTATAGAGGAGAGACAGGTCACCGCGGACAAAGAACATCTTGATCTAATTGCTTGTATGAACAGCGAGCAAATGGATGGTTTCAATGACATCATGGATCACGTGACAAACAAAAAAAGTCAGATATTCTTTGTTGATGGTCCAGGAGGCACCGGGAAGACGTTCATGTACAAGGCACTTCTAGCGAAGGTGTGTTCAATGGGCCTAATAGCGATCGCAACCGCTACATCAGGTATAGCGGCGTCGATAATGCCCGGAGGGCGGACTGCACACTCTAGGTTCAAAATTCCAATCAAGCTGACTGACAACAGCATGTGTAGTTTCACAAAGCAGAGTGGTACGGCAGAGTTGCTTAAACAGGCGTCCTTGATAATTTGGGATGAAGTTGCTATGACAAAGCGTCAAGCAGTTGAGACGCTTGATAGATCGCTCCAAGATATAATGGAATGTCCTTTGCCATTTGGTGGAAAGGTTGTCGTCTTTGGTGGGGATTTCAGGCAGGTCCTCCCTATTGTGACACGAGGTACAAGAGCACAGATCACGGATGCTACACTGTTGAGATCCTATCTGTGGGAGAAGACCCGCAAGATACGGCTCAAGCGCAATATGCGGGCGCAGGCTGACCCTTGGTTCTCTGAATACCTCCTACGGATTGGCAATGGGACAGAAGAAACAATTGGCGACGACTATGTGCGTCTCCCTGAAGACATTGTGATTGGTTATACCGAGGATGAAGAACCAATTATCAAGCTCATCGAAGATGTCTTCCCATCCTTGCACGCCAATGCTATGTCGAGAGAGTACATTAGCACACGTGCAATTCTCCGACCAAGAACGAGCATGTGGATAAGCTAAATGACAAGATGATCTCCAGGTTTCCAGGCGAAGAAAAGGTATACCATAGCTTCGACTCTATCGAGGATGACTTCCAGAATAATTACACAGATGACTTTGTGAACTCGATCACACCAAATGGATTACCACCGCATGTCTTGAAAGTAAAGGTGAATTGCCCGGTCATTTTGCTACGGAACCTCGACCCTCATAATGGCCTATGCAATGGAACACATCTTATGATTAGAGCCTTTCAGGATAATGCAATCGATGCAGAGATTGTTGGCGGCCAACATGCTGGAAAGAGAGTGTTCATACCTAGTATCCCTATGTCTCCCTCGGAGGACACCTGACTTCCTTTCAAGTTAAAGAGGAAACAATTCCCCATCCGTCTGAGTTTCGCGATGACCATTAACAAGGCACAAGGCCAGACCATCCCAAATGTCGGTATTTACCTTCCCGAACCCGTGTTCTCACATGGGCAGCTATATGTTGCATTGTCAAGGGGTGTGTCAAGAAAGACGACGCGGATTTTGGCGAAGCTGAACAAGGAGGTTGATAAATCCGGAAAAAGCACCAAGAACATTGTCTACAGAGATGTGTTAAAGGGATGAGATAGGTGTGTTCTTTTTTACTATTTTTTATCCAGCTAAATTGAGGTCACCTTTACTTTTTACCTGTATATTATATTTCTGAATTGGTTTCCTGTTCAGATCTGACCAAAGGGCTTGCTACTGGTACTATCGCTTTTAATCAGCGGTCAGGTATGCATTTCGGATTATTACCGAGACCACAAGTTAGTGGTATACCGAAGCTGCTCTTATTGCATAACATAGAACTATTTCTACTTGCCAAACTCTCAAGTGCTCATTTAAGCAATTACGTAAGAAAATGGGAGCTAAATGACCTTATGCCAAGTACTGAGTAACTTCAACTTGGTACACAAATTTGATGATCCTGAGTAGCAAATAGTAAATTTTAACTTTAAATGAGCAGTTAACCATTATGCAGATGATTCCCAGTTCTCTCGATATCACATTCAACTGGTTCCTGTTAATCTTAAGGCACTACTTCATGCTAAATTTGTATGACCCATCATTTGTTTCGGCATATAAAAGATAAACTATCTTTCAGTTATTATTAATTGATACCCAGTATTCAATCTGACGTGGAGTCTCTGTTGTGTACAGATATGCGAAACTGACATACAACAGCAGCAAGGGGGGTGCAAAATTCTACAACGTCTGAAATCAAGAGATGACAGAAGCGTGTACCTGTAGTACTTCTGATGTAGCCAACAGTTCTTTGTATACTCAATTACTCAATAAGCTGGTGCTTTCATTAGGGGTTGTAACTGCAATTCATGTAACCAGGATGTGTAGCCTGCATCGCAGAGGATAAGGTTAGACACCAATCATAGACATTCATGGGGAGCTTCCATATTAAAATTATGTTTGTGAATTGCGGCAACAAACGAGGTACCAATTTGTCCAGTTCAGTCATCATGTTATATTCTAGGTACCAATTTGTCCAGTTAAGAGAGTTTGGTGTTTTACAAATGATGATGTAACTCTGCTTGTCGATCAATCGTCAGATCGATGTAGCAGTCTCCCGTTACAGGAAATCAAACAAACGTTTATGACAGGCCGAAACCAATATTTGCTAAAAAATTGTACAAGGAAAATAACTCTAGAAATGAAATTGCTGTGCGTGGGGTATAAAAAGCAAAAAAAGATTGGATATGGCTTGAGATAAATCAGCGTGATATCAAATCAACAATAAAATGATACGATCAGGAGCACACAATTAGCGGGATGATAAATCAATTATATATTCTTCCATTTTTGATTGATCATCATCAATACCTTTCCTTTCCCGTGACTTCTGCCTTATATTGCCCCTCCCAAACGACCTCCCGCCTCTCCACAGTACGTGCAAGGAAATAATCATCAATACCTTTCCTTTCCCGTGACTTTTGCCTTATATTACCCTTCCCAATTGACCTCCCTTCCACCTCTCCTACATCCTCACCTGCGATCTCATCCACATTCCACCACGCATCTGCCTGTGGCAGCCTTCCTCCAACGTGTGAGTTCCAAAGTTCATCTCTTTTTTTTTGGCTAAAAAGTCGATACAAGTTGATCCAGTGTTCCTTTCTTACTTCATGTTCTCACTTTTGTCAAAATAGGCCAGGGTACACGATTTTCTGAAAATAATAGAGATCAATAGATCAAGAGGCATGACTTGCTAGCTTAGTTGTTGAAACATATGTTTTCACTAATGTAAGTATGAATTGTAATGACCATATTTAGTTAGTTTCAAGGGCATCTTTAAAGGAGCATGTTAAGATTAGTGAACATATTTTCTGTGACCTTACTATCTAATTATTTCTTCAAGGTGTTCATCGTTTGCAACGATATAAGATGAAAGCAACGATACAACTGGAATTGCTATCTGCTTGTTTATCTCTTGCTTGTGAGAGTCCAGATAACAAAAGAAATAAAGAACCTCGGAACTCACCAAACTTCTCACTTTCTCAGCCTTAAGCAAGAACTGGATAATTGGCGTACAGTAATACCCATATATAATCTTCACAAAGCTTCTCTAGCGCACGCTTGAGCATTGCATTGTGCCCCTTCAGCAATCAATTGCTGCATCATACAGGAGGATTTAGAACAAAGCTGCACACACTGACACACGTGCTGGAAACCAGCAAAGACAGAAATGTTACCTCAACACCATTTGAGATGGCCTGAACTGCATGAGACGTCAACCTGTATGCCTCCTTGAGGTCCTTCCCGGCGAAGAGTTCCAGACGTACTTGCGGAGCACCCGCTTAGAACTTGGTGTCGAGCCCTGTCGGGCCGTGATGGCGAAGTTGGTGCCCTGCGCGAATCTGGCATTCATGGCCTTGGAGGGGGCAGCAGCGGCAGCCCGAACTCTTGCGCTGCAAGCATCAGGTAAAACCAAACCACACAAGTCCATCAAATCCCGTACCCAGAACACGCACAAGAACACACTCAAGTGAACCAATCTGTCAGGTACCGATGAAATCGAAGACAAGACGGCCGTCGGAGCAGCGGCCCATGGGGGTACCTGAAGTAGGACTGGACGTGGCTAGGTAGTCCAGGAGCTGATGCCTCCTTGAGGTCCTTCTGCGAGCCACATCCTCTCGCCTGGTATCCGATGCCTCCTCAGGCTCTTCGGCGACCGGAATCGCGACGAGCGATGGAGAATGAGGAGGGGAGTGCCGCCGACGCGAGGTAACTGCCCACAGCGGCGGGGAGTGGGAAGTGGTCGAGGCCAGCGGAAGGGAGGACGCATTGGAAGAGTCCATCAGCGGGGAGGCAAGGGCAGAGTTCTCCGGTCGCCGGCGATGGGGACAAAGCAGGATTTCTTTGGTCGCACGAGAGAAGAGAGGTGGAGTGAGAGAGTGGCGAGAAGAAGCGACTTTCTTTTCCTTTATTATTTTTCTTGTCTAGGGATTTTTCATTCATATATGGTTAAATGGTGCTGCCCCTTATACGATAGTTTGAAAATTATCAAGCTTCTTAACATTTAATATTAACTATTTTCTGAGTAATTTTATTGAATATACTAGAAATTGTAATCTGTAATCGTAATCGAGCAGGTCATCATGTGATTTATCTATGAGAAAAATTCACGAACAGTCACTGAACTCGTCCGGCGCGTGCAAATTCGTCACTAAACTCAGGAAATGGCATTTGCGGGTGCTTAAACTTGTTCCGTCGCTGCACCTACGGTCATTGGGCGGTTTGGCGTACGTATTTTAGCCACGTGTCAGCATGTCGCACCGTAAAATGGTCTCGCGAGCTGAAATTCCCCAATCTGATCCAATCCCGCGACCTAAATTCCCAATTCCTATGTCTTCTCCAGTGCCTCCGTCTCCTCTTCTCTGTCTTTTCCAGCGCCTCCATTTCTTCTCCCGCTGGAGCGCATGAAGCGGCGGAAGAAGGCCTCGAGGTCCTCGTCGTCGGAGACGGAGACCTCGTCGCGGCAGCCGCCCACGTCCCCGCGCACGCGCACGGTCGTCCCGCCCCCGCACCCGCCCGGGACCTCCAGCGCCGACGCACCGGCGGCAGATGCCGTCAGATTGCGCACGCGGCCGATGACCTCGACGGGGTGCTCCGTGGCGCCGCCGCCGTGGTTGTGGATGAGAGTGTTGCTGCGGGGCGTGGCGGGCGGGAAGTGGAGGCGGTGCTTGGAGGCTGTCCCCGCCTGCGGCGTTATCGGCGGCGCCCCCGGTCGCGGGGAGGGCGTGGGGGGCGGCACCTTCCTCGCCGCGCTCGTCGCGCTCGGACAGCACGCTGCCGAGCTCCGCGCCGCCGTGCGCCGTCGCGATCCCGCCAAGCTCGCCTCTGCGGCGCGCGCAGCGCCGCTCCTCCAAGGAGCACTCCAGCCTCGCCGCCCCCGTCGCCCAGTGCGCGCCTCCCATACCTACACGCGCGTCGGACCTCCTCCACCACCATGCCGCGGCCTCGTCGGAGCTCGATGTGGCGCGCACGGCACGGTGGGCGAGGCCGTCGGCGACACCTCCGCTGTGTCGGCGTCAGTTTTCCTCGAGTTGCCGCCCTCGCCGACGCCGCCGTGGCCGCGGCAATGGCTCTGTCGTCCTCCTCGACGAAGAAGAGGCTGGCAATGGTGCGCATCAAGGCGGCTGCCGGCGAGGACGTGCGGAGGAACGCGGCGCTGGCCAAGCTGCCAGAGCTGGACTGGAGCAGTGCGTGTGCCTCAGCGGGAGCTAGCTCCACCACTTGCGGGCGTAGAATTAGCGGCGTACGAGCTACATGCTGACACGTGGCCAAAATACGTACGCCAAACCGCCCAATGACCGTACGTGCAGCGACGGAACAAGTTTAAGCACCTGCAAATGCCATTTCCTGAGTTTAGTGACGAATTTGCACGCGCCGGACGAGTTCAGTGACTGTTCGTGAATTTTTCTCTTTATCTATTCTATAGGAGATAATTTGTGTCATATTACTCAGCAGGTATATTTCACTCCATATCACGTATTATATATTGTTTCATTAATTTTGAACTAACTCGGATTACTATTCTGGGTTCATTTCTTGTTATATACTCTATGTGTCATTATAGTCATGCATTTCTCTCTTTCACAATAGAGAATGGATGATAAGTTCTAAGCCTTATCCTATTCGTTTAAATCTAAGACAAGAAAAAATACATATTGAAGATTTATATTTTTGAGACGTGCGTTGCACGTGCACGGCTACTAGTAATATCAAATAGCTTTTTGTCATCGGGCTAGCCCCACCCAGAAGTAGTGGTGTAAAGGAAGAGAACTCAGACCAACGAGCCCATGGGCTGGCCTGGCGCACTTCATTCGCTGAGGGACATGCTAATCGCTGGTGAATTAAACTGGTTCCCTGAGGCAGGGTTGCGCATGGGGTGAAGGCTATCGGGCTCCTGATCTAGGGCGACGCACGGTGCAGGCCACAGGGCCCTTGCTGTGACGGCGCATGGAAGAAGGCCTCTGTTCATCGAGTTGCGCAGCGCATGGGGGAATTCGAGGAAGGGGAGGGAAGGGAGATGCATATCAGGGAGAAGCATCCTCAATCTACTAGCAATCATCATAGAGATGACTTTGTAGACCATATTATATAAACTGATAGGTCGGAACTGAGTAATTGTTTCCGGGTTGTCCACTTTCGGTATGAGAACAATCGTCGTATTTGTTCTCATCCTAGCGACCAAGCAGAGGCCGAGGCAGAGGCGAGGAGGAGATGACACACCCTACCGATCAAGCAGTTGTTCTTCCAATCTAGCAGCAGCAGCAGGTATTTGTTCTTCTCGTAGTCGTAGCAAACAGATCTTGTGTGTTTGTTTGAATCGGCTGTCGTACATGATTTCACTCCTTGTCTCTATGTTGTCGAGGACGGAGTCCCAGTGTGCCGCCATGGCATGAGAGCTGATGTTTATCCTGTCCGGCAGGCCGGGGCTTTGGAGGCGCAGGCCTGATGCCGCTGGCGGCGCGGCGAGAACGAAGGAGACGCTGACAGGACGACCTTTGGATGTGCTAGCGTGCGCCACAGTCCGGATCGTCGCAGCTCCCGAAGTACGCGAACAGAATCCAGCTTGGATAGGGGGCGGCCGGCGCTGAAGACTCGTCGGAGGGCTGCTGATCCGCATGGGTGTCCATGCTTCGATCAGTCATTGGACTGTGGAAGCCCTAGAATCACCTTCCGCGGAAATATCTGATGTACTTCATATGGTTAAGGAAAAGATGGGGAAGAACCAGTGGCGACAACGAAGGAGACGCTGACAGGACGGCCTTTGGATGTGGTAGCGTGCGCCACAGTCCTGGCGTCCGGATCGTCGCAGCTCCCGAAGTACGTGAACAGAATCCAGCTTGGATAGGGGGCGGCCGGCGCCGAAGACTCGTCAGAGGGTTGTTGATCCGCATGGGTGTCCATGCGATAGATTTGACGGTGCAAGCCAGAATCACCTTCGTTCACTACAGGAATGGCGCTCTACGCCGACGGCCAGCGGCTACGCCGACGGCCTTTTGTTGGGGCCGTCGGCGTAGAGCCCGCGGAGGACGGCCCCCCGATTTGGCCGTCGGCGTAGAAAAGGCCGTCGGCGTAGTTTTGACACCGGGGCTACGCCGACGGCTTTGCCGTCGGCATAGGTTCACATGGCTACGCCGACGGCAAAGCCGTCGGCATAGGTCCCTCTCATTTTTTTCTATTTGTCATTTAATATGAAATAAATTATATCTTTAAATCCGTAAATCAAAATTTAACAAATAAAATATCTAAATCGATTAGAAAAATGAGAGGAATCCAAATATGACATCCATATCATCATTTTCGCCATGCATATTACTTTTTGCAACATATTTTGGTACTTGCTTAATAAAAAATCATTTTTGGCACTTAAAAATGGAAAATGATATTTATAAAAATAATTTGGAATTTTTTGCCAACAATGTTTGTCATACAAAGACACACCTATGTATCAAATATGGACACATTTATCATAAACTATGGCACGGGGGTGGTCATAACTTCGTCATTTGACGTGAAACTTATACATGTCTATAGATGATAGATATTTTTGTGAAAGTTTTTTCTGAAATGTTTGTCAAAACTCAAGTTTATCATTTTTGCTAGCAACTAGTACACATAAAAGGAGTCCATGCCAAAGGATTTCACATTTTGAGTATTTTCTCTCTAGTAAGTTGCTGGACTTATACCTGAAAACTCCCACTTTGGGCGAAAAAGAGTGAATCATTGCAAGAGTTGGGTGGATCTTGGTTTTGGATGTTCCTATGTACTAACCTAACACAACCAAGAAAAAAAGTCCACTGGCCTACCCGCTTTCGACTCCGTTCAAAGGGTACATGCGAACTTTGCATTTTTTTTCCAGCGGGTCTAGGGTTTCGCCGAAGCGGGGCTTTAGAGCGTCGAAAATCCACCAAAACCTAGGTGGTTCCATACCATATGTATACAAGTGTGTTGGGTGTTGTACATGTCCAAGATTCTACTCCAGTGTGTGACCGGCTTCACCGACTTCACTTTCTAGTAAGTTGGTGGACTTATAGATAAAAACTCCCACTTCAGGCGAAACGGAGGGAATCTTTGCAAAAGTTTGGTGGATCTTGGTGTTGAATGTTCCTATGTCCTAACCTAAAATAACCAAACAAAAAAGTCCACTGGCCTACCCCCTTTCGACTCCGTTCAAAGGGGTACACGAGAACTTTGACTTTTTTCCAGCGGGTCTAGCGTTTCACCGAAGCGGGGCTTCGGAGCATCGGAAACCCACCAAAACCTAGGTGGTTCCAAACCATATGTATACAAGTGTGTTGGGTGTTGTACATGTCCAAGATCCTACTACGATGTGTGACCGGCTTCACCAGCTTTACTTTCTCTCTACTAAGTTGGTGAACTTGTAGCTGAAAACTCCCACTTTGGGCGAAACGGAGGGAATCTTTGCAAGAGTTGGGTGGATATTGGTTTTGGATGTTCCTATGTACTAACCTAACACAACCAAGAAAAAAAGTCCACTGGCCTACCCGCTTTCGACTCCGTTCAAAGGGGTACACGCGAACTTTGACTTTTTTCCAGTGGGTCTAGGGTTTCACCGAAGCGGGACTTCGGAGAGTTGGAAACCCACCAAAATCTAGGTGGTTCCATACCAAATGTATAAACGTTTGTTGGGTGTTGTACATGTCCAAGATCCTACTCCGGTGTGTGACCGGCTTCATCGACTTCACTTTCTTTTTAGTAAGTTGGTGGACTTATAGATAAAAACTCCCACTTCAGGCGAAACGGAGGGAATCTTTGCAAAAGTTTGGTGGATCTTGGTGTTGAATGTTCCTATGTCCTAACCTAAAATAACCAAACAAAAAAGTCCACTGGCCTACCCACTTTCGACTCCGTTCAAAGGGGTACACGAGAACTTTGACTTTTTTCCAGCGGGTCTAGCGTTTCACCGAAGCGGGGCTTCGGAGCATCGGAAACCCACCAAAACCTAGGTGGTTCCAAACCATATGTATACAAGTGTGTTGGGTGTTGTACATGTCCAAGATCCTACTACGATGTGTGACCGGCTTCACCAGCTTTACTTTCTCTCTACTAAGTTGGTGAACTTGTAGCTGAAAACTCCCACTTTGGGCGAAACGGAGGGAATCTTTGCAAGAGTTGGGTGGATATTTGTTTTGGATGTTCCTGTGTACTAACCTAACACAACCAAGAAAAAAAGTCCACTGGCCTACCCGCTTTCAACTCCGTTCAAAGGGGTACACGCGAACTTTGACTTTTTTCCAGTGGGTCTAGGATTTCACCAAAGCGGGACTTCGGAGAGTTGGAAACCCACCAAAATCTAGGTGGTTCCATACCAAATGTATAAACGTTTGTTGGGTGTTGTACATGTCCAAGATCCTACTCCGGTGTGTGACCGGCTTCACCGACTTCACTTTCTTTCTAGTAAGTTGGTGGACTTATAGCTGAAAACTCTCACTTCGGGCGAAACCGAGGGAATCTTTGCAAGAGTTTGGTGGATCTTGGCGTTAAATGTTCCTATGTCCTAACCTAAAACAACCAATCAAAAAAGTCCACTGGCCTACCCCCTTTCGACTCCGTTCAAAGGGGTACACGAGAACTTTGACTTTTTTCCAACGGGTCTAGGGTTTCACCGAAGCGGGGCTTCGGAGCATCAAAAACCCACCAAAACCTAGGTGGTTCCAAACCATATGTATACAAGTGTGTTGGGTGTTGTACATGTCTATGATACTACTCCGATGTGTGACCGGCTTCACCGGATTCACTTTCTCTCTACTAAGTTGGTGAACTTGAAGCTAAAAACTCCCACTTCGGGCGAAACGGAGGGAATCTTTGCAAGAGTTTGGTGGATCTTGTTGTTGGATGTTCCTATGTCCTAACCTAAAACAACCAAGCAAAAAAGTCCACTGGCCTACCCCCTTTCGACTCCGTTCAAAGGGGTACACGAGAACTTTGACTTTTTTCCAGCGGGTCTAGGGTTTCACCGAAGCTTCGAAAACCCACCGAAACCTAGGTGGTTCCATACCATATATATACAAGTGTGTTGGGTGTTGTACATGGCTAAGATACTACTCCGATGTGTCACCGGCTTCACTTTCTCTCTACTAAGTTGGTGAATTTGAAGCTGAAAACTCCCACTTCGGGCGAAACGGAGGGAGTCTTTGCATGAGTTTGGTGGATCTTGGTGTTGGATGTTCCTATGTCCTAACCTAAAACAACCAAGCAAAAAAGTCCATTGCCCTACCTCCTTTCGACTCCGTTCAAAGGGGTACACGAGAATTTTGACTTTTTTCCAGCGGTTCTAGGGTTTCACCGAAGCGGGGCTTCGGAGCGTCGGAAACCCACCAAAACCTAGCTGGTTCCATACCATATGTATACAAGTGTGTTGGGTGTTGTACATGTCCGAGATCCAACTACGATGTGTGACCGGCTTCACCGGCTTCACTTTCTCTCTTCTAAGTTGGTGAACTTGAAGCTGAAAACTCCAACTTCGGGCGAAACGGAGGGAATCTTTGCAAGAGTTGGGTGGATCTTGGTTTTTTGGATGTTCTTATGTCCTAACCTAACACAACCAAGGGAAAAAATTCTATTGGCCTACCCCCTTTCGATTCCGTTCAAAGGGGTACACGGGAATTTTGACTTTTTTCCAGCGGGTCTAGGGTTTCACCGAAGCGGGGCTTCGGAGCGTCGGAAACCCACCCAAACCTAGCTGGTTCCATACCATATGTATACAAGTGTGTTGGGTGTTGTACATGTCCAAGATCCTACTCCGATGTGTGACCGGCTTCACTTTCTCTCTACTAAGTTGGTGAACTTATAGCTGAAAACTCTAACTTCGGGCGAAACGGAGAGAATCTTTGCAAGAGTTGGGTGGATCTTGGTTTTTGGATGTTCCTATGTACTAACCTAACACAACCAAGGAAAAAATTCCACTGGCCTACCCCTTTCGACTCCGTTCAAAGGGGTAGACGAGAAGTTTGACTTTTTTCCAGCGGGTCTAGGGTTTCACCGAAGCAGGGCTCCGGAGTGTCGGAAACCCCACTAAAACCTAGCTAGTTCTAAAACTATCGATATTTTTGTGATTCAAAAGATGATATGGAAGACATATTTGAATTCCTCTCATTTTTCTAATCGACTTAGACATTTTATTTGTCAAATTTTGATTTACGGATTTAAAGATATGAATTATTTCATATTAAATGTAAAAATAAAAATAAAGTAAAATTCATTTTATGGTTATTTATTCGAAATATACTATTACATAATCATTGTTAGTTATTCAAACAAAGTTTTAAAATTTAAACAATGAAAAAGTGTAACATCATAACGAAGTGGTTAATATGATTGATAGGATATTAATGTGAGTAAGTTCTAACTTCTCATTTGACAGCTAATTAGAAAGGAACTCAATAGTTAAGCGTGCTTGGGCAGGAGCAATTTGAAGATGGGTGACCGAATGGGAAGTTTGACCAGGTTAAGTACTTTGACCAATGATTAAGTGTGTATTATAGATTAAATATGTGGTTAAGTTAGAAATTTCTAAATAGAAATAAAATAGAATTTGAAAAGTTCAAAAAAAAGTTTAAAAAAAATTCAAAAATTTCGTAAAGTTAAAAAAACTGAAAAACATATGCCAATGTCAAAGCCGTCGGCGTAGGACCGTCGGCATAGACTACGCTGACGGCAATCGATACGCCGACGACCAAACGACCTGAACCGACGACGTATAACGCCGACGGCCATACGCCGACGGTTTTCCTGGTCTTTGCCGACGGCTTCCGGCTGTCGGTGTATTGAGCCATTCCTGTAGTGGTTGAGGCTTCTCCGCGGAAACAGTTCCGTAAATATGTATAGCAATATCTGATGTACGAGTTTGATCCGGTTAAGGAAAAGATAGGGAAGAACCAGGGTGCGCCCACGCCCTCTATGTTTTCCCGACAAGAAAAAAATTATAAGAAATACTACAAGTTAGTATGCACGACTAATATGAAGTCGAAGTGATTATTTGGATAGAAAAACACGTATTAGGATTATTTTTTGGAAGACTAATTTGTTGTGATAATTATCCTGTTAGGAACGGGATTTTACAAAATCATGGTTGGACTCGAACAATGTTACCGATGGGTGTAGGCAAAATCCTATTTTGACTTACTTGTCAATTTCTCCTCTCACCTGTTCCACGCGCATTGTCTAAACGGGTTTATACAAAATCGACTAGTTTTCTCTAGATTTTGGTCTTTTGAATTTACACGGAACCTAGTTTTCGATATCCGTGAGTTAGTTAGACAAACCAAAAATGTTTTAGTTTGTTAGAATGTTAAACAAAATATTTGTTAAGGTGAAAATCAAATGAAGACTAAGATTTGGTCAGCCGCGTCCGAGAGGGAGTCGGATTTAGGATCCGGACATAGAACGAGACCCTCCGACGTGGAACGACGGAGGGACGATATGAGAATTCTATAACCGATCAAGCAAAGGACAAAGAAGGGAGCTGGATTATGCGCGACGACCAAGACAAAAAATGGGTTCAGGTCTGTTCAGTTCAACACAGTGGAGAGTTCTTCACACTGGTCAAGATATATATGCGCGCTTGGTATTGAAATATGTCTATCTGAAATATTTTCACAAAAAAATGACATTCAGCTGCACCAGCTACACTGGAGAATGTTTTTTTTAGCTTTCTTCTTCATAACATATTGTCTCACCATTTATTATTATACTTGTGGTGCTTTCTATTTCTGATGAACTTTTATAATGGATCCTGGTTCTTCTCACAAAAAGTGGGGAGAGTTGTTTACATTGGTCAAGATACCTTGGGGTAGTGGGTTTATACAGTATGTGTATCTGATACGTATTCTCTTACAAAACATGAGATCCGGTTGCATCAAGCCATCAACCATAGTAAAGATATCTTTTAGCTTTCTTCTTCACAACATAATCAAATGTGCAATAAGATGTCAACATACCGAGTTATCAACACCCTCCTATACATCAAAGCATGACAATTTTCCGATCAAGAGGCAATAATCCTCCCTCATGGCCATCGGAAGCGCCAATAGAGACCTGAACTTAAACCGGCTCTCATCCCAAACAAGAACGACATATGCTTTCAGCATGTCATCACACGCCAAGTTAGGTATCTCCCGCAGTGTCGCTGTGGAGGTTATGCCGAACGGGTATACCTGCCACGGTGGATAAAACCTGGCCCACCAGGGAGGCCCATCAGATAAAGCCGGAGGGCTTAATGGAGAAGGCCTCATGGGCTTAGGCGCAAGGATAAGCTCTGGGCTGGCTTAGTGAAGTCCAAGACGAAGGCCTGGCTGCGTTCGCCTTAGGGAGCAAGTTAGGGTTTGTTACCGTGTTAGTCTAGGACTCGTGATCTAGGTCGGTTAAGGCTTTCCTTGTAGGGGAAGGCTTGGCGCCTTTATAAGCCAGCCTTCCAGCAGCCTTAGGGCACGCATACAACCTCATTGTAACCTGTACACATATTCTCCTTGAGTGAATTATAGCAGCACGTAGGATCTCGCCACCGTCGTGAGATCCGAAGCTGGGTAAGATCGTGTGTGCAATCCCGTCACTGGAACCCTCTACGTTCTTCCCCACCTCCTCTACGGTACGTATGAATACTTCTAGTAGTTCCGCGTTACCAATACCTCGACAGTTGGCGCCCACCGTGGGGCCCAAGGCGTCGGGAGTTTTGTTTCAGGCGGGAGCATTGGGCGAGATCGGCAAGACTATGGCGGTTGGTCGCGCCCGCATCATCAACAACTTTGGGTGCATCGAAGACGACGGGTCCTACGTCTCAGCAAACGACGCACTGGTGTCAAGCTTCGTCGTCCCCTTCGGCACCATCAACATCTTCATGGGTTTTACGGCTGAGGCGTATGGATTCCCCAGGGGATCCGCCGCCTTTTGGCCCACCCACCACCCCATCGATTATGCAATCGAGCAACAACACAGATCGGATCAGGCCTTTGTCTATCGCGATCTGAGTGACTCTGATACCCAAAGCGATTCTGACTCCAGCTCTTATGAGCTTATGGAGCCCGCCTCTCGCTTTGTCGGTGTCATTGACGCATCTGGCCCTAAGCCGGCCGAATCTGACCCTGAGTCAATATTACCTGCCTTACAGACAGGAGCAGACTCAGAAGCCGGATCTGATGGCACCGCTCCAATGGCGGAAGATTCAGATCTCGATGAGCATAAGGAGGAAGACTTCGCAGCACAGGTTGCCGCGCGAGGCTATGGCTCATCCGATCCAAACGAAGTCTTAATGACTTTCCCGGCACAGATAGCTATGAGGATGGTGCGGCCGCGGCTAAGCCAGACGAGGCTGAAGTTTCCTCTAGCATCAAACACATTGGTGACAAGGCGGAAAAGCCAGAGGATGTGCTGGACCCTAAAAGGCCTCCCCCGGCTACGCCTATTGAAGAAGACCTGGAGCGGTCAAAGGAGGAACACATGCGCGCATTGGAGCTCTCAAAACACCTTTGGGACCAAATCCAACCGCGGTTGAACTTGAGGAAAGACGGAAAGCGCTCCTGGCTGAGACTGAAGTCAACATCAAGTATAAGTTGTCCCTCCTGAACAAGGAAAAAGAGTTAATCCTAGTTGGAAAGGCTCTAGAAGAGGAAGAGTACCAGCGTGAGCGCGATGTTGAGAAATTCCGCAAAATACGAAGTATACGTGACCCTCTTCTGCATCGGGATCTGCAGGGAAACTTCGAGAAGACTTCTGCCCAAAAGCCTTTAAAGCCTTGGCAGAAATACTCTTTCAGAGTTAACCCTGATGGAGTCATATTCTTCTCCACCCCGGCCAAAAACCTAGAGGCGGCCAGGGAAATCATGGGAGACGAAGCAGTCCAATTGAAGAGCGCCACCATTATTCTAAAATGCTCATCGAAAAGGCGGTAGAGCAGCAGGCTAAGGCGGACTCAAACTCAAAACTGGCGGACGACACGCGTCTTTGCAAGACAGCCGTTGCCGGCGGTGGAGATCCAGAGGAACCAGCTGGTTCCAGTAGCCATGGCAATAAGGGTAAGGAACCAGGAAGGACAAAGTTCCTGACAAGCACAGGGATGAGTCAAAGACTGGGTCCAATCGCCATAGTGACAAAGGCAAGGACGACCACCGGCAAAAGGATAACACACGCCATAAGAAGAATGATCCGCCTCGCCGTGAAAGAGATCAAGACAAGGGGAAGGACGCACGGCGTGGGAGTGACCGGCTTAACATGCCACCTCCGCCCGCAGCACGGGCAAGAGACGAAGGAAAAGGGGCAACAGAGATCCGCCTCAAAGGCGATCTCGCTCCCGCTCCCCTCATCGCCAAAGCCGTCAGGAGGAGCCAAGGCGTAGCCAATCCAACAAAGGGCCAGCCAGGGAAAACACTCATATCTCAGACGCCCGCATCCGTCTCGATGAGATTAAAGCGGCCAAAGAGGAGTCTTACCTGGGCCCTGTGTGCTTTGGACCGGCGATTCGCAAGGTGCAACTCCCATCCTCGCTAGGCAATGTCAAGAAAATTGTGGACAAGTACAATGGCATTGACAAACCGGACATATGGCTGCCTGATTACATCCACGCCGTTGGTATTAATGACGGTGATTACAATGCAGCTGTACGTTTTCTTCCACTCATGTTGGAGGGAACGGCCCGGTTATGGATCGACACTTTGCCAGAAAAGAGTATCCACAATTGGCAAGACATGCAGAAAACATTCATGCAACACTTCTCATGCACATACAAACGTCCAAAGGCTTACTCAGATCTACTAAAGTGCGCTCAAGTGGAGGGGGAGTCAAGCAGAGCTTTCATAGCTCGATGGACAGAGACAAAGAATGCATGCGAAGACGTTTCTGAGATCCAGGCCATACATGCTTTTATGAACAGCCTGAAGAAAGGCAACATGATGAGATATATGTTAGCCAGCCAAAACATCAAACACCTCGGCGAGCTCTTAGACAGCGCGAACAATTACGCTGCAGCAGAAGACGACGCTCGAGCTGACGACGGCGATCTGCGCATGGACATAGCTGTTAACCCGGAAAAGCGAAACAACAATCAAAGCCGGAAAAAGAAGAAGCCAACGATGCGCCAGGACCATCAAAGGAGGTAGCCTTTGCCAATAAGAAGGGTGGCCAGAGCGGGGCTAGCAGATGGCAGAAGAAGGCGATGACAGTCAAGGGTCAAGACCCATTAAAATCACCTATGACGACATCAAAGATGAACCTTGTGCCCATCATAGCAAGCTTGGCAAATGCACCCATACCAACAGGCAGTGCCGCCTTAACGATGATATCAAGAAGGATCCGACGCTGGCTTCAAGGCAAAACAGTTCAAGCGCAAGAACCGTAAAGACAAGAAAGAGCAGAAGGACAACGAGGAAAGTGCTTCGGAGCCGAAGATCAGGAGCCAAAGCACAAGAGGAGCAACAAGTTTCCAAGGGTCGAAACAAGCCTTGTCACTTTCCTTGCCACTCCTTCGGCCAAAAAGGAAAAGGCAGCCTGGAGGGAACTCAATGCCACTATGCCAGCGGTTCCCCAGTATCTCAACTGGTCCGAGCACCCCATTACATGGGACCGCAACGATCATCCTGATCATATTCCACAGAACCCAGGGAATTACGCGCTCGTTGTAAACCCAATTGTGCAGCAATGCAGGCTTTCTAAGGTGCTTATGGATGGAGGGAGTAGCATCAACATCCTCTATCTTGAAACCTTAAAGCGCATGCGCCTTTCTGAGACACAGCTAAAACATAGCACAGTCAAGTTTCACGGCATAGTGCCAGGCAGGCAGGCCAGTTCTATGGGAACAATTGTCTTAGACGTACCTTCGGTGACGAAACAAACTATAGGACTGAGGAAGTTGCCTTTGAGGTGGTGGAATTCAAAAGTGCGTATCACGCAATCTTTGGCCGCCCAGCCTTTGCCAAATTCATGGCACGCCCGTGTTACATCTACAGCAAGCTCAAAATACCTGGACCAAACGGCGTCATCACGGTCAATGGCGACTTCAAGAAGGCGAAGGAATGCGAAGCAGGAAACGCCGTCTTAGCAGAAGCAGTCATCAGCAAGGAAGAGCTGGAGCAGTACAAGAAAGAAGTTAACACCAATGAAATGCCGGATGGTAAAAAGCCTCCTTGCGCCTCGGATGTCACTTTCAAGGCCAGCTCAAACTCGAAGAAGATCGTGCTGGACAACGCTGCAAGACGACGAACATAGGCGCGGACCTCAGTGACGCATAGGAAGGCGCGCTCGTCAAGTTCCTCCGTGAGCAACGGGATATTTTTGCATGGTCACCATCAGACATGCCAGGAGTACCCCGGGAACTTGCCGAGCACAGCCTTAATGTCGCCAAAGGTGCCAAGCCAGTAAAACAAGGTCTTCGTCGCTTCGGTCCAGAGAAGAAGAAAGCAATAGGAAAAGAGGTAGCTCGGCTTAGTGCCGCTAATTTCATTAGAGAGGTTATCCACACAGATTGGCTAGCAAATCCTGTATTAGTACCTAAGAAGGACGTGAAAGACTTGCGCATGTGCATAGATTTCACCGGCTTAAACAAAGCCTGTCCTAAAGACCCCTTCGCATTGCCGCGAATTGATCAGGTCGTAGATGCTGTATCAGGTTCTGAATTACTATGCTTTTTGGACGCTTACTCTGGCTACCACCAAATTAAGATGAAGGAGTCTGACCAAATTAAGACTTCCTTCATCACACCTTTCGGAACGTTTTGCTACATAACTATGCCTTTCGGGCTTAAAAACGCTGGCTCAACGTACCAACGGTGCATACAACGTTGCCTACACGATCAAATAGGCCGCAATGTTCACGCTTATGTCGATGACATTGCCGTTATGTCGCGAAAACGCGGCGATCTCATCGTTGACCTTCAAGAAACCTTTGATAACTTGAGAAAATATAACATGAAGCTAAATCCGGGAAAATGCTTTTTTGGCGTCCCAGCAGGAAAACTTTTAGGCTTCATTGTTTCAGAAAGAGGTCTTGAGGTTAACCCAGAAAAGATTCGAGCTATCATGGACATCAAAAAGCCTACTTGTCTTAAAGATGTCCAAAGGCTCGCAGGATCTGCAGCAGCTGTAAGCCGATTTATTAGTAGGCTTGGGGATAAAGCTTTACCCCTATACAGGTTGTTGAAGAAAACTAAGACGTTCGTCTGGACTGAAGAGGCAGATGCAGCCTTAGCACAGTTAAAAGACGCCTTAGTTTCAGCACCAATATTAGCGTCTCCTCTACCACAAGAGCCGATGCTACTTTACATGGCGGCTACCAACCTAGTTATTAGTGCAGTGGTTGTTGTTGAACGAAAGGAGAGGGAAAGGAGCTACCGGAACAAAGGCCGGTATATTATATCAGCGAAGTCTTCTCCGAATCCAAACAACGATACCCTCACTATCAGAAGCTGGCTTATGGAGTTTTCTTCGCAGCCAGAAAATTACGCCATTATTTCCAAGAGCACCCAATCACGGTAGTCAGTAAGGCGCCATTGGGTGACATTATAAACAACACGATGCCACTGGACGTGTGGCTAAGTGGGGAATTGAATTGGCAGCCTTCGATCCAGTACAAGCCACGTACAGCCATCAAATCCCAGTCCTTAGCTGATTTCATCGCAGACTGGACGAAGCAATGGATGAACTTCCCCTCCCTGACGAAGAATATTGGGTTATGCACTTTGACGGCTCCAAAATGTTGCAGGGATCGGGAGCTGGCGTGGTACTGAAGAACCCTAAAGGAGACAAGATGTGCTATGTCTTGCAGATACACTTCAATGCCACTAATAATGTTGCAGAATACGAGGCTCTGTTGCATGGATTGCACGTCGCAAAGGATTTGGGCATTAGCCGTCTTTTGTGCTATGGCGATTCAGACCTCGTTGTTCAACATTAGAAGGGGCATGGGACGCGAAGAGCCCTACAATGGCTGAATACCGACGCACGGTAGACGAGTTTGGTCGGTGTTTTATCGGCTTAGAAGTCAAGCATATCAAAAGGGAGGAAAATGAAGCAGCGGACGCCTTAGCCAGAATGGGCTCGAAAAGATCGAAGGTGCCCTCCGATATATTTTTGGAGCACCTGTACGTGCCGTCTATTAAAGGCGGAGATGAGGATGACCCCATGGCTTCGCAGTCTGTTTCCGTCATGCTGGTAAGCCAGACTGGACACAGCCCTACATAAATTTCCTCCTTAACAAGGAAGAGCCAGAGGATGAAGTATTAAGGCGGCAAGTTGTGCGCAGAGCTAAGGCATACACAATAATAAATGGAGAGCTATACAAGCGGAGTACCACAGGTGTATATCAACGATGCGTTTCGCCGGAAGAAGGACAGGAGATACTAGAAGAGATCCATGGTGGATGTTGCGGTCATCATGCCTCTGCCCGAGCAATTGTCGCCAAAGCTTTTAGACATGGATTCTACTGGCTCACAGCAAAGCAAGACGCAGAAGAACTCGTCAAGAAATGCGTTGGATGCCAAAAGTATGCAAGACAGCCAAAGATGCCAGCCCAGGAATTGCGCACCATTCCAATCACGTGGCCATTTGCGGTCTGGGGACTGGACATGGTAGGTCCATTCAGGACTGCGCGAGGCGGCGTCAAACATCTCTTAGTTGCGGTGGATAAATACACCAAGTGGGTTGAAGCTAAGCCCATAAAAAAGCTTGATGGGGCAACAGCCAAGAAGTTCGTCATTGAGGTTATAACGAGATTTGGCGTCCCCCACAGTATCATTACGGACAATGGGACAAACTTCGCCGTAGGAGAACTGGCAAAGTACTGTGGTGAAGTTGGTATTCGTTTGGACTTAGCATCTGTGGCTCATCCACAATCGAATGGCCAAGTTGAGCGAACCAACAGTATAATCTACAGGGAATAAAGCCAAGATTAGAAGTGCCTTTGCATAGAGCAGCTGGAGCATGGGTAGAAGAATTACCTGCTGTCTTATGGAGCATACGCACAACTCCAAGCAGTGCAACAGGCTATACCCCTTTCTTTCTCATATATGGCGCTGAAGCGGTACTCCCAACAGATGTCCTGCACGACACACCTCGTGTAACAGCCTACGTTGAAGCAGACGCAGAAGAAGCCAGACAGGATGGCTTAGACCTTCTCGAAGAAGAGCGTGAGATAGCGCTTCAGCGCTCCGCCATTTATCAGCAGAACATGCGGCGTTACCACAGTCGCAAGGTAAGACGGAGATCGTTTCGAGAAGGCGATTTGGTGCTTCGCCTTGTTCAGCAAAAGGAGCACAAACTATCTCCCATATGGGAAGGACCCTTCGTTATCAGCAAAGCGCTTAAGAACGGGGCATATTATCTTGTGGACCTCCGTGATATCGAGAAGAAAAAGAAAAGAGGCCGCAAAAGGAAAAGGAACGAAGAAGCAGCGCTCAAGGAGACGAAACGTCCTTGGAACATTGAGCAGCTACGTCCTTTTTACACTTAGCAATTCTATTGTAATCACACCATATATGATTATGAAATAAAAGTCTTTGGTTCCCTCAATTATTTTTATGCATGAGTTCTCGCCGTCTTTTATTTCCATTTGATCATATATTTCGATAAAAATATCAATGTTAACCCGAATTGGCTTCGTGCTTGTGGTTACTCACATGATGCTTTTGCCTTAAGGCCTTACAAAAATTAAAATTGCATCCGTCTAAGAGTATTTATCTGATCGCGTATATGCTGGCTTGTCTTAGTAGATGCTTTACGCACCAAAAGCCGGCGCCGTTTCTGTGTTTAAACAGTTTGGTTACTAACCCTGTTGCCAGCGAAGTGTTCCGTGCTTAGGTTCTGCCAGCATACGAAAAGGCTAAAGCATATAAGCCAGAAAACTTAAGACGGATAAGGAGCATAGTTTGCAAGCCTTTTAAAAATAAGTGCATGCGTCAAAACAAACATGTTCAACAGATAAAAAGGCTCCTGCCATTACAAAACATAACTTAACAAGTCTTTTGTGCCATCTTTCATGACACGCTTAATGCAAAGTTTTTCCTGCATCTTATGCAGGGGACTGAGGAGGCGAAGACACAGGGGACTTGGATGGATCCAGCGTAGCTTCAGACTCGCCTTCTTCTTCTTCTTCATTTCCGTCTTCTGACTCATCGCCATTGCCAGTGGTGGGGCTTCGGCTTCGTCATCAGACACGTCGTCAGGACGGGGAGGCACAGGCTTCTTGGAGAAGAAGATAGACAAGTCTACCATCTCAGCAACGGCTGAGGCAAAGCCAGAGACAGAGGCATAGACCTTTTCTTTGACGAGCTCGTTGCCGTCTCTGTCCTTGGCTGGGAAACACTTGATAACGCGCCACATGTTGACTTCGGGGTAGTGGCCGCGAACAAGTCCTAGAGCAAGTTTTGCTCCGCCTCTAGCTGCTGAGCGAAGACGCTCCACCACCTCTGGGACGCAGTTCTGAAGAAGTGGCAGCAAGTTGCTGGTGTTTGTCACTTGGGGCAGCTGTTTTGGGAAGATGTTGGCACAACGTCTCTTCCCGCAGCATACAGCCCTGACACAATCTCGCCACACTCCAAGATAAGCTCCAGGCGCGTCTCAGAGGTAAGCCTTTCCCCAAATCCAGCTGGAACTGAGGAAGGGAGGAATGGAAAAAATTAAGGCGCACTGAAGTGTTTGAATAAAGGCGAAAAGTGACAGAAAGTGCGAAAGTAAAAGAAGAAAGGCTTACTTAGCAGTTTCTCGTCAATGGCGGTGCTCTCATCAGCTTGGCGTTCAAGACGACCTTGTAAGCTCTGGATTAGGAGCCCATCCTTTTCAGCCTGTCGCTGCAGTTTCAGAAGTTCTGCCTTCAGTTTGTCTGCCTTCAGCCGCTGTCTTGGACGGCTTTAAGATTGGCCTCGGCCGTCTTTCGGTTCTCCTCCAGTTGCTTAAACAAGGCGGCATTTTCCCGCCTCACACTTCTATATCGCCAGTCTCGCTGACGATCTGTTTTGCCTTCGCCACAACAGCTGTGCAAAACACATTGCATGTGTTGAGCATCTTATGTCTTAAAATGAACTAAAGTCACATTGCATGTGAAAGAACAACATTTACCTTTGTTCGCCTTATTTTCGGCGACGGCTTGCTTGAGCACTTGCCTTTGGTTACTCAGTGAGTACCATAGATCGCATGTAAGTTGCTCACTGCTCTGCTAGGCAAGGGTAGTAGTAAGTAAGAAAGGTAAAGG
The DNA here is from genome assembly GCA_947311845.1 of Poa pratensis. Classification (NCBI taxonomy): domain Eukaryota; kingdom Viridiplantae; phylum Streptophyta; class Magnoliopsida; order Poales; family Poaceae; genus Poa; species Poa pratensis. Next base: position 39,053,163 of record CAMZMU010000108.1, on the reverse strand, counting down.
CAATAAGGTATGCTACAATGGGCTTGGGGACTGAGTCTTTATCACATTAAAGAAAGGCCATTACGTCGGCTTAGTCAAAGCACAACGTAATGCCCGGGGACTAGTATGTACATAAAGACGGAATGTTTACCTGCATCATGGCCTTCAAGGCTTTGTAGCTCTTCTTCATTGTGACGTACAGCTCGTCACAATTGTCTTCCAGATTCAATATGGTCAATGTTTGACCAACTGGCCTTAGCTTCGGAGGCGGCTCGTTGCGCTCCTTCTCATCGGCAAGCATGGCGGCGATGTTGGGTAAGATGTACCCCTCGTCGTCAAAGAGCTCTTGCTTCACCATGTTGCGGATAGCCTCACGAGTAATGGGCTCGTTCGGCTCTTCTGACTGAAGTACCGCCGCCTTCCCAGCAGCGGCAGCCCTGGCCAACTTTTCAGTTTCCGTCTTATCAGGTAAGACGGCTGAGTCCAATCTATATGATGATCTTCAGATGGGCCTGAGGCTGTCTCTTGTTGAACGGAGGGAGTGGGGGGAGCGATGGCTGGAGAGGCTCAGTCTTCTTTGCCTGAGAAATTACTTTCTTCCTCTTGAGAGGCGCAGTTGGTTTGATCCTGCAAATCACATACAAAATAAGATAACATTCATAGACATTGTTCGCCTTACTAAAGAAATTGAGGTTCGGCTTACTTCTGTACTGGAGCATTGAAGGCCGCATCTTCATCGTCCTCAATGTCGAGCACTTCGGCGTTAACAGGGATGGCTTTTCACGCTTCCGCCTTTCTGCTGCTGAAGTTGCTGCAGTGGCTCCTGAAGCCTTTCGTTTCCGAGTCTTTGAGGGCTCGGGTGCCGCTTCAGGCACGTAAAACAAAGGAGCCAGCAGATTATCCGGCAAAAGGGCGAGCTGAAATCAAAAGTGGTTTAGTAAGGCAAACATTGTGGAAGTGTAAAAACAGTAATGGTAAATGCCTTACCTTGGAGCCGGGTTGGCGGCTGTGTACATAGGACGCTGCTCTGTGAGCTGGATCCTTTCCTTGGCAATCCTCTTAAAGCGATACACAAGGGCGTCGTGCGTAAGGTCACTCTCACTAACACGGAGGGGATCTTTCTTCTGGTCCGTGTAGTGGCACATGAGTCCTTTGCGATCTTTCAAAGGCTGGATTCGCTTGACAACCAACATAGGATGGTGTCTGCGCCCGTGAGTTGGGCACAGCAGTCTTTGTCAAATACTCAATCCGCCTTTGCATGCGACGGAGGTTGTCAGGAAGGACCTTCAGTGGTTTCTCGCCCCAAGAAGGCGAGGCTCCGCAGGCAAAGGAGAAAAGCGAGGAAGTCCTATGTCTTTGCCTACTGGCGCCATGTCTTTGCAGTAGAAGAAGGAGCTATTCCAGCCTTTAATGGAATCTATTTTTGGCGCCTTAGGATACCAGTCTCTGCCTCTACGAAGGTTGATGCTAACTGTTCCTAAGGAAAGCAGTTCTTCCTTCTCTGTTTGGCGCTTGCAGGTAAAGCAGTACTTGAAGAATTCTAAGCTGGGCTCTATGCCTAGGTATCCTTCGAATAAAGCCATAAAGCCAGCTATGTACAAGATACTATTGGGGCCTACGCTATGAGGCTGAAGGCCATAGTAGTCTAAGACTGATTGGAAAAAAGGATGCGGAGGCAAAGACAAACCGCGGAGGAGATGTGAGACGAGGAGCACTCGTTCATCGCCGGCGGGATCTGGAGCAGGGTGGCCGTACGCTGACCGCCAGTGGCATTCTCCTGTGGTGGGAGGATGCCCTCCTTTTGCAGCTGCGTGAGGTCCGCGTCGGTGATGGTGGAAGCTGCCCAGTTGCGGGATGATGCTTCCTCTCCCTCCTCCTCTGCCTCCGCCGCATCGCCCTCGTCGGAGGGCTGGGCATTCTTCTCTGCTTCGGTGGAGATGGCCGCAGAACTTGTCGCCGCTGCCGCGCGAGATGCAGATGCATCCGCGGAGCTTGATCCCCTCATGGTCAGATCTTGTCCTCCGTCGCCGCCGACGCCGCCGCCGTTGCCGCTCCCGTGGTCGCATCGGAGCTCTCCATGGGTGGGTGCGCAGGTGGTGGTGGTGGAGCTCGCCGGAGTTCAGATAGGACAGGTGCGAGGAGGACGATGAACAGGGAAATGAACCAGGTGGAAGAAATCAGTTCCCTTTTATGGGGGCCGTGCGCCGCGATTAGTGCGGTGAGATAACGTCGCACGATTTTCGCCACGCGTCCCGCAACGGTCAGATAGTGGGCATCTTCTCCCGCACGCCTCGGAGATCGTGTGCGGAAAAATAGCAGTAATGGCGTCACAACGTCTCTTTGCTTGTCCAGACTGTCGTGGACTGGCTTTGACTGCGGTGACGTCATGACAAGACTCGACGCTGACAGAATCTTTCTGCCAGATTGTTCAAAGTGCAGGAGAGTTCGGCTTAATCCTTAAGGCAGACTGAATGTCTCATTTTGGAATGCTCCAAGCTCTTCTGTCCGCCTTGCACAAAGGCGAAAGCCCGTGTTTCACAAAGACGGCAAACGAAGAACTTAAACCTTTCCGGGGACTACTGTGGAGGTTATGCCGAACGGGTATACCTGCCACGGTGGATAAAACCTGGCCCACCAGGAGGCCCAGATAAAGCCGGAGGGCTTAATGGAGAAGGCCTCATGGGCTTAGGCGCAAGGATAAGCTCTGGGCTGGCTTAGTGAAGTCCAAGACGAAGGCCTGGCTGCGTTCGCCTTAGGGAGCAAGTTAGGGTTTGTTACCGTGTTAGTCTAGGACTCGTGATCTAGGTCGGTTAAGGCTTGGCGCCTTTATAAGCCAGCCTTCCAGCAGCCTTAGGGCACACGCATACAACCTCATTGTAACCTGTACACATATTCTCCTTGAGTGAATTATAGCAGCACGTAGGATCTCGCCACCGTCGTGAGATCCGAAGCTGGGTAAGATCGTGTGTGCAATCCCGTCACTGGAACCCTCTACGTTCTTCCCCACCTCCTCTACGGTACGTATGAATACTTCTAGTAGTTCCGCGTTACCAATACCTCGACAGTCGCCAACATCAATTCGGGGGAAACCATCCTTGGCAAGGTCAATTTCGGTGGCCTGGCCGGTGCTTCTATATCCGTGTCTTTTCGTCTTGCCAGGATACGGTTGTAAGGGGAGGCGTCAAAATACTGGGAGACCGCGGAGGTGATGAAGTTGCGGCAGAAGCAGAATGCATGATCGTAACAGCAGACGGAGCGTAGCTCCATGCGCCTAGTGTCGAGCTCGATTAATCGTGTCCCAATGTCACCATCGACGTCTGTGTTGTACATGTTCTTTTGAACCATGAAGCAGAGAACGTCAGGTTCATTCAGGCTCACCATGGGGTACTTGGGCTTGATGCGTGGGATGCCGCCATGGTACCCGGGGAGGGACCAGAGCTCATCGCAGGGATTGCTCGTTACCCAGCTCATGATCATGGCCACCACTATGTAGGAGCTGCCAAGGGCAGCTCCCTTCTTCTTCCTCACGATGTTACCTCTCACAACTCACACGGACAAGGGAGACAGTAGTTTTTGGCCCCGGACTGCTTCACACAGCCGGGTTTTTCTTCCCTTGCTATTTCTCTTGTCACTAATGAAACATGCTTTACAAGGCCATAAATAGCCACAGATGCACACACGGCCAGAGGCCACTCACGCTACTAACACCACCTAGTCCATGTACTCACGCACTAAGGCCACTAACACATATGCACTCACGCACTAACTGATCCTGACCAAGTCTTCCTCCTAGAATCACTCTAGGCATCAGACGACCCGGCCACACACACATGCAGCTAACAAACTACGACCGAATCACTCGGCTGAGCATGTAGGCCTTATCCTTCCTCCACGCAAGTGCTGCATCGCACAACACAGCATCACGCCTTGCCACCGTCAGCTTGGCATCTCACCATTTTGCGCACAGAAGCTTCACCGGCCAACATCTCCCTAAGCTAAGCTACATGCATGACTGAAACTAAATATGCAGATACAAAAGATATCGAGATTAGTGCTAACAATCACCCCCTAATCTTAATATCATATCTCGTTGCGGATCACCCGCAGCCACTTGCCGTGGACGACGCCATCGCAGCGTCGATCACCACGCCTTCTTGCCGCACACAGCGGCCACCCCTCGACATGGTTAACGCCGTCGCAGCGCCGGTCACCATGTCGTCTTGCCGCATGCAGCAGCCTCCTCTCGACGTGGACGACACCATCACAGCGCCGCTCACCACGCCATCCTGGGGCACACAGCGGTCTCCTCGTGACGTGGACGACGCCTTCTCAACGCCGATCACCACGCCGCCTCCATCTAGCGGCATCACACCGCAACTGGCCGGCAGCGGCATCACGCCACCAGCCTTCTCCTTGCACCGCCAGCCTCCTCTTGACGCCATCTCTTCCTCTAGCGGCATCGCGCCGCAGCCAGCCACCAGCGGCATCGCGCCGCCCATGGCCTCCACCTCGCGTTGACGTCCTCCACCTCACATGGCGGCCACCGTGCCGCCGCCGCCTCGGATTTTCTGGCTCTGATACCAAATGTAGGAGCTGCCAAGGGCAGCTCCCTTCTTCTTCCTCACGATGTTACCTCTCACAACTCACACGGACAAGGGAGACAGTAGTTTTTGGCCCCGGACTGCTTCACACAGCCGGGTTTTTCTTCCCTTGCTATTTCTCTTGTCACTAATGAAACATGCTTTACAAGGCCATAAATAGCCACAGATGCACACACGGCCAGAGGCCACTCACGCTACTAACACCACCTAGTCCATGTACTCACGCACTAAGGCCACTAACACATATGCACTCACGCACTAACTGATCCTGACCAAGTCTTCCTCCTAGAATCACTCTAGGCATCAGACGACCCGGCCACACACACATGCAGCTAACAAACTACGACCGAATCACTCGGCTGAGCATGTAGGCCTTATCCTTCCTCAACGCAAGTGCTGCATCGCACAACACAGCATCACGCCTTGCCACCGTCAGCTTGGCATCTCACCATTTTGCGCACAGAAGCTTCACCGGCCAACATCTCCCTAAGCTAAGCTACATGCATGACTGAAACTAAATATGCAGATACAAAAGATATCGAGATTAGTGCTAACACACTATGCAGGGCATAACTGAATCCTTTTGGGTTCAACGTCTTCAGTGAGCTCCGGATATTGCCCAAGTTTCCCCGCCATAGGGCCGCTGCCCTCCATATACTTGGCAATACCCAAGAAGAACATGGCCGCTGTCCCTGCGTCGCCACCAACAACTATATGCGTGTACAGAACATAGATGGCTGAAACAACCTGCGTGGCGACAGTTAGCACTTGGCGCGCTGCAAGCACATTGTCCTCCAGAGAGAAGGCGCTGATGTTGTCTGGTCGGCCGAGGTACGTTAAGAGGAAAGGTATCCAGAATGCCACAAGCTGCAGCCAAGGGCTCTTGTGACGTGCTGCCAAGGGACAGGTTACCTAGTGCCTGGGCTGCGGCTAGTTCGGCGACCTGGTACGCAGGCCACAGGAGGAGCATCCGCCAACCAGATGCTCTACATCGCCGAGTATCCGCGAGGAATATGAGGACGAGGTACGCTCCGAAACTTGAAAGGATTAAAGCCCGGACCAGCCATTCGTTTACCAGCTTCAGCAATCCAGCCATTTATTTGGCCCTGCAGCCATGTTCAGATTACATGTCATCTGTGTGCTAGAAGAGGGACAAAATTAACAAGTGTACTACAAAAAATTATGCATCTGTTTTCTACTGTCCTGAATAAAAAGAATTCTTTCACCACGAAACCAAAATCATAGCAACTCTTGCTTCACATCAATTTAAAACTACTCACCAGCGCAGCTGCACACTACCTTGCTCTGTTGCCTCTGCTCCAGGAAGAACCTCGGCGCAGGCTTAATGAGCTCCGAGTGCCGCTGTCGTCGCCCGGAGAGAGAGAACCTTACTCAGCATTGACATAGCCATGCTATACCTGCTTGGTAATAACGGGAAGGGATAAGAGTGTCGAACATTCTCACCTCGCAGGACCATCTCGGTGGAGATGTGGGCAGCGTCTAGACGCTAGCTAGATGTCGATTATTCTCCCCGTCGTATTGTGGAGAAGCCAAGAATGGCGCCATGGCGACGCGGAAAATGTACACTTGTGCCCGGCGGCGGGGTGCCCGGGTGAAGTATGGCACCGCTTCGAGATGAAGAGATCTGCGCGGCGCGGAGCGACGCCCTCGTCGAGGAACAGCCGGATAAGCCAGCCATCCAGCCTCCGGAGTCCGCTGCCGGCCATGGCCTGGAGCTCGCACGCGCGCGGCCGCGGACGGCGAACCGGATCAGGAGCTGATCATCGCCGCCACGGCGAGATCCCGTGGGAGGAGACATGGCGGCGCGCGCTCAGGTCCCCTGCAGCAGAGCGCCGGATTTGGAAGGACGGAGGGTGGCGGCGCGCCAGATTTGGGGGAGAAATGTTTTTAAGGATTTGTTTTTTTTTTCAAGGATTTGCTTCTTATTTCCTGATTCCGTCCATCTGGCCCAACTACACGGTTCGGGAAGAGAAAATAAATATTATTTTATTTTCAACTCACTTATTTTATTTTGTTTATATATATCCTTTTTGTTTTTATTTTCACTTATGAAGGTTAAACTTTCCTCAACATCATAGTTACACTTTTCAGAATTGTGCATCGCAAAAGTGCAACCGGTGTGCTTCATGTTCTTTATCCATTTATTTTTCTTGGTTATCCCTTTCCACTTTGGGAGGATAGTGAGTTTAACACATGGGAAAACTCTATCTTACAAATTTGAAATCAGATTGACGGAGAATTAGTAGTTTATATTATTATAATTTACGGACCACAAATGATTTTTTTTGGAATAACATTCTATGAAATTGGTAGTTAAATTTAAAAAACCTTTATCTGACATATAAAATGTAGTTGAGATTTTTTTAAATTTCTTTTATTTCTACCTTTGCAACACATTAACGGTTTTGATCTATACAAAATATCCGCGAAAAATTTATTGGTAGTGAGTGCATCGCTGTTGTCTACTACGAGTGCATGGTCATCGGCGATAAATCAAAGCTGGTTATACCACGCCGATACACTACACGAGTGGGATAGGACGTGAACGCCGAGCTTACACTCCGCCTAGCACGGCTATGAATTTTCACTTCTGTTTTGTAATAACATGTACTATGTCGAAAATAACTTAAAAATCGTGCCAAAGCACGGGTATTCAGCAAATTCATGTAAATTTTTCAGAGAATCGGGATGAAAAGTAGAACACAACTGAACCAAATTCGAGGACATCACGTCCAAATGAAAAACTGATACAAATACTCATGTAGAACTTACCATTCGATCATGACAATTAGGGAGAAGAAGAATAAAACACGATACATAGGTTATAGTTAATTATTATAGTAGAAAATAAAATGTATTACACACAAAAAACATTATAACTTTAACCTATGATTTTCCTTCCGTTCCATAATTATTGCCCCGGTTTTTGTTTAAGCTAATTGCTTCCAGGTAATGGCTCCATCCAACATGGCATATATGGAAGAGAAACTTGTATCTCGTTGCTCTCCTTGGGAATATAACCCAAGTCTCGAACATTCGAGGTACTCAGATGCGATCTTTCTCGGTGCATAAGCGAGGCTTCGTGGTCGAAGTACCACATAAGCAATAAAGCCAATAGACCTTGAATAGCCTGTACGAAATAACTTGTGAAGAGGATTTATGGGCGTGCGCTCAAAGGATACAAATAGGGATTCGCAAACAAAACCCATCCTCAAATTACTCCAACTCTAGCACGCTTAACTTCTAAGTTCCACCCAGTTCACCTACCATTGTGCTACTCAAGTTCTTATTGATATATATATCATATGAACCCTTTTAAGTCTTGTATGTGTATATGTGTGGTATGTGTTATAAATGTGTGTTTTTAAATTTCGGATTTTTCAAAAACTTCTAAAGTTTCAAAAGGAGATTCAAAAGTTTCAAAAGATTCAAAAAAAATCAAAATACATGTAAAAAATTCAAAAAATTCAAAAAATCCAAAAAATTCAAAAAAGTCAGAACACCTCAAAAAATTCAACAATCTTCTTTATTATACATTTCTGTGTCTTTTTTTTGACTTTTTGAATTGTTTATTTTTTAAATTTTTTAATTTTTTTTCCTTTTTTTGATTTTGCTGCGAAAAATCGTCTGTTTGAAATGTTTTCTCTAGTTTTTTTTGACATATTTTTTGCATTATTTCGACGTCGTATGCAAAAGTTATGGCCGTTACAAGTTTTTTTTCCTGTTTGTTGGAGAAAAGGTCAAAATTCATATTTCAAAATTTCTATACCTACTAGACACTCAAACCTAACTATATGTCAAAGGATTCTATTTATTGAAATTTTTATCATTTTCTTTTACTTCCTGCAAGACTAAAAAGGCGGTCCAGGGGGGTGGGTGGGTGTGTGGGATTTTAAAAAAAAATTCAATGTCACCTTTCTGTGACGCACCTGCCAGGTGCGGCACAGATTGTTTTTTCAAATTTTAACCTGCCCCTCCAGATAACTTTCTGTGGCGCACGCCACAGAAATGTGTCTTTCTGTGACGCACCATGCTTGGTGCGCAACAGAATGTCTAATTTTCTGTGGCGCATGTGATTTAGTGCGCCACAGAAATGTGACTTTCTGTGACGCACCAGACGCACCGGGCTTGGTGCGTCACAAAAAATAATTCTGTGGCGCACCAATTAAGGGTGCGCCACAGAGTGCCAACCTATCTATATAGGGTTTCCCTACTAGTGGTACGCCATTATGCTCCCATTTGCTGCAAACAGGGCAATTCCTTTGTAAGGATGAAATCCAAGAAAATAGAATGTTGCATTCGGACCGGGCATCCCAACCCAAGCATCAACGTTGACCACATTAGCATTGTTTGGGTCCCATTCGGAATTATCTTCTTCAACTAGTTGTTCGTTGTTGTTGTCATCTCCTTGTAATATCCAAGATCCGCCAACAATGGTACAAGGGGATTTATGAACAAGATCAAAGTTGATGTCATTCTTCAACTGCCACTCCATCCGTCGACGTGATTCGTCAAGGAACCAAACCTGGAACGCATCACACGCGTAACGGAATACACAGTGGACGCCCCCCTCTGATTTCCCGAGTCGGGGTGCATGAGATCGTAGCCTCTTTCCTTCCGGCACCTTAAGCACTTGGTACTTATCACTCGTCAGGTTTATCCTGCAACAATTAAAAGATTAACCACCCTGAAACTAAGTTATCTTGATAACGGAGGATGAAAAGAATCCGAACACAAATAAGTAAACGGATATTTATATACCTCAAAACAAAATCATCTTCGCAACGAACATAGAGTGCTCCGCGGCAGTAAGCACCATAGTTGTTTATATCTTGCTCTTTTGACGGACAATCCACGATCGTTCCTGCATCATTACCTTCTCGGACGAACGACCTATCCTCCCATTCCCGGTCTTGGACGAGAAGACGTGCATTATGTAGGGTGTAGGTGGCCACTCCATTGCGGAGACCTGGTTCATCAGTGGGGATATGCTTAGACATTTGATTGACGAGAAGGTTACCCTCTGGCATGCCAGGGACCAAGGCCACCTCATAGTGCAGCGACATAGCGGGATCAAACACGGAATAATCGCAATGGAGGACGGGCTCCAGGGAGCCTGATTTTGAATTTGTTGAAAACGTTTCAAAATATTCGAAAATAAATACATGGCCGTAGCCAACCACGTGTACTACGATCCTGGAAACTTTCATCTAAAAATATACTGTATTTTTTGCTCAGCAAAAAAGACAAATCGAAAACAAATTAGATAAAAAAAAAGTTGGATCTGATCACTCCAGATCTGTTTTTTTTGTCTTTTTTGCTGAGGATATAATACATTGTATTTCAATTAAGACTTTGTACCAATCGTAGTGCATAGGTTTGTCTACATCATGATATTTTTTTTCCGAATATTTCGAAAACTTTAAATTTAATTATATTTAAAATTCGAAAACCGGGCTCCCTGCAGCCCGGGCGCAATATCGCCGCTCTCGATCAAACACGAGGTACCGAGTACCAAAGGAACACGGATTTGGCCAAGTTGCTATGGCGCGTATCCGACGGCCAGAATTTTCCGTTGACTGAGGAGTGTGGCAGCTGACCGAGGCGCACGAAAGTGGGTCCGGAGGCAGCCGCGCCCACTGTTGGGTGGCGGGATTGACCACGTGGCGCGGGAGCATGAGGAGGCCGTTGCAGCTGTCGAGCAGGTCATGGCACTCGAACCGGCACGGTACGTGCGTGCGCAAGTCGGCGATGTCGCGCGCCGTGGAGTGGCGGGAGAAAAGCTTGGGCGCAAGACGTCTGTACGGCCAGCCGGGGTATCCGAGCTGGAGGAAGACCCCGTGAAGCGAGAGCGAGAGGTGGTCCGTACGCAGCAGGCGGCGACCGTCCACGACGGCGCACCACGGCTTGCATACGCCGCGGCACACGGCGAGGCTGCGCGCCGGAGTCGGCCGAGGACGTCCAGAAGGAGGTCCTCCGGTAGGTGCCCAGCCAGATCATCCATGTCGTCTGGTAGAGTAGAACGGGGCAGGCCGTTGGTCGGGTAGGGTTTTGGGTCTGTATGGATCTCTCTATGGCTTCCTGGCGACTTACTTATCACAGTCGACGCACGTACGCCTGCCGACTCGAAGTGCGCTGGACTAAACAATCTGATGGAGTCATCGACTCAGACAAGACACGGTGTCCGAGTCGAGCTGAGAAATAAGACCGGAAATAGGGCAGGTGTTTTGGGTCGAAGATCAGGTGCAATTTAGACCTCATGTGGCGAGGTTGTAGCTTAACTGACAAGTCAGGTGAATCAATGGCCAGAAATAGGGCAGTGACTCTACACGCAAAATCACCAAAGTACGTTGTGTTTTCTTGTATGGTGAAAACAAATAGTTGCATCAGAGTATGAGTTATCAAATCCATCGGCACATTTGTATGCCTATAAATGCCGCCGTTTCTTGTTTGTTACTCCCTCCGTTTCGTATTATAAGTCGCTGGGAGTTCGTAGGCAAAATTCTGTCACGCTACAAGATTTTTTGGTTTTCCATATTTGCCCTCCCGCACCGCGACCGCGCTCTCTCTGTCTCCCTCGCACCGCGACCGCTCTATCTCTCTCTCTTCCTCGCACCGCTGGATCCCGTCGCCGCCGTCGCCTTCTCCCTCCCCGTCGCCGGCCCGTCGCCACGCTATTCATCTCGCCGTCGTATCCCCCTTGCCGCCTTGCTCCCCACCACCCCCGCTCCCAATTTTTCTCCCACCCCGCAACCTAATTTCTCTCGCAACCGAAGGTCAAAGAATGGATTTTTATACACCGGCGATGGATCCGCCTGCCTGTGGCCTGCTACGGATCAAGCGAGGCGGAGGAGGAAGCCATGGGGGAGCTGGCCGAGGCGCTGGATCTATTTTCTGGAAAGGAGATGTGGATTTGGATGGGCGTGGTGCGACAGAGCAGCGGCGAGCGTCTCCTGCTTGGCCTCGTCGAAGAAGAGCAGCGACGGCTACTGCCTGGTCCCGGGGCTGTCGAGCACGAGCGTCCTCGGCCGCGCGCCGTTGATGCACCGGGTTGCCGTGTCCGGCTCAGGGGCCACGCACTCGGCCTCCCAGTTCTTGAAGCTGAGCGACCTCCCGAGCGCCATCTTCTTCTTGGGCGGGCCGGTGACGACCCTCGTGGACGGCAACCTCAGGGGCGCGGCGCAGGCATCCCTAGTGCTCTGCGGCTTGGGGGAGACGTACTGCGGTACCATGGAAGGCGACGGCTGCTGCCTGGTCCCGTGGCTGACGAGCACGAGCGTCCTCGACCGCACCCAGGTCGAGTCAGGCTCTGGCACCCTCGACCCGGAGCTGTGCCGTGCAGCCCTCCCGAGCGGAGAAGCTGCTCCAAGTGCTGGAGTATATGGCTGTTTCCACATTGTCTGTAGGTACGCTGGTCTTCTCTCTCGTCTCGCTTGATTTCTTTCAGTTATTGCAGTAGTGTTAATACTGAACTTGCAGGAGTAGAATTCAGTTAATTGCTTGCTTGGAGTAGCATTAATTTTGCTTGGAGTAGATACTTGCACTGATAGATGTCAACATAAATATTTGATTCATTGCTTCAACTAAAATATGCACAATTTAAATGAATTTGGAGCACGTATGAGTGAACAACAATCTACTCCGTATGTTACCCACTTTGTTGGCTGTTGAATTTGCTTGCCTAATTTAACTTGCTTGCTTAAATTAACTTGCTTGATGGAGTAGTTGTCTGTGCTTGCTAAGCACTTTTCACATGTTAACATGTTAGCCAAGTTCAGTTGTTATTTGTCCTACTGATTGCTTATGTGAGATGCCCATGTGCTAATAAGTGATTCATACTTTACGCTAAAGGAAAATACGAAGATGCAAACTTCACCATGACAACTGAATTTAACTTGTTTTACTTATTTTGATTGTAAATATCTTCACCATGGCAGCAGGAGTAGCATGAACTAGTGCAGGAGTAGATTCTGAGTACAAATTTGCTTGAATAGAAATTTTGTATCCTAATTTTCCTTGCTTGAACGAATGCAAGCTTAACTTTTTGTACTGTTGTATATTGCTTGCTTGCTGCTGCTTATTTGTACTGCTTTACTGCTTACAGTGCTTCTACTCCATTAGGAGTATATGTACTCAACTTGTTAAAATAATCAATGGATAAACTTAATGTAGCTTAAAATTCTGAATGTTTCTTACAGTGATGTTTCGTTTCTTACTCTGTAGCAAGTGTATTACCTTGATCGAGTTCTCTCTGTAGCAAGTGTATTACCTTGATCATTTTCATTTATTGCATCTTGACCATTTTCATGAACTGCATCTTGACCATTTTCATCTACTGCATCTAGAATTCTAGATCCATTTCATCTCCATGTTCTTCAAGTGGTGTAAAGGTTGAGATCCAACATTCCAACTTCTGGTGCTGGAAAGTTGAGGTCCAACATTGGAGCTTCTGCTTGGGCCATTTCCTTTGGAATTCCTGGGTAAGCTTTCTTCTCTGCTACTCTAGCCTTGCTGGCAAATTGATCATGCTCTACTCCAGCTGCGGTGGAACTGATATTGTGCTTCTCTGATAACTTTTGTTGCTGAACTGCTCTACTCCTGCTGCTGTTGTAGGATCTACTGCTGCTGATGTTGCTGAACCACTCTTGCTGAACTTTTTGGGTGAAGCTGGAGGAGGATCTACTGATGCTGCTGGTGCTGAACTGCTCTTGCTGAACTTTTTGGGTGAAGCTGGAGTAGGATCTACTGCTGCTGTTGTTGTTGAACTGCTTCACGACCTACTATTGCTGGCTTGCTGCTGTACTGGGTGAGTTTTGCCTTCTCTTCCTATCAAATCGAACACCTGAGCGAGGCGAGGTGCCAGCGACTGACGTGTGATTTTCTGCAGATCTGGGCGACGAGCACCTGGACGAGGCAGCCTGATGGAGGAGAGCTGCTGGAGGTGGCAGCCTGATGTGGGAGGCGAGCTGGGCGCCCGCAAAACTGGGCGAGCCGGAGGAGATGGAGGAACCACGCCTGGAGCTGGGCGAGGCGAAGAAGGAGCTGCTCACGCGCGAGCACGGATGCGCGCCTAGAGGTGCTCGCGTGCGAGGGACGGCGGCGATCTAAGCTGCGACGCGCGCGAGGGACGGCGGCGATCTGGGCTACGACGACGCGCGCGAGGGACGGCGGCGATCTGGGCTACGACACGCGCGAGGGACGGCGGCGATCCGGGCTCCGCGATCTGGGATTGAAATTTAGATCGATGATCGGTTCGATCCACTGCGGGAGGGCAAAACTTGTTGTTTAATTAAAAAGTTGAGGGTAATCTGGTCTTTCGGGCGTTTTTCACCTGGTCGGAACTTTTCTCCAGCGACTTATAATCTGAAACGGAGGGAGTACTTCTGTTTTTGTGCAAGGCTGGGATTGGAGGGCGGCCTCTGATTGATTTTGATGGGAAATTTATTGGCATGAACTTCTATGGCCTGGAAGAAACTCCGTACATATCAGTGAATATAATTCTGGAACTCTTGAAGAATTTCGATGCACTAGGGTATGCTTTTTAGATTTACTAATTTTGTACAGTATGCAAGTGTTTTTCATGATCAAGCTTGATGCTTCGTTTCTCAGGTGTTTAAATCTAGCCTCAAGTGAGGGGATTGGGTAGTGGAGGAAGAGCCTGTGTTTGCAGAGAAGTGATGTGATACCACCAGTACTAAAATCACAACCTACTTAAATCTTGGGATAAAAAGAAGCACCAAAACTTCCGTGTTTAGAACTTAGCGGTATAAATTGATGCATTGGACATTAAAGGTTTTCTTGTATATTAAGATTATTTTGAGTTTTTTTGTCGGACTGTTGCCCTCCAAGATGACGATTGCCCATACTGTTTTATCTGTTATATGCAGTCAGTAACATGCTGCAAAATTCAGATCTTTACGTGTTATTTGGCAACTTATTTGTGTTAGCAGATGGCCTGTGCCTAAGCCATTTTGGTGCTATCCGACATCACTGGTCTAAGGAAGAAATAGACGTAGGATTGTATTCTTTTGTAATCAAACAAAGCTCACTTTATCTAGATAAATAATATCTCACTGCACTGATTCAAACAATGCAGTGAGTGTGGACTAGGTAGTTTCTCACATAAGTCGGCGGCATCCATATCGCATTCAGTTTCAACAGTGACTGATCTCGCGTAGGAGAAAAGAAAAAGCTATCAACAACTTATTAAATAGGTCGACAAATGAAGCAATGAGTTGCATGGTTTTGATCTTATTGCACGTGTGTTTTGTTGATTAGCTATCTAATGTATATTCTTCCATGTTATAACTATTTTGGTTCTCTCTTTGGGACTGCTGCTATGGACGATCATATCCCTTTCGTTAACACCTCGAAAAATTCAAATATATTACTCGGCTACTTATGATCTGTGTTTTTATTCTAACATATGGAACCTGAAAGGTTGTCTTGGCAAAATCCAAATTGGCACCGGTCTGAGGAAGAAACAGATGTAGAAAAACATTGAACCGAGGTGGATATGTCCTCTATTGATGAACTCTACCGCCATCTCCATGCATGCACGCAGGTGCTGTCCTCAACCTGCCGATCGAGTTGCCTCGCAAGCTCCCTGTCTAGCAAATATGAAATGCTAGTAACTTAATTTGAACCCTGAAATAGTAGGGCACAAGTCAAGGTGATGTATGCCTCACCTACGTGTCGTGGCCATGTACAATTTGCCAGCCAGCAAGTCTAGGTGATTAGGAAAAAGACCTTGTCTTGTCTTAATGATAAATCCACTATCGTATTAACATGTTATGAGGCGAACTAGGGCTGTTCAAAAGCAGGTTCAGTTATGTTCTGTTCAACACAGTGGAGAGTTATTCACATTGGTCAAGATATATATGCGCGCTCGATATTAGCATATGTTTATGTGATATATTCTCTCACAAAAAATTGGCATTGAGCTGCAGCAGCTACAATGGAGATATTTTTTTTTTAGCTTTCTTCTTCATAACATATCCTCTCACAATTTTTTTTTATACTTGTGGACTTGTGGTGCTTTCTATTTCCGATGAACTTTTATAATGGATCCCGGTTCTTCTCATACAATGTGGGGAGAGTTGTTTACATTGGTCAAGATACCTTGGGGTAGTGGGTTTATACAGTATGTGTATCTGATACGTATTCTCTTACAAAACATGAGATCCAGTTGCATCAAGCCATCAACCATAGTAAAGATATATTTTAGCTTTCTTCTTCACAACATAATCAAATGTGCAATAAGATGTCAACATACCGAGTTACAAACACCCTCCTATACATCAAAGCATGACAATTTTCCGATCAAGAGGCAATAATCCTCCCTCATGGCCATCGGAAGCGCCAATCGAGACCTGAACTTAAACCGGCTCTCATCCCAAACAAGAATGACATATGCTTTCAGCATGTCATCACGCGCCAAGTTAGGTATCTCCCGCAGTGTCGCCAACATCGATTCGGGGGAAACCATCCTTGGCAAGGTCAATTTCGGTGGCCTGGCCGGTGCTTCCATATCCGTGTCTTTTCTTCTTGCCAGGGTACGGCTGCGGGAGGAGGCCTCGAAGTACTGGGAGACCGGGAAGGAGATGTAGTTGAAGCAGAAGCATAAAGCACTGTCGTAATAGCAAACAGAGAGCAGATCCAAGCGCCTAGTGTCGAGCTCGATTAATCGCATCCCAAGGTCACCATCGACGCCTGTGTCGTACATGCTTTTACGCACCATGAAGCAGAGAACGTCGGGATCGTCCAGGCTCACGGTGGGGTACTCGGGCTTGACGCGTGGGACGACGCCATGGTACCCGGGTAGGGACCAAAGCTCATCGCAGTCGATGACGCCGACCTTGTCCCACGTCCTCATGTCGTCCATCCTGAGCGCCCATATGGTGATGGTGAATCCGTGGCGGGAGACCGGGCAGGCGGTATCGCCAGGGTAGCCACAACAACAGCGTGGTGAGACCTCCACAAACCTGACTTTGGAGCCACCGTCAGTGGCACAAACGCACCGGTAGGACGAGCCACCGCGTTCGTTCATCCTAAAGGTGACAGGCTCCACAGGAAGAGACACATATCGCAGCTCTGGCGTCTCGTGCCACACGTCGGAGTAGATGATGCCGCGGAAGTAGTCCACCCAGAACAAGAATCGATCCCCAACTGGTAGACCGCGTCGGTCCACCAGCGGGAAACCTCGTCCCTCTTCCCATCGTCGTGGTTGACGGAGATCCTCTTGAGCTCCCACTCCCAATCGCCGGACCGGAGCAGGCACAGCTCGAGCTCCACGGGCCCTGACACCTTTCTGTCCTTAACACCCGAATCCAACGCCGCCACCAGCACGTCGTCGTCTTGGCCGCGGCGAAGGAGCGCGATCCCATCTGAATCCATATAGCGCGTGGCTTTCGGCTTCCCCTCCTCTTGCTCTGTGAGGTAGCAAGGAGGTAGGAGGGATAGCGATGGCGGTCTGGAGGGTTCTGCGGCGGCGTCGCCCGCGCAGTTGAGGAAGTAGTCAGACGTCGTGTACATGTTGCCGTGACCGTGACGGCCTTCACTCCTTGTCTCTATGTTGACGAGGACGGAGTCCCGGTGCGCCGCAATGGCATGAGAGCTGATGTTTATCCCGTCCGGCAGGCTTCGGCTTTGGAGGCGCAGGCCTGATGCCGCTGGCGGCGCGGCGAGAACGAAGGAGACGCTGACATGACGGCCTTTGGATGTGCTAGCGTGCGCCACAGTCCTGGCGTCCGGACTGGACCGCATTTTATCGAGGTGGATAGCAATGCATCAAGTTCGATGGAGGCGTTCTGTATCATCGCGTATCCGATACGTATCCCGTATCCAATACGTATCCAAGCCTGATACGCGACTTTTCTGCCGTATCCGCGCGCTTCCTAGGTCGTAGCAAACAGATCTTGTGTGTTTGTTTGAATCGGCTGTCGTACATGATTTCACTCCTTGTCTCTATGTTGTCGAGGACGGAGTCCCGGTGCGCCGCCATGGCATGAGAGCTGATGTTTATCCCGTCCGGCAGGCCGGGGCTTTGGAGGCGCAGGTCTGATGCCGCTGGCGGCGCGGCGAGAACGAAGGAGACGCTGACAGGACAACCTTTGGATGTGCTAGCGTGCGCCACAGTCCGGATCGTCGTCGTCGTAGCTCCCGAAGTACGCGAACAGATTCCAGCTTGGATAAGGGGCGGCTGGCGCTGAAGACTCGTCGGAGGGCTGCTGATCCGCATGGGTGTCCATGCTTCGATCAGTCATTGGACTGTCACTACAGGAGAGCTCATCTGTGCCGACGGCCAAAACCTGTGCCGACGGTTTTTTATCGGGGCCGTCGGCACAGGTGTCTACGAGGCCACCCCCACGAAGCTGGCCGTCGGCACAGATATCCCGTCGGCACAGACACCCTGTCCCGACGGTCACCGTCGGCACAAATCGAGCCGTCGGCACAGGTTACCGTGAAAGAAAAGGTGACATCGACACCAACCTATGCCGACGGTACAAACCGTCGGCACAGGTTCTCTATTTTTTTCTTTTTCCTCGTGCATCTGTACAAATCTGTGCCGATGGTAAAAACCGTCGGCACAGGTTCCCTATTTTTTTACTTCCTATTTTTTTCATTTTTAATGTTCTGTAAATTAAGTTTAATATGTTTAAAAAAATATTCATTTTTATGTATATAGATACACCGAATAGCTATATGTATATAGTTTCGCTGAAAATAGTCATCATGTTTTTTACCCTAATCTTCATTTTTATGTATCTATTTATTACTCTCAATTAAGTTTAATATGTTTTTATTCATTTCTATATGTATATAGTTACGCCGAATAGCGGTCTCCACCCACATAAAATAACGTCGCGAATCTTGTCTCTCGGAAGTATTGTATGCGAATCTTGTCTCTCTTGCAATCTTGTGTCGATTTGTGATAAAAGTTGGTTTCTCATGTTCGTATGGCCTAACCTAACACAACCAAGCAAAAAAGTCTACTGGGCTACCCCTTTCGACGCACGTCTATGGGGGTAGACGGAAACGTTAGGGTTTTTCCAGCGGATTCAGGGTTTCGCCGAAGCGGGGCCCCGGAGCGTCGGAACCCCACCCAAACGTAGGTTGTGCCATACCATATGTATACAAGTGTGTTGTGTATTTCAAATGTCCAAGAATCTACTCCTAGGTGTGACCGACATCACCGGCTTCACTTTCTCTCTACTAAGTGTGTGGACTTATAGCTGAAAACTCCGTTTCGGGCGAAACGGGGGCAATCTTGTGACAACTTGTGATAAAAGTTGGTTTTTCATGTTCGTATGGCCTAACCTAACACAACCAAGCAAAAATTCTACTGGGCTACCCGCTTTCGACGCACGTCTATGGGGGTAGACGAAAACGTTAGGGTTTTTCCAGCGGATTCAGGGTTTCGCCGAAGCGGGGCCCCGGAGCGTCGGAACCCCACCCAAACCTAGGTTGCGCCATACCATATGTATACAAGTGTGTTGTGTGTTTCAAATGTCCAAGAATCTACTCCTCGGTGTGACCGACATCACCGGCTTCACTTTCTCTCTACTAAGTGTGTGGACTTATAGCTGAAAACTCCCATTTCGAGCGAAACGGGGGCAATCTTGTGTCGATTTGTGATAAAAGTTGGTTTTCTATGTTCCTATGGCCTAACCTAACACAACCAAACAAAAAAGTCCACTTGGCTACCCCCATTCGACGCACGTGTATGGGGGTAGACGGAAACGTTAGGGTTTTTCCAGCGGATTCAAGGTTTCGCCGAAGCGGGCCCCCGGAGCGTCGGAACCCCACCCAAACGTACGTTGTGCCATACCATATGTATACAAGTGTGTTGTGTGTTTGAAATGTCCAAGAATCTACTCCTAGGTGTGACCGACATCACCGGCTTCACTTTCTCTCTACTAAGTGTGTGGACTTATAGCTGAAAACTCCCGTTTTGGGCGAAACGGGGGCAATCTTGTGACAACTTGTGATAAAAGTTGGTTTCTCATGTTCGTATGGCCTAACCTAACACAACCAAGCAAAAAATTCTACTGGGCTACCCCCTTTCGACGCACGTCTATGGGGGTAGACGGAAACGTTAGGGTTTTTCCAGCGGATTCAGGGTTTCGCCGAAGCGAGGCCCCGGAGCGTCGGAACCCCACCCAAACGTAGGTTGTGCCATACCATATGTATACAAGTGTGTTGTGTGTTTCAAATGTCCAAGAATCTACTCCTCGGTGTGACCGACATCACCGGCTTCACTTTCTCTCTACTAAGTGTGTGGACTTATAGCTAAAAACTCTCGTTTCGGGCGAAACGGGGCAATCTTGTGTCGATTTGTGATAAAAGTTGGTTTTCTATGTTCCTATGACCTAACCTAACACAACCAAGTAAAAAAGTCCACTGGGCTACCCCCATTCGACGCACGTGTATGGGGGTAGACGGAAACGTTAGGGTTTTTCCAGCGGATTCAAGGTTTCGCCGAAGCGGGCCGCCGGAGCGTCGGAACCCCACCCAAACGTACGTTGTGCCATACCATATGTATACAAGTGTGTTGTGTGTTTGAAATGTCCAAGAATCTACTCCTAGGTGTGACCGACATCACCGGCTTCACTTTCTCTCTACTAAGTGTGTGGACTTATAGCTGAAAACTCCCGTTTTGGGCGAAACGGCTGCAATCTTGTGACAACTTGTGATAAAAGTTGGTTTATCATGTTCGTATGGCCTAACCTAACACAACCAAGCAAAAAGTCTACTGGGCTACCCCCTTTCAACGCACGTCTATGGGGGTAGACGGAAACATTAGGGTTTTTCCAGCGGATTTAGGGTTTCGCCGAAGCGGGGCCCCGGAGCGTCGGAACCCCACCCAAACCTAGGTTGTGCCATAACATATGTATACAAGTGTGTTGTGTGTTTCAAATGTCCAAGAATCTACTCCTCAGTGTGACCGACATCACCGGCTTCACTTTCTCTCTACTAAGTGTGTGGACTTATAGCTGAAAACTCCCGTTTCGGGCGAAACGGCTGCAATCTTGTGTCGATTTGTGATAAAAGTTGGTTTTCTATGTTCCTATGGCCTAACCTAACACAACCAAACAAAAAAGTCCACTTGGCTACCCCCATTCGACGCACGTGTATGGGGGTAGACGGAAACGTTAGGGTTTTTCCAGCGGATTCAAGGTTTCGCCGAAGCGGGCCCCCGGAGCGTCGGAACCCCACCCAAACGTACGTTGTGCCATACCATATGTATACAAGTGTGTTGTGTGTTTGAAATGTCCAAGAATCTACTCCTAGGTGTGACCGACATCACCGGCTTCACTTTCTCTCTACTAAGTGTGTGGACTTATAGCTGAAAACTCCCGTTTTGGGCGAAACGGGGGCAATCTTGTGACAACTTGTGATAAAAGTTGGTTTCTCATGTTCGTATGGCCTAACCTAACACAACCAAGCAAAAAATTCTACTGGGCTACCCCCTTTCGACGCACGTCTATGGGGGTAGACGGAAACGTTAGGGTTTTTCCAGCGGATTCAGGGTTTCGCCGAAGCGAGGCCCCGGAGCGTCGGAACCCCACCCAAACGTAGGTTGTGCCATACCATATGTATACAAGTGTGTTGTGTGTTTCAAATGTCCAAGAATCTACTCCTCGGTGTGACCGACATCACCGGCTTCACTTTCTCTCTACTAAGTGTGTGGACTTATAGCTGAAAACTCTCGTTTCGGGCGAAACGGGGGCAATCTTGTGTCGATTTGTGATAAAAGTTGGTTTTCTATGTTCCTATGACCTAACCTAACACAACCAAGTAAAAAAGTCCACTGGGCTACCCCCATTCGACGCACGTGTATGGGGGTAGACGGAAACGTTAGGGTTTTTCCAGCGGATTCAAGGTTTCGCCGAAGCGGGCCGCCGGAGCGTCGGAACCCCACCCAAACGTACGTTGTGCCATACCATATGTATACAAGTGTGTTGTGTGTTTGAAATGTCCAAGAATCTACTCCTAGGTGTGACCGACATCACGGCTTCACTTTCTCTCTACTAAGTGTGTGGACTTATAGCTGAAAACTCCCGTTTTGGGCGAAACGGCTGCAATCTTGTGACAACTTGTGATAAAAGTTGGTTTATCATGTTCGTATGGCCTAACCTAACACAACCAAGCAAAAAAGTCTACTGGGCTACCCCCTTTCACCGCACGTCTATGGGGGTAGACGGAAACATTAGGGTTTTTCCAGCGGATTCAGGGTTTCGCCGAAGCGGGGCCCGGAGCGTCGGAACCCCACCCAAACCTAGGTTGTGCCATAACATATGTATACAAGTGTGTTGTGTGTTTCAAATGTCCAAGAATCTACTCCTCAGTGTGACCGACATCACCGGCTTCACTTTCTCTCTACTAAGTGTGTGGACTTATAGCTGAAAACTCCCGTTTCGGGCGAAACGGCTGCAATCTTGTGTCGATTTGTGATAAAAGTTGGTTTTCTATGTTCCTATGGCCTAACCTAACATAACCAAGCAAAAAAGTCCACTGGGCTACCCCCATTCGACGCACGTGTATGGGGTAGACGGAAACGTTAGGGTTTTTCCAGCGGATTCAGGGTTTCGCCGAAGCGGGCCCCCGGAGCATCGGAACCCCACCCAAACGTAGGTTGTGCCATACCATATTTATAAAAGTGTGTTGTGTGTTTCAAATGTCCAAGAATCTACTCCTAGGTGTGACCGACATCACCGGCTTCACTTTCTCTCTACTAAGTGTGTGGACTTATAGCTGAAAACTCCCGTTTTGGGCGAAACGGGGGCAATCTTGTGACAACTTGTGATAAAAGTTGGTTTCTCATGTTCGTATGGCCTAACCTAACACAACCAAGCAAAAAATTCTACTGGGCTACCCCCTTTCGACGCACGTCTATGGGGGTAGACGGAAACGTTAGGGTTTTTCCAGCGGATTCAGGGTTTCGCCGAAGCGAGGCCCGGAGCGTCGGAACCCCACCCAAACGTAGGTTGTGCCATACCATATGTATACAAGTGTGTTGTGTGTTTCAAATGTCCAAGAATCTACTCCTCGGTGTGACCGACATCACCGGCTTCACTTTCTCTCTACTAAGTGTGTGGACTTATAGCTGAAAACTCTCGTTTCGGGCGAAACGGGGGCAATCTTGTGTCGATTTGTGATAAAAGTTGGTTTTCTATGTTCCTATGACCTAACCTAACACAACCAAGTAAAAAAGTCCACTGGGCTACCCCCATTCGACGCACGTGTATGGGGGTAGACGGAAACGTTAGGGTTTTTCCAGCGGATTCAAGGTTTCGCCGAAGCGGGCCGCCGGAGCGTCGGAACCCCACCCAAACGTACGTTGTGCCATACCATATGTATACAAGTGTGTTGTGTGTTTGAAATGTCCAAGAATCTACTCCTAGGTGTGACCGACATCACCGGCTTCACTTTCTCTCTACTAAGTGTGTGGACTTATAGCTGAAAACTCCCGTTTTGGGCGAAACGGCTGCAATCTTGTGACAACTTGTGATAAAAGTTGGTTTATCATGTTCGTATGGCCTAACCTAACACAACCAAGCAAAAAAGTCTACTGGGCTACCCCCTTTCACCGCACGTCTATGGGGGTAGACGGAAACATTAGGGTTTTTCCAGCGGATTCAGGGTTTCGCCGAAGCGGGGCCCCGGAGCGTCGGAACCCCACCCAAACCTAGGTTGTGCCATAACATATGTATACAAGTGTGTTGTGTGTTTCAAATGTCCAAGAATCTACTCTCAGTGTGACCGACATCACCGGCTTCACTTTCTCTCTACTAAGTGTGTGGACTTATAGCTGAAAACTCCCGTTTCGGGCGAAACGGCTGCAATCTTGTGTCGATTTGTGATAAAAGTTGGTTTTCTATGTTCCTATGGCCTAACCTAACATAACCAAGCAAAAAGTCCACTGGGCTACCCCATTCGACGCACGTGTATGGGGGTAGACGGAAACGTTAGGGTTTTTCCAGCGGATTCAGGGTTTCGCCGAAGCGGGCCCCCGGAGCATCGGAACCCCACCCAAACGTAGGTTGTGCCATACCATATTTATAAAGTGTGTTGTGTGTTTCAAATGTCCAAGAATCTACTCCTAGGTGTGACCGACATCACCGGCTTCACTTTCTCTCTACTAAGTGTGTGGACTTATAGCTGAAAACTCCTGTTTCGGGCGAAACGGGGGCAATCTTGTGACAACTTGTGATAAAAGTTGGTTTCTCATGTTCGTATGGCCTAACCTAACACAACCAAGCAAAAAAGTCTACTGGGCTACCCCCTTTCGACGCACGTCTATGGGGGTAGACGGAAACGTTAGGGTTTTTCCAGCGGATTCAGGGTTTCGCCGAAGCGAGGCCCCGGAGCGTCGGAACCCCACCCAAACGTAGGTTGTGCCATACCATATGTATACAAGTGTGTTGTGTGTTTCAAATGTCCAAGAATCTACTCCTCGGTGTGACCGACATCACCGGCTTCACTTTCTCTCTACTAAGTGTGTGGACTTATAGCTGAAAACTCTCGTTTCGGGCGAAACGGGGGCAATCTTGTGTCGATTTGTGATAAAAGTTGGTTTTCTATGTTCCTATGACCTAACCTAACACAACCAAGTAAAAAATTCCACTGGGCTACCCCCATTCGACGCACGTGTATGGGGGTAGACGGAAACGTTAGGGTTTTTCCAGCGGATTCAGGGT
The DNA here is from genome assembly GCA_947311845.1 of Poa pratensis. Lineage (NCBI taxonomy): Eukaryota > Viridiplantae > Streptophyta > Magnoliopsida > Poales > Poaceae > Poa > Poa pratensis. Next base: position 39,028,859 of record CAMZMU010000108.1, on the reverse strand, counting down.
TTCGCCGAAGCGGGCCCCCGGAGCGTCGGAACCTCACCCAAACGTAGGTTGTGCCATACCATATGTATACAAGTGTGTTGTGTGTTTCAAATGTCCAAGAATCTACTCCTAGGTGTGACCGACATCACCGGCTTCACTTTCTCTCTACTAAGTGTGTGGACTTATAGCTGAAAACTCCCGTTTCGGGCGAAACGGGGACAATCTTGTGTCGATTTGTGATAAAAGTTGGTTTTGTATGTTCCTATGGACTAACCTAACACAACCAAGCAAAAAAGTCCACTGGGCTACCCCTTTCGACGCACGTGTATGGGGGTTGACGGAAACGTTAGGGTTTTTCCAGCGGATTCAGGGTTTCGCCGAAGCGGGGCCCTGGAACGTCGGAACCCCGCCCAAACCTAGGTTGTGCCATACCATATGTATACAAGTGTGTTGTGTGTTGTAAATGTGCAATATCCTACTCCTAGTAATTAATTATTATTTCTTTTCATGAATAATTAACTTAGTAAATAATATTTGTTTTCCTTTAAAAATATAATCTAAAAAAAGAAAATATAAAATATAATTCGCGTGTGGACCTACCATATAATAGAATAAATTAAAATAAAACTCTATAAAATTATAATGAAATAAATTATGATGTTTTTTAAATATTAATAAATTAGGTAATAATATGAAAAATGAAAAAATTGAAACCTATGCCGACGGTAAAACCGTCGGCACAGGTGTTCACCTTATCTCCCCACGTACCCCTCTCCTCCACACCACACACGCACGCTCCCACCCACCCACGCACGCACACTCCCACCCACGCACGCCGCCGCCGCGCTCCGCTCCGGCCGGCCCACCCCTCCCTCTCTTCCGGGTCAGCCACCGCCTCCTCCGCGCCCGGCCGCCCTTCGCCCCCGGTCGTCCCACCCCTCCCTCTCTTCGCCGTTGCCACCCGAGACGCTCGTCTGCCGCGCGCCCCTCGCCCCTGGCCGTCCCGCCTCCTCCCGCACCTCCTCCACGCCGGTGTCCCCTGCCGCACCTCCTCCACGCCGGCGTCCCCTGCCGCGCCTCCTCCTCCGCACCTCCTCCACGCCGGCCCACCGCCGCGCCTCACGCCCCCACCCCGCACCTCCTCCACGCCCTCCCTGCTCTGTCTCCGGCCATCACCGCCTCGCGCGCCCTCCCTGCTCTGTCTCCGGCTATAAAAGGTTAGTGTTAATTAGTGTTAGTTAGGTTAGTTCTAGTGATACTGTTAGTTAGGTTAGTTCTAGTGATACTGTTAGTTAGGGTTAATTAGTGGTACTGTTAGTAGATTTTAGTAGATTTAGTGTTAGTGGCACTGTTAGTAGATGTTAGTGGTAGTTTTAGTGTTAGTGGTACTGTTAGTAGATGTTAGTGGTAGTGGTAGGGTTAGAATTAATAGATTTAGTCGTAAAGTCGTAAACTTGGTTTCTTATTTATACTCCGTCTCTTATTTAGAAGCTGATATTTATGTTGTACATCGGTTCTTATATATATGTTCTTTTTGTGGTTTTCAGATGTCGTAGTTTACATGGCTTCTTCCCCAACTGAGGAGGGCCGCCTCGGTGCCCCTGTTCCGTCCCCGACCTTCTGCGGTGATCGACCACGCTTTTAGGGTATACATCTTTCGCCTCTCTTGCTGCATAGGTTTATTTTGGTCTAGATCACCAAGTCAGTCGAGTCACGTAACCCGAGTCAGATCCCATCCGGAAGGGTTACAAATTTATAAATATGCAGGATTGTCCATCTTTGCATATTTATAACCGTAACACTTCCGGGTTGTCCTGTTGGACAGTCCGAGTACGTGTAGATCGGGTCGTGTTCCATGTTCTACCCCTTCCTGAGACGGAATTTCGGCAGCACCTCCCCGTTGTTCTTCGGATGCACACCCTCTCGGCTTGACAAGCTCGAGACGTGTATTCTGAAGAACAGCGGGGAGGTGCTGTCGAAATTTCGTCTCGGGTCGGGGTAGAACATGGGACACGACTCGATCTACACGTACTCGGGCGGGATAGGCCCTCCTATTAGAAGTGTAGGTGAACCCTTGCATGTTGTAAAAGATAAAATTTGGCCGTAATTAATCTTGGTGTCATTGTATTATTTTGGTGCGAAATGCGTTGTTCTTTGGATCCAATAAAGCAGAGGATGGCTGATAATGGGTGGATGTACAGTGGCCGTATCAGTAAGATTAAAAGAACAGAGGAGTGGGAATGGAAGACCAATATGTTAGTGAAGGAGTTAGCGCGTGGTTCAAAGGCATCAGGAGTTCGTCCAAGGTGCCCATGCATTAATTGCAAGAATCGTGCCCGTCAGGGAAAGGATGAAATGACTAAGCATCTTTGGTTGTCTGGGTATATGCCTAACTACGTCACGAAGGTCGACTTTGCTCAGGTCGAACGTGACAGAGTTGAGGTGATGCGGCAGCGGATCAATGGCAATGAGTATGATGGGGTGAGAAACTTGCTAGATGATCTCCGTGATGCTGACATACCGGATTCGCCACCTCCACAGGAGGAACAGGAGGAACCGGGTGAACCGGAGGAACCGGAGCCAACCGCGAAGGCTTTCCTTGATATGATGGCCTCGGCTAAGAAGCCTCTATACGAGGGTGCAAACATTTCTCAGCTCGATGCCATAGCTCAAATACTAAGTGACAAGTGCCAGTACTCCACCACCCGTGCAGGCTTTGAAGCCAATCTGAAAACATTTGGTAACATGTTGCCCGAAGGGCATTGTCTGCCAAAGTCCATGCACGAAACGAGGAAACTATTGGGATCGCTTAGCATGGATTATGAAAAGATAGATTGTTGTCCAAAAGGTTGCCTTCTGTTCTGGAAACAGTATGCGGATGACAAGTACTGTAGTCTTTGTGGGGCCTCTAGGTATCATGAGAAAACGGAGCCCGATGGTCAGAAGACGCAGGGAAAAGTCGCTGTGAAGATTCTTCGGTACCTCCCATTCATAAAAAGAATCCAGCGGCTTTACTTTTCTGAGGAGACTGCCACGCAGATGACTTGGCACAAGAAGGGGAAGAGATACGCCGACGAGTTCGGACGGAAAAAGATGGGACATCCATCTGATGGTAAGGCATGGGAGAATTTTGATGAGAAACACCCCGATAAGGCAGCAGATGCTCGGAATGTCAGAATTGCGATAGCAACAGATGGATTCAATCCATATGGTATGTCGAGTCACTCGTACAGCTGCTGGCCCGTGTTTGTTATTCCGCTCAATCTCCCTCCCGGGGTCCTAATGCAAAGGAAGTTCATGTTTATGTCGCTGATCATTCCAGGGCCCGAATACCCGGGGAAGAATTTGAGTGTCTACATGCAACCGCTTGTGGATGATTTGCACCACTCATGGCACAATGGGACGTGGACATACGACCGAGCATCAAAGAAAAACTTCTTGATGAGAATTTGGTACCACTATTCCATGCACGACCTACCCGGGTATGCCCTATTCTGCGGATGGTGTACAGCTGGTAAGTGGCCATGCCCAGTGTGCAGAAACCGACTTGAGTTCACTTGGCTAAAGTCAGGTCGCAAGTATGTCGCGTTTGACAAGCATCGACCGTTCCTCAAAAGAAGGCATCCTTACCGAGAAGACATAAAAAACTTCACGAAGGGCAAAGTCGTGCGTGAAGAAAAAGAGATACCGAAGTTCGATGGTGCAACTGTTGATGCCGAGCTACGTGCTCTCGTGCCTGCTCAGGTACCTGGCCCAAAATTTGTGGGATATGGTGTAACGCACAACTGGACTCACGTGGCAGGCTTAACGCAGCTAGAGTATTACAAGGACCTCGAACTTCCCCATAACATCGATGTGATGCACACCGAAAAGAATGTTGGAGAGATGCTCTTTCACACAGTCCTGAACATTCCTGGGAAGTCAAAGGACAATGTCAAGGCTAGAGTTGATGTTGAGAATCTCTGTGATAGGGAGAGATTACACATGCAGCCTCCTGACCGCCGTCGAAAAAATTGGTTCAAGCCGAATGCACCCTACTGCCTTGATAATATCCAAAAGAAGGAGACATTCAAGTGGCTCAAACACGACGTGATGTTCCCTGATGGTTATTGTTCCAATATAAGTAATGGAGTCAATCTTGTAAAGGGAAATGTCACTGGGCTCAAGAGTCACGACTATCATATATGGATTGAGCGGTTGATGCCGGTGATGGTTCGAGGGTATCTCCCCGATCGTATCTGGCGAGTGCTTGCGGAGTTGAGCCATTTCTTCCGCACGCTCTGTGCGAAGCAGATATGTCCCGTGATTATTGGGAAGCTGCGTGATCTTGTGCCGGAGTTGCTATGCAATTTAGAGAAGATCTTTCCGCCAGGCTTCTTTGTTCCGATGGCACATCTCGTTGTGCATCTCGCGAACGAGGCACTCTTGGGTGGACCGGTGCAGTTTCGTTGGCAGTTTTGTATTGAGAGAGAGTTCAAGTATATTCGAAACATGACTGGAAACAAAAATAGGATTGAAGCATGCATAGCTGAGGCAACAATACTTCGGGAGATGGCAGACGCCGTGACAACGTACTATCCCGATGAAGTATCCACTATGCATAACCCGGTCTCTCGGTACAATGTCGACGAGCCCAAGCATGACCCCAAGCTCCTCCTCTTCCAATGTCCCGGTGGCAAGGCCGGTGGTGGTGTAAAATGCAGTTGACCAAGGAAGAGAAGGATTGCATAATGCTCTATGTGCTTACGAACATGACGGAAGTAGTCGGTTTCATCAGGTAAAATGGTGAACAAATTACTTTGCAACTAGTAACTCGGTTTCGGTCTAATACCTATTTTCTCCTTTTAGCCAATTCCAAGATGAACAGTGGTCGGGAATGGCGGATCCCTCTCCCGCGGAGCTGGACACTCTTCTGAAAAAGGGTGCTCACGGAGGAAAAAATTTGTGTCTTGGTTCATGGAAAAAGTAATTTCTAACCTGTCCCTCTTAGCTTGCAATCTGTGACTTGTCCCTCTTATTACACGTAACTAATGCACAAAACAATTTGAACCGTACTTGTAGGGAGCTGATCGCAACGTTGAGATGACGGATGAGTTGAGATGTGTTTCCCAAGGTTTTAACCGTACCGTCATGAAGTATGAGAAGTATGATGTGAATGGGTTCCGCTTCCATACAGAGTATCACCAGAATAGTCGGCCGAATGCAAAAACTGTAAATACTGGGGTCTTCACCAAAGGATCCAGAGGAGCCGATGGAGCCGATTACGTAGATTACTACGGAAGGTTAGAAAAGGTATACGAGCTGAAGTTCAATCGTACGAACATAGAACTCAAGCTCGTTGTGTTCCAGTGCCATTGGTTCGACCCACGCACTGGACCACACGGTGGACTGAGAAGTGACCCTTCCATTGGGTTAGTTGAAGTTAAGCCTTCAACCACCTATAGCGGAGCCGATGTCTTTGTTGTGGCTCACCAAGCCAAGCAAGTTTATTATTTGCCCTACCCATGCCAGAAAGAGAACCTCAAGGGCTGGGAAGTCGTGTTCCGGGTATCGCCACATGGTAAGCTACCCATGCCCTCTGCCGACGATTACAACAACATTGACCCTAAAACATACGAGGGAATTTTCTATCAAGAGCAAGAGGACTTCGGGGACTTTGCCTTACAAACGGGTGGTCTTGAGGACCTCGAGAACGATGCACACACTCGTGGTGAGTCAGTGGTGGATCTGAAGGACATAAATATGCTCTCGAAGTTACAGGCGGACAATGCCGCCGATGACGAGCCTCCACCGTGCGATGAGCCTCCAACCTACTACACACGTGATAGTGATAGTGATAGTGAGAATGAGAACCAACTAAATTATGAGAGTGATTATTCGGGGTGAGCGTCTTTTATGTCTCTATGCTTAGTATTTATTTTTCAACATGCTTCTTAATTGCATTACATCTTTATGCTTGGTGTCTACATGTTATTATGTCTTTATGCTTTAGTATTTATTTTTCAACATGCTTCGTCATTGCATTACGTCTTTATGCTTACTGTCTACATTTTATTATGTCTTTATGCTTACTTGTTTTCTCTTTCTCAATGCAGGTGATTGAACAATATGAGCCAAGGCAAGGAAAACTCCTCGTCCCTGATTAGTAAGATTAGTAAGATGATGGTACGGAAGCCTGGAGTTACACGGAGTGGACGACCTTCCACCTCGCGTTACGCCGTGGACGAGGGTGCGCGAGTAGGACGAGGTGGAGGACGAGGTGGAGTAGACGTGGCGGAGGACGAGGTGGAGTTGCCCTCCGCTTCTGGCGACGTGGCTTCCCAGTCTAGACACGAGGTGGAGGACGAGGCGGAGGACGAGGTGGAGGACGAGGTGGAGCTGGCGCCGAAGCGGCCGCGGATGCGTGGCGAAGCGGGAGTCCCCGACGAGGACATGGAGCCTAGGAGCGAGGAGGCGAAAGCCCTCATTGTTCCTCAGGGCGTTGAGTAAGTGTACTAATTTTGTAATTTTGAACATGTAATTTCATTGTGTTCATAACAATTTGGCATATGTACTAATGTTTGATTATTGTGCAGCAAATGGACATGGCCAGCACCTAAGATTCCCCGCACTCCTGGGAGCTTGCTTGGAGCTCTAATTAGGCAAAATTGGCCGGGCTTGTACACCGTCGGTCCCGACGCCGAGGCAAAGTTAGCCTATAAATGGGTGGACTATGAGGCTGCCCCTATCCCGGGCTTCGAGACAGCTGCTGACGCCGTGATCACCGGGTTTTGGGTAAGACATATTTTTCGAGTTCCGTTCATAGTTTATGACTCCACCGTGCTAACTCATGACTCTCACAATTTTTTTATGCATGGTTGAAGAAGCATTTTCGGGTGGCGGACGAGCATAGAGACACGGCGGCTCGCGTATTGCGTGCTCATTGTGTGAGGTTGACACGGCAACAATTCTACAACCAAAAGCATACGTCCGCCAATACTTTCACGTATGAGAAGACGGGCAAGAGGGCCAAGAAGGAGGAGAATGTCAAGACGGCACAGAAGATGACGAGGGAGGAATTCCTTTCGGTAAGTGAACTGTCAATGAAATTCTATATTGCTGCTAAGTTGCCATTGCATTATCTCTTCTTGAATTGCATTTTCAGGTTATGCCCGACTGGGCCGACGGCAAAGAAGACGCATGGGATGCGTTGGTTACGAGGTGGGTCGGGGGAGACCCCGAGTTCGACGCCGTGAGCCAGCGGAACAAGGCAAACCGAGGCACCGAGGGAACACACATTGCGGGAAGCCGCAACATCTTCCGCTTCAAGGAAAAGCTGGTATATATATACATGGAACGACCTCCATTTATTTTCCCCTCATGTTTCTACTTGCTACGCATGACATTTCTTTTCGCGATGCAGGACGCCGATAGGGGGGAGGTAAGCTCTGAGTTGCAATCGTGGAAGAAGATGAAGGAGAAGAAGCGCGATCTATCGAAGCCTCAGCCCCAGCTTCCTGAGTACTACAACAATGCCAACGAGAACTTGGAGAGGTACTCCACGACGTTCCAGTCTTTTCACCCGGAGGTGGATGACCCCTTGAGCCAGGAGGTCGACGAGAGGTCGATGGTCCTCTCAGGGCATGGAAGGCCGCATGGCCGTAATCTCTTTCTTCAGAATGTGGTCAGGCCTTCCATGAGCTTCACGCAGGCAAAAGCTACCCTCCCTGACGGCAGCCCCCTTATCGCGCCTCGTCGACGGCCTCGTCGACCCACTTCCACCGATGTAAGTTTTTCTCATTTTCATCCTCTTTCCGACATTCGTTCCTGCATGGCTAAGTTGACAGTTCCATACCATATTTTCGAAATTGTAGCCCGATCTTGAGGCAGCCTACGCTGCCGCTCATGCGGAGTATCAGGTGGCCTATGCCCAGTGGCTGGAGATGAATACAGCCTACTCCTCGTATCAAAAGTCGTTCCGTGCTGTAAGTTTCAACCTTTATTTTTGTCTAATATGACAAGTCCCACTTCCCTAGTTTGAACCTTTATTTTGGCAACGTCTAACATCTAAACTATCTTGCAGTCGGTGCTGAACTTTTTCACCACTGGAGTGCGGGTCCCCCCTTCTATGGAGGAGCCTCCGGAGCCGGGGCCGTGTCCACGGTTTCCATCGAAGGACGAGTTCGCTCTCACCTACTACTCATCGACCCCGGTAAGTTTGATGCCAAACCACTAGTTACCGCTTTTCCTTTGCCTCGCAAGTTGCTAACTCTTGCTCAAACATGTAGGGAACGGGATGCTCGTCGGAGAACCCACACTTTGGTCGTGCTTCTCCTAGTGCCTCGCCGGATTCGCGTGAGATGGTGAGGTTTGATGCTGATCCTTCGCTGGTGCTTCGCCGGGTTCGCGTGAGATCACACCGGTACATCCCGGTGGTCCTTCTCCTGGTGCTTCGCGTGGTGCTTCGACTTCTCCTGGTGCTTCGCCTTCTTCTGGTGGTTCTACTGCTGCGCCGAGCCGTCGATCGCCTGTGTTCACCCGGGGAGACATGGGGTACACCCCGTCGCCGCCGCAATAGATGTAGGGCTTGATGATCTAGACATCTAGCTATGTATAATGATGGTCCTATGTGTGTATCCACTTGATGATATTAGCATTGTGCTTGATGATATTGCTTTGGGATGATATATGGAGCTATGTGTGATCTTATTTGTGATGATATTGTCAGTATTTTATATTTTATTTTCTGCCATTTTTGCTGGAAAACGAGCTGCTGCAACCAAATTGCAAAAAAAATCTGGGACGAACCTGTGCCGACGGTATTCCCGTCGGCACAGGTGTTGCATCTGTGCCAAATGGTCAGACCCTACCGTCGGCACAGCCCCAGCCAGGACGTCCCAGGAGACGCCACGTGTACAACTATGCCGACGGTAATACCGTCGGCACAGCTGCTCAGCGAGCTCGCCACGGTGGGCCCACCGAACCTACGCCGACGGAATTTGTGCCGACGGGCATTTTTCACCGTAGGCACTGCCTGTGCCGACGGGGAAAATCTGTGCCGACGGGCAAAAAACCTGTGCCTACGGATACCTGTGCCGACGATCAGCCCTGTGCCGACGATCAGCCCTGTGCCGACGGGGAAGCTATCTGTGCCGACGGTTGCTGTAGTGTGTGGAAGCCCTAGAATAACCTTCCGCGGAAATATCTGATGTACTTGATACGGTTAAGGAAAAGATGGGGAAGAACCAGCGGCGAGAACGAAGGAGACGCTGACAGGACGGCCTTTGGATGTGGTAGCGTGCGCCACAGTGCTGGCGTCCGGATCGTCGCAGCTCCCGAAGTACGTGAACAGAATCCAGCTTGGATAGGGGGCGGCCGACGGCGAAGACTCGTCAGAGGGCTGCTGATCCGCATGGATGTCCATGCTTCGATCGGTCATTGGACTGTGGAAACAGTTCCCTAAATATCTAGCTATATCTGATGTACGAGTTTGATACGGTTAAGGGAAACAATGTGGATGAATGAACCAGGGTGCGCACCGTGCACCCACGCCCCTCAATATTTTTTCGACAAGAAAAAAACTAAAGGAAAAATAAAAACTACCAGTTAATAAGCACGACTAATAAATCGAAGTGATTATTTGGATAGTAACCGCCGATCTGAAACTTCCAGATCACGTCTCACCGTCGCCGCCCGCGATCGCCCGCCCGCCGGTGATCCACCGCCATGTCGACCACGTCCAACCTCCCGGCCGATGGCACGCCCGTTCCTGACCCCATTCCGGCCGTCGGCAAGACACTCTCGTCCCTCTCGCCGCCGTCGCTGCCGGCGAGCGGAGCAACAAAATGGTCCCCACGATGAGGGCACGAGGCTATTTTAGGACACCTATTGGAGATGCTCTTACTCGTAAATTTCTCCTCTCACTCGTTCCACGTGCATTGTCTTAAACGGGTTTATACATAATTGAGTAATAAACATTATCTCGGTCTTCTGAATTTACGCGGAGCCTAGTTTTAGATATGCATGAGTTAGTTAGTGAAAACAAAAATGTTTTAGTTTGTTAGGATGTTAAACAAAAGATTTGTTAAGGTGAAAATCAAATGAAGACTAAGATTTGATCGGCCCCGTCCGAGAGGGAGTCGGATTTAGGAGGATCCACACATAGGGCGAGACACTCAGACGTGGAACGACGGAGGGACGAGATGATAAATTCTATTACCGATCAAGCAAAGGACAAAGAAAGGAGCTGGATTATGCGCAATGACAAAGTCGGAGTCAACATTGACTCATGGACAAGGCGGATTCTACCCGACCAGGCCAGATGTCCGACCCCTATATGAAGGATAGTTCCACCAAGGCACTTGGGTGCAGGTGCAACATCAGGACGAGGGCAAGCCTAACGCTTGAGTTCGGATGCACCACGAAGATGAAAGAATGCATGCCTAGTTTGCGAGAGTTTTACTTGAATTCGAAATTGTAAAACACGTAGATATGTTCACGGCTTGCACGACAGGACCAACCGAGTTAGAGGCGAGCCAATCGATTTGGTGTAGCCTATAGTTGCGAGCTCTGATGAGGTCCCTCTCAGGAAAGCAAGATTTTGGATTCCAAAAGCGCCGGTCGGTCGCGGACGGGCTGGGCTGTGGTACATAGCGCCGAGAGCGGGACGGTTCTCCGGCAACCGTCGGGCTGGGTTAGGAGGAGGCTGCTACAACGCCTTTGCCTCCGGCCGCTGCGCCTACGCCACTCGCCTCGAAAAAGGTTGTGGCGATGGACTTGGACGACGGCACTTTTGCCGGGGGCGTCACGCAGGGTCCGACGCCTCTGGTGGACAGCGAGGGATTGGTCTCCAAGGGGGCTTCTACGTCGCCACAGCCTACTTTGGAGGGACCGATTCCTGACGCTGCTCTGTCGGGTGTGGCCTCGACTCCGTCACAGGCCCAGTCGCCCCGAGAGGTACAGGTCGACCCTGTGGTGATGGCTGGGGAGGCTGCTACTTCGACCAGGCCGTCCCACGCCATCACTACTCCGGTGACCATGCGCACGGAGGGGCGCAGCGCCATGCCATCCACTCCTCCAGCACGTCGCAGCGGCAGGTTCGGGGTGGATGCGAATGGCGCTTCCGCCACCGACGAGGACTCCTTATCGAGGGCTATGCGCCGTAAGGCAGCGAGTAACTTGGACTATTCTGGTATGGATTTAAATTCAAAGTCTTTTCTTTCTTTGTCGCCGCATTCTATTAATTATAATCTGAGTAGTGTAGGTTTTAATCTTGGTAATAGTCAATCGAAAATTAATGTGTCAACTAAAGTCTTGAGACATATGGAATTTGACCGTCTCACGGTTATTCCTAAAGTCTCGACTGGGTTGTCTTCCACCTATGATGATGAGGATGAAGCGATTGCCACAGCAGATGGTCAGCTGATTTCTCATCTAATTGGTGAGGTGTTGGAAGGTGGTTTGGATGACGACGGTTTGAGCTCATTATATGAGTTAAAAGCATCCGCTCGGAAATCCAAATCTACAGCCCACAAGTCCCGGAAACAGACTAAGTTATCCAAATCCCCCACGGTTTCCCGATGAATGGCATGTTCAAAAATAGCAGAGGTCTTGGTGACTTGGCTAAACACTTGCACTTCGCTGATTGTATTCGGGATCATAATTTGGATTTCTTAGCTATTTCTGAGACGGGTAGACGTGAGTTCCCACAATCTCTTTTGAACCGACTTTCGGGCGGTATAGAGTTTGAATGGCACTCGCGTCCTCCTCATGGACGTTCTGGTGGCATTTTACTAGGCGTCAGGACTGACACCATGGAAGTGCTGGATGTTACGGAAGGCAATTTTCATATCAAAATGCATATACGTAACAAGTCTGATAACTTCGTTTGGAGTCTTGTCGCCGTGTATGGGCCTGCTCAGGAAGCGTCTAAGACCTCTTTTCTCGTTGAATTGGTAAACCTAGCGAAAGATAACCCTCACCCTTTTATCATTGGTGGGGATTTCAATGTGCTGCGGTTTCCGTTCGAGAAGAGTAAGGGTCGGTTCGACAACCGTTGGCCTCTTTTGTTCAATGCAGTCATAGACAGTTTGAACTTAAGAGAGATCTCGATGGTGGGGAGACAGTTCACCTGGGCTAATTCTCTCCCCGAACCCACATACGAGAAACTAGACCGTGTACTGATGGATTCCGATTGGGAAGCTAGGTTCCCATTGGTGTCGGTACGGGCTCTAGAGCGTATTGAGGGTTTGTCGGATCATGCTCCCATCCTTTTGACCACTGGAGTGCCCAGACCGCAGTGTAAACCACGGTTCAAGTTCGAGCTTGGCTGGTTACACCGTGAGGGCTTCTATGACATGGTCAAAAGAATCTGGGAGGCACCGGTAGCGGGTGACTCGCCTATTCAGCGATGGAATAACAGATACGTGCTTTACGTACTTACCTCGCTGGTTGGGCTCGCCATACTTCTGGTTTACTTAAAAAAGAAAAGGTACGACTTTCCTCGATAATCGATGCTCTAGAAGCATCAGCAGAAGTTCGGCTACTATCTGCGCAAGAGATTGAGCTAAAAAGCCAGTCAAACGCGCAGATAGCGAAACTTTTGCGAGAGGAGGAGTTAAAATGGTATCAACGTTCTAAAGCCCAATTCATTCTAGAAGGAGACTCGAATACTCGTTATTTCCACAGTATTGCCAATGGCAGACATAGGAAAAAGCGTATTCATTCTCTGATTCAGGATGAAGGAACGATTGAGGGCCATGAACAACTAAAGTCGTATATTACAAATTACTATAAAGGCATGTTTGGTGACTCAGAGGAGGGAACTTTCTCCTGGATGAGTCTCGAACGGAGGACATACCTCAGGTTTCAGAAGAGGAAAATAGCCTACTTACTAAACCCTATTCAGAGGAGGAAGTGAGGAAGGCAGTTTTCCAAATGAAACATAATTCAGCTCCTGGTCCTGATGGCTTCCCAGCTGAGTTCTATCAGAACTTTTGGGATGTTATCAAGGCAGATTTGCTTCAGTTGTTCACCTGTCTTCATAATGGACAATTGGAGTTGTTTCGTCTCAATTTTGGTGAGATAATTTTGTTACCTAAGGTTAACGAGGCAGTAAGGATTCAACAGTTTAGACCTATATGCCTTCTTAACGTTAGTTTCAAAATCTTCACCAAAGTAGCCACGATTCGACTGAACACTGTTGCAGATCATGTGGTTCGTCCGTCTCAGACGGCTTTTATGCAAGGCCGCAACATCCTTGATGGAGTTGCGATCCTACATGAAACAGTCCACGAACTACATAGGAAAAAGCTTAACGGGGTAATCCTGAAAATTGATTTCGAGAAAGCTTATGATAAAGTGAAGTGGTCTTTCATCCAGCAAACTCTTAGGATGAAAGGTTTTTCTCTGAGTGGCGTGCGTTAATTAATAGCTTTGTTTCCGGAGGAAGTGTAGCCATCAAGGTCAATGATGACACTGGCAGATACTTCCAAACGAAAAAAGGTCTACGACAGGGTGACCCGCTATCGCCAATACTATTTAACATAGTGGCGGATATGCTGGCAATCCTGATCGAACGCGCTAAAATCGAGGGTCAATTGAAGGAGTTATTCCACATCTTGTCGAGGGCGGGTTATCGATCCTTCAATATGCCGACGATACAATTCTTTTTATGGAGCATGATATCGAAAAAGCTCGTAACCTTAAGTTGATTTTGTCAGCTTTTGAGCAACTTTCGGGTCTTAAGATAAACTTCCATAAAAGTGAATTGTTTTGTTTTGGCGAGGCCCAAGAGAACGCCGCCTTGTATGCTGAGCTTTTTGGCTGTGAGCAAGGACAATTTCCTATCAACTATTTGGGAATTCCGATTCACTATCGGAGACTCACAAATGCTGAATGGAAAAGGGTGGAGGAAAGGCTTCAATTACGTTTAAATAGCTGGAAAGGCAAACTCCTTTCCCTGGGTGGAAGATTGGTTCTCATAAACTCGGTACTAACAAATATGGTACTGTATATGATTTCATTCTTCCAACTGCCTAAAGGGGTCTTAAAACGATTGGATTATTTCCGATCTAGATTCTTTTGGCAAGGGGATTGTGAGAAGAAAAAATATCGACTAACTAAATGGAGTGTGGTTTGCTGCCCTAAAGACCAAGGAGGGCTCGGAGTTCATGACCTTGAGGTCAAGAATAGAGCCCTGCTAGGTAAATGGCTATTTAAACTTCTTTCTGAAGATGGAGTTTGGCAAACCCTACTTAGGAGAAAATATGTTGGAGATCAAGCTGTTTCCCAGGTTCTTTGGAAACCTGGTGATTCACACTTCTGGGCAGGCCTCATGGCTACAAAGAAGTTCTTTTTTCCACATGGCTCTTTCTCAATTAGGGATGGATCAGAGATTCGGTTCTGGGAGGATATTTGGCTAGGCCAAGCTACCCTCAAAGAACAATATCCGGCTCTATATTCTATCGTTCGAAACAAAAGTGACACGATCGCGAAGGTGTTGGGTACTTCCCACCAAATGTTTCGTTCAGAAGAAGTTTACTTGGAACAAGGCTAGCATCCTGGAATGCTTTGCTCATCCGATTGGATTCAATCCAATTGTCGGAAGGTCCAGATAAGTTTCAATGGAACCTCACGAAGAACGGCAAGTTCTCGGTTGATTCTATGTATAGAGCTCTTATTCTACCCGAAATCCAGTCGATAGTTCTCATAATAACAAACTTTGGAAGATGAAGATACCACTGAAAACTAAAGTGTTTGCGTGGTATTTACGTCGAGGAGTTATCCTCACCAAAGACAACCTTGCCAAACGCAATTGGCACGGAAGTAAAAAGTGTGTATTCTGTCAACATGACGAGACCATTAAACACTTATTCTTTCAGTGCGAATTTGCTAGGTCTATATGGTCAGCCATCCAGATAGGTTCTACCTTATATCCACCTAGTTCTGTTGCTAACATTTTTGGCAACTGGTTAAATGGAGTGGATCCTAGGTTCAAACTATTCAGTAGGGTGGGAGCGATTGCTGTTATTTGGTCGCTATGGCTATGTAGAAATGACAAGGTCTTTAACGATAAAAATGCTTCTCTCATGCAGGTTATTTACCGATGCTCAGCAACGATACGTGCATGGTCTTCCCTGCAACGTGTGGAGCACCGAGACTTATTTTTGGAGGTGGCGTCGAGACTGGAGGCTGCGGCCAGGGAGCTTTTATCCCGGCATGGGTGGCAACATGACTCCGGATAGACCTACCAGCATCTTAGGCGGATCTACATTTTCTCATTTTGACATGTAATTCGCCTTTTTTTTCTTTTGTTATCCGACTGGTGTAGTGGCGAAGTTGTGGCTGTGTGCATCTCAGTTATGCAGAGGCCGGGTGTAATGCTTAAACCTTTTAAGTAATAAAATCCCTTTATCAAAAAAAAAGCGCCGGTCAATTGTCTTTCCTATTGCGCTTCTGGTAAGCCTCCTTCGGCAGCGTTGCAGTGCATCATCCCCGCTCTAGGTGGGTACACAGGTGACATGTTCGGTGTAGAAGTAAACACATTTTTTGTGACTCCTCTTACACCGAAGAGTAATGACCGGTGCCAAAATAAGTAGTCCAGGAGTGATCAATTCCGACAAAACCATCAAGCCTAGTTTCGATGATTTATCGGAAGATCAACGCCAAGATTTCGAGTTGATGAAGAAGAAATGCCGAGATGAATTGAAAACGTTGCATGAGAGGCAATAAGAAGTTAACAACCGTAGAGCAGCACACATGTTGAAATGACGAGCCTTGGCCCAATAAGTTTCAGAAAATGTGAGGGGTATTCAAGGGTGTGGAGAGCATGTGAGAGTTTAGTCTGAGAGTCCCAAGGGATAAATGATTGGACCAACTTATAAGGGGTTCTCTCATGCTCCACCAGAATGAGTTGGCAAGAGCAAACTATGATATGGAGTGAAATGTGTTCAGTCGAGTTCAACCCATTTTATTATCATCTTAACTTGTTCGGATGGATGCTATAAAAGCAGAACAAACTACGACAGTTTTGTTTACAATTTTCAAGATACACTGGGTAATAGAGTATGCGTATCTGATATGTATTTTATTACAAAAATATTAGATCGATCCAATTGCACAAGCAATAGTAAAGATATTTTTTAAAGCCTTTTCTTCTAATGCGCATTGAGATGTCTACATACCAAGTTACCAATACCCGCCAATAGAAATCAAGATAAATTTTAATCAAGAGGCAATAATCTCATCTCATGTCCATCGGAAGCGCCGACATGGCGTCCGGTGGTTCTGTCTAATTTGGGACTGCTGCTACAGAATACAGATTATCATATCATATGGTATTAGCCGCAGAACAAACGTTGCACTTTTGAGCAAGAGGTGAACTCGTGAGTATTTGGGATAGGTGGTGATGGTCCGTATGTGCAGGCCAAGATTTAGCTTCTGCCGTCACCACCGATTCCACCTTCATAGTAAAAGATACATATTTGAATTTGTTCTTCATATAACATAATAAAATGCGTATTGGGATGTCAACATACTAATATACCAACACATGGTCTACGCATCAAAGCAAGACAATTTTCCTATCAGGAAGCAATAATCTTTTCTCATGTCCATCGGAAGCGCCAACAGAGACCTGAACTTGAACTGGCTCTCATCTGATGCAAGAACGCCATACGCTTTAAGCATGTCATCACGCTCCAAGTCGGGTATCTCCCGCACCGTTGCCAACATCTCTTCGGAGGAAGCCACTCTTGGCAAGGTCAATTTTGATGGCCTGGCTGGTGCTTTGAGCTCGGTTTCTTTTCGACTAGCCGGGGTACGGCTGCAGGGTAAGGGGTCGAAGTATTGGGAAACCGTGGAGACGACGAAGTTGGTGCACAGTCGTAGTAGCAGAGGGAGCACAACTCCATACGCCTAGTGCCGAGATCGATCAGCCATGTCCCAAGGTCACCGATGACGCCCGTGTCATACTCGGTCTTTTCCACCCTGAAGGACAGAATGTCAGGGTCGTCCAGACTTAGGGTGGGGTACTCGGGCCTGATGCGTGGGACGAGTCCATGGTAGCCGGCGAGGTACCAGAGCTCATCGCAGTCGACGACTCAGACCTTGTCCCATGTCATCATGTCGTCCATCTTGAGCGCCCACGTGGTGACGGTGAAGGCGTACCGAGAGACTGCACATCTGGTCTTGCCAGGACAGCCGCAACAACAGCGGGGGAAGATCTCCATGAATCTCACCGCGCGGCCACCATGGGTGAAGCATATGCTCCGGTAGGACGATCCATCGCGGTCACTGCTCCTTCGGTGGTCGGGCTCCACTGGAAGACACACATATCGCAGCTCGGGTGTGTCTTGCCACACGTCGGAGTAGATGATGCCGCGATAGTAGTCCATCCACAGCAAGTACCGATCCTCCACAGGTATTACACTGTCCGTCCACCAGCAGGAAACCTCGTTCCTCTTGCCCTCGTCGTGGATGACGGGCAGCCGCTTAAGCTCCCACTTCCAGTCAACGGATCGGAGCAGGCATAGCTCAGCCTCCGGCGGCCCTGACACCTCTCTGTCCTTAACAGGGAAATCCAGCGCCGCCACCAGCACCTCCTCATGTCCGCGGCGCAGAAGCGCAGTCCCATCTGTATCCATAAAGCGCTTGTGTTTCGGCTTCCGCTCTTATTGTCCGGTGAGGTAGCAAGGAGGCAACAGGGAGAGGGACGGTGGTCGGAAGGGGTCAGCTGCGGCATCACCGGCACAGTAGAGGAAGTATTCGTCGGACGCGTCGGAATCGTCCCAGCTGTAGCTGCTTCTTGTGTGGATGTTGACGAGGACGGAGTCCCCGTGAGCCGCGACGGCAAAAGAACGGATGGTCAACCCGTCGGGTAAGCTGGGGCTGCGGAGGCGCAGGCGCGACGTCGCTGGCGGCGCGGCGAGAACGAAGGAGACGCTGATGGGATGGGACGGCCTTTGGATGTGCGAGCGTGGGCCACGGTCCTGGCGTCCGGATCGTCGCAGCCAGCATAGTACTCGTACTCGAGCAAAATCCAACGAGGATACACGGCGGCCGGCGGCGAAGGATCGTGGGAGGGTTGATCGTCAGTTTCCATGTGGCACGCGCGCGGTGGATCGGTCGGTGATTTTTCGCGAGACATATCTAGTAGCCCGCGGCTTTCATGCTACCATTACCCTATATATAAAGGCGCGAGATTTTCACGCCCTCTCCGTGCGCGGGAACTGTAGATGCTACAGTTATGAACAGTGTCAGCGTCGATCCGGGCCGCCGAATCTCAATCCGACGATCCCAGCAAAACATCCGCGCCGGATTTGCAAAAATGTCCCTCACATTTCGAGAAATCAACCCGCAGTCCACACATTTCCGAAGATATGGACGTTCCCGTAATTTTCACAAACCCTAAGGACCTCTCTGCAAGATCGCCACGACATCCCCCTTCCTCTTCGCGCGCGACGCCGAGTTCGCCGCCGGCGCCGAAGCGCCGCGCCGCCGCACCGCACCTCCGCTCTCAGATCGACGCCCACCGAGATGTGCGACGTCGCGCCCTCTCTCTCCTCGCCTACGAACGCATGCCAGGACGCTCCAGAGGCGCCGGAATCCACGCCGCCGTGCTCCACCGTCCGCCGCCGCGAGGATGGCCGCCGGAGTCGCGCCGGTGACCATTTGGTCATTCCGCCGCCGCCCGCAGGTCGCCCGCGAACATGCGCGTCCAACGCGCCCTCGCGCGCGTTTCCTTCCGGCCGCAATCGCCGGATCCGTGCTCGCCAGATCCATGCTCAGCAGGGAGCTCCATTGGTGACGTCAGCGAGCATTTTATTATTTTCTGAAATTCTTTTAAAATGTATTTAATCTTTAGAAATTCATAACTTATTCATTTCAATTCACAAAAACATAAATAATATGTCAAAATGTTCAGGAAAATAGTATCTATCCTTTTGAATCAAATTCATGCATGTTTAAAATAATTTGAACCACGTTTAAAATGGAAGAACAATTTACCTTATTTCCTTAATATGGAGTTTGTAGGAATTGCAAGTTCTTAAGCATTCCAACTCCATTTAAATTGCTACACATGTGTAGGGTTTACATTTCAGCCCTATTAACTATGGCATGTCATTCATATGTTTGCGCATAATATATATTTCATATTTTCCATCTAAACTCAAATAAAGTCCAGGAAAATACTTTGCGACCTTTCCCAAATTATTTCAAAGCTACGAAAGTTCAGATAATACACAAAGCCTCATTCCACAACTTTACAACATTAAAAAAAAGTATTTAATATTTTCCTTTCGAACTCAAATAAAATCCAGAAAAATAGTACAAGTAATATCATTCAATATGATAAACCAAATAAAACAATTTGGCACAAAGCATCCAACTTAAATAGAGTTTGCTAAATCATTTAAATACAATTACTAATTCATATTATGGTTTACAATCAGCAAAATAAAAATACAACAAATGTAAATATTGAGATTTGGGTAATTTTAAAAGCTTCAGAGATACTGTTGTACGATATTTAAACAATTGGAAAACTACCCAATGTTGTAAAATCAGGAACTTCAACTATATCCACCAGAAGAAATTGAAAAATTCATCAAAACGATCAAAAGGAAATTCAAGATACAATTACCCATTTCTATGATGAGCTCAAATATATCAAAACAAACATACCACAAATATACATATTGAGAAATAGCTATGTTAAAATTATTTTCCCAACCAGCACATTTGAATTACAAACCAAATTCTAAAATAGAACATGCTTCCGATAATTTAGAAGACTCTATGCATACTGTTTTACGGTATTTAAACAATTTTGCAAAATTACTATATGCTGCGAAATCAATAGCTTTAACTATATCCACTAGCAACAATCGAAAAAAATTATCAAAGCGATAAAAAAAAACCCTGACTATTCATGAAATATAAACGAACTTCAGAATTGAAAATTTTAAACATTCAAATGCCCCCAAATCCACCAAGGACGCAAATTTGAATACTTCAAAACTTCCACTGGTTTTGAAATCTAGCCATTCAAGAGACGTTCCAAATTTAAATACTCCAAAATTCCACTGATTTTCAAATCTAAGCATTCAACAAAAATGAAGAAAAAAAAACATATGGATATCTTCCCACTATCACCAACTTTCCAAATTTAAACAACTTACAAATTTAATTTCCTTTTTAAATTTCGATACATTTAAATGTGAACAGCTTTTCAACGTGGACATTTTCAAATCTTATTTTTTACACCACGGTATTTGTAAATGCGACAGATATATCGACATGAACACAAAATAAACGCTGACTATTTGTGGTGTACGATCAAAAGTCAAATTTCAATATTTCTAAAATTTACAATGGCTTCCGAATCTGATCATTTAATAAATGTAAACCAAATTCAAATACGAATAACTTCTCGAGTTTAACAACTTTCATATTTGAGCAAACTATGAATGTAAACTTTCTCCCCCCATTTCAGTCGACTCAAATCTGAACAAATTTGAATGTGGACTTTCCCAATTTTGAATTCTTTACCCCGCGGTTCTTAAAAATATGGCAAACATACCAACCTGAACACACCATTTTATGAACGTGAAAATAAATCAGATCTTAAAACGTTTCCACTTTAACCATTTTTTAATCTAAATGTTTTTAAAACATAATTATTTTCCCCAACTAAAATTATTTCCAAATTTGAGCAATCTCCAAAACCCGACCATTTTTAAAACGAGAACTTTTTCCAATCCCAATGATTTCCAAACTTAAACACCAATTTCTAAGATTTCCAAACTTAGCCAACTTTAGAACGCCGTCATTTTCAAATTCAAACTCAAAAACACGCGCGGTCCATTTGCATATAATGCTAACCATACATACAACATGCACACCAAAAAAAAACCCAATAATTTTCTTACAAGTTAGAAAAAAGGATTCAGTAATTCACACATTTAATAAAATCTTCATTTTTTATGAACCACAGTAATGCAAATCATGTACGTGGAAAAAGCACCGGAAAAGTATTCCACCAACTGATTCTTTCTCTCCAAAATATTCAATTTCTTCCTAAATATCCACATAGATTTCAAAAATTCAGGCCAAATTTTTCCTTATTAACTACAATAATGCAAACCATAGATACAAAATGGAAAAAAAACCAACAAAATTCTTTCGAATTCTTCATCTCACATTCTAGTATAGATGAGGCCGGAGGGATTATACAGCCCTAAAATCACGCACGTCCACGTCTTATATGATGTATAAATTTTTACGACGGACAAGATTTGATGCATGTATGTATATGTTGACTAGCAAAATGTCCGTGCGTTGCAACGGGTCTAAAATTAATCAAACATATTAGATTTGAAGCGAACTCGGATTTTGGTTCTAACATCGATTTATAATTATGTTCCCTTCTCCCATATTTCAATTCTCTTACACGTCCTATATACAACAATCCTCACAGTTGTAAAAGAAATACTCACAACTTACTTTCTAATCTATTTTGTAGACATCGTGCGGGATCTAGAGACGTGCCCGTTGGAAAAAATTGGTTAAACAATGAGGTGACAAATAGTTTACCTAAAATCGATAGACCACATTTTTTTAAGAAAAAATAGAGGCAGAGAAAGGGGAGCATATGCTCCTATGACGCGAAATAGATTTTCCTTGGAACCTATAAGCATACAATTGTTTTATATAATCTTCTTGATCGTGTTTGTCATACTTATTCGGTCAGCTGAAAACAAATGAAAGACGCAGTAAGAAACATGTTCCATTTGTTATCCTGTAACTGAGGCTGGATTTAGTTTGAACGGACCAACAGTTCAACACATCATGGTGACACAATCAGCTTGCATCTTAAACTACTCATTCTGTAATTATTTTTTGTTGTTTTGATACAACACAGAGACAAAAAACACCACCGAGCTTTTCCATGCACAACGTAGAAAATCAAATCTGCTCACTTTTCCACGAAACGATCTAGGCAAACATGAAGAATCCATTGACATCGGGAGAACATGGAAAATCCACGGATTGAACCGATCTAAAAAACAGTAATGACCTTTTTTCCATGTTCAGTGGATCCTCGGAGGCAGCAGATCGGTAGCGAACGACGAGCACATGATGGGTCACCCGATCATCGCCTCGATCCAGGCCGCGCTCGCCTCTGTCGCGGCGGCCTCGGACCAGTCCGGCGCCGGCTGCCTTGGTAACTCTCGCCGAGGACTGCTTGCTCGACATCGCCATCGGGCGTGCCTCCCGCGCGCGCTACATCCCGTGGCCGCCAACCTCCTTGTGAGTCGATGCACGCGTGCGATCTGGGCCGAGATCGCGGGTGGGCTTGGGCCACTCAGCGCCATCGTGACCGGCCATCGTTCGTGTGTTTAGCAATCGTGTGCTCGCTGGACCGGTATTTTATAGCGAACATGTCATGCGACGTACGTACGACGTACGTCCACTAAGGATATTATATAGTAGAGATCGTTGTGCTGTAGTTATCGAAAAGAGTTGATGTGCTATTTGACACACACGTATTGAGCCAACATAGAAGTACTATATCTATATTATGTGTGCTTTGAGGAGACTACCGTGGTGCAATGGTTGGCAGGCTGAAGCACCAAGTGCCAGCACCCGGGTTCGAATTCTCACCTCTAACTTAATGACAAAGCCGGGGTGGATTCCCCCTCCGGTCTTATCCTCACCTCTACCTTAATGACAAAGCCGGGTGGATTCCCCCTCCGGTCTTATCCTCACCTCTACCTTAATGACAAAGCCGGGTGGAGTCCCCCCTCCGGTCTTGTTACAGTATTATTACTTTATATTATTTGTGCTTTTTGTTCATTCGATGGTGTGCCGTGGTCAGTGGTTCTCGTCTTTATTTTGTATAGCTATAATGTTAGTATTATATAGTGAAGATCATCGAATACTATTGCCTTGATTGGTTCTCTTAGCCGTAAGCCTGCCTCTCTTAGCCGTAAGCCTGCCTCTCTGTATGATTAGCTCGAGGTTTCAATTATAGCAATAGTTGTTTTTAGATAAAAGGGAAGGCCTGACGTAAATTAATAACCCCATAAGCGGAGAAACATTGTTGAACCTTGGGTCCTTGGTTACAGCAAATAATTGCATACACACAAGAAACAAGCTAGCCTACCAAGAAAGTTATCATCGAAGGCCATACATTCCAATTCAACCTCCAAATTGTTTGGGTATGAGCATACATGTTGGCCGGTAAGCTTTTTGGAGCTGGACTTTTGCTCTCAACATCCAAAAAAATAGTCTTTAGGTAATATGAGCGAATACGAGTAAGGTGTTAGAGTTGCTCTTACTAATACTTGAAATCCAATAACTGCACCAGCTACAATACAATACAGATATTTTTTATCTATCTTTTTTGTAACATAGCTAAATGCGCATTGAGATGTTAACACATATACCAAGTTACCAGCACCTGCTTAAAGATCAAAACAAGAATTTTTTCAACCAATTGGCAATAATCTTTCCTCATATCCGACGAAAGCGCTAACAGAGATCTGAACTTGAACCGGCTCTCATCGGACACAAGAACGCCATAGGCTTTCAACATGTCCTCACGCGCCAAGTTAGGTATCCCCCGTAGTGTCGCCAACATCTCATCGGGGAAGTCACATTTGGAAAGGTCAATCTTGATAGCCTGCCTAGTGCTACCAGATCATTGTCTTCTCGTCTTTCCGAGGCAGGGTTGCAATAGGAGGGGTCAAAGTAGTGGGAGACCATTGAGGCGAAGAAGGGAGGGCAGAAGTAGAATTCGTTGTCGTAATAGCGGATGGAGCGCAGCTCCATGCGTCTGGTGTCAAGCTTGATCAGCCATTTCCCAAACTCACCATCGACGCCCATGTCATACGTGGTCTTGTGCACCATGAAGCAGAGAAGGTCTGGGTCATCGAGGCTCACGATGGGGTACTTAGGCTTGACGATTCTTGGGACGACGCCATGGTAGCCAGGGATGGACCAGAGCTCATCGCAGTCGATGACGCCAACCTTGTCCCACGTCTTCATGTCGTCCATCCTTAGCGTCCACGTGGTGATTGTGAAGGCGTAGCGCGAGATTGCGCAGGCGGTCACGCAAGGGCAGCCACAATAGCAGCGTGGCAAGACCTCCACGAACCTC
Organism: Poa pratensis; assembly: GCA_947311845.1. NCBI lineage: Eukaryota > Viridiplantae > Streptophyta > Magnoliopsida > Poales > Poaceae > Poa > Poa pratensis. Next base: position 39,004,735 of record CAMZMU010000108.1, on the reverse strand, counting down.
ACCGCTCGGCCGTTGTCGGTGGCACATACGCTCCGGTAGGACGACCTACCATCGTCGATATTTTTCTTGTTGACGGGCTCCACTGGAAGAGATAAGTAACATAGCTTGGGTGTCTCGTCCCACGCGTCCTCGCAGTAGATGATGCGGCGGAAGTGGTCCACCCATAGCAAGAACCGATCCCCAACTGGTATGACGTTGTCTGTCGACCAGAAGGAAACCTCCTCCCTCTTACCCTCGTCGTGGATGACAGGAAGCCGCTTGAGGTCCCACTTCCAGTCGCCACCGGATCAGAGCACGAACAACTCGGCCTCCACCGGCCCTGACGACTCCTCTCTATTCCGAACATAGCAACCCAGCTCCGCCACCAGCACCTCGTCTTGGCCGCTGCGCAGGAGGGCGGTCCCTGTAAGCTTCTACTAATTGATCACGCCTGCTTGAGCTAGCTACTCACGCTGAGCACTTGGACACAAACTCAAACTCACACGAGAGACACAAGTAGTTTGGTGCAGCTGAAAGCTTGCTGCGTTTCTTGGGTTTTCTTCACTGCTTGTGGTGTGTCGAAACTGATACAAGGGGTGTCCTATTTATACTACTAGTCCTGCTCACGTACTACTCCTCCTAGTGAGAATACTTGACCTTTGGAAGTCCAAGAAGTCAAGCCGCCAGACACTATGATGACCTGCATGCAGACCTGCGTACATTCAGCTTTGCAGCTCCTGCATTTCCTGGTTGGCCTCGTGGCCATGTTCTTGCGCCTCCATTTTCATATTCTGTTCACACTCCTCCTAGTGCAAACATTCTAGTCTAGCACATGCACATGCACGTAGTGCTTCTACGTACTGGTTCTTAGCAACGTGATTAATCAACAGTCCCCCCTGTTAACCATATAGAGCCTGCAGTCTTTCGGGTTCCCATCCTCTTGCTTGGTGAGGTAGAAAGGAGGCAGCAGGGAGAGCGACGGTGGCCTGGAGGGTTCTGCCGCGGCGTCGCCCGCACAGTAGATGAAGTAGTCAGATGCGAACACGTCACCATCGTCAAAGCCGTCGCTCCTTGTCTCGATGTGAATGAGGACGGAGTCCCTGTGGGCCACAATGGCAAGAGAGCTGATGGTTACCTGGTCCGGCAAGCCGGGGCTGTGGACGCGCACGCCGGATACCGCTGGCGGCGCGGCGAGAACGAAGGAGACGCTGATGTGACGGCCTTTGGAGGTCCGAGTGTGCGCCACGGTCCTGGAGTCCGGATCGTCGCAGCCCACGAAGTCCTGGAGCAAAATCCAGCTAGGATACGCGGCGGCCGGCGCCGAAAGCTCGTCGGAGGGCTTGTGATCCGCACTGGTTTCCATGGTCGGTAATTGATCGCGAGGATCGGACACTAGTAGAAAAGGAGGCTTTGGTACGCCACATTTAGTACCGGTTGTACTAAAACCGGTACTAAAGGAGGGCACTAGCACCGGTTGTGTTTGTAGCACAGCGGCGAGTACCTTTAGTACCGGTTTTTAATAGAAACCGCTACTAAAGACAGACCTTTAGTACCGGTTTCTATTAAAAACCGGTACTAAAGGGGTGGAGCCCCCGCCGGCACAAGCGGCCGCGGTCCGTGGCCCCACGCTCAGACCTTTAGTACCGGTTTGTATTAAAAACCGGTACTAAAGGTCCCGGCCACTATAACCTTCTTCCACCCCGAGCCAGTACCATTTTGAGCTCGAACTCACTCCATTTTTCCTCTCTTTTGCTCTCCCAAGCTCCAAATTCACCACCATTTTCTCCAACAACTTCCAAGATTGGTGGCACCTACATATATAAGGGTTAGCAACTTCATCTTCTCTTCCGGCATTTCAAGTTTAGCTCATTTTCGTGCAAGTTTAGCAAGTTTGATTTTGGTGGTGCTTGCAAGGTGTTTGATGAAATTCCTAAGTTAGGGATTTCATTTGTTTTATATGCATTTTGAGCTCAAATTAAAGTATAATTTGTGGTTTTATATAGTGTCGTCCCGTCCCCTTCCTGACCGCCGTCGATCGCCCGCGCCGCTCCGTCACCGACACCACCTCGGTGAGCCTCTTTTTTTATCTTTTATTTTAAAAAATGTTAGTTATATGATTTAAATGCATAATTATTTCTTGTATAATTTTCTTATGTTTTATTATATGTATAGTGTCATGGTTTTGATATCCGTCCCCGTCGGCCCTCGTCCGGTCTATGATTCCGATGTGGTATATTTTTATAACTATTTATTTTGTTTCATGGTTATAACAATCATGTCGACCAACTTGACATAGATATATTTTTATTTAGGAGGTAGTTGAACCGGAAATTCCAGCCGACCCTATTGTCGAGTTTTTAGAAAAAGAAAACAACGATTTAAAAGCAAAATTGATGATAAGTGAAGATCTTCGTCTCCAATGCCTGGAAGAGAAGATGATATTGGAATTGAAGATTGCCGACATCGTCGATGCTCACGGGGTCAAGCTTGCCGACGTCATCGCTGCTAACGAGATGAAGATGGATGCAATGCGCGTCAAGCTTAAAAAGATTAGAAAATATGTCATTAGTCAAGAGGCTTGGTATCATTATGCTGTTGGTTCAATAGTTACCTTGGTTGCGATTCTGATCGCATTTGTTGTTGGATTTAAATTCTTTAGATAGTTGTATGTTAGTTTCGTTTGATGTATGTTTCGTGAGAACTATGTATCACATTTGGGCACTTCTCTACTTTGGTTTTAATGTGATGAACTTGTATTAATTAATTTGGTCACGTATCTCTATTCATTATTTAGCTGGTGTAATGGTTTTTAATGTATTTATGTAATGCAGATGAGCCGAGAATGGATGTACGGTGATCGACGCTGTCCCGAGTTCATTGATGGCATGCATCGTTTTCTCGATGTGGTTAAGTTAAACAAGCTGAAGAATGGTTTTATGATTTGTCCATGTGATAAATGTCGGAATACGAGGAATTACCCGAGCGTAAGAACCATACACTCCCACTTGTTGCGAGAAGGCTTCATGCCCAATTATTTTTGTTGGACCAAGCATGGAGAAAGAGGGGTTATAATGGAAGACCCTGAAGAAGAGGATGATGACAACTATCCTGTGTTCTCTGAACACGGCGATACTACAATGGGGGAAGACGAAGTTGAGCTCGAGGTCATTGTTGATGAGTCCGATGATGATGATCTTCGTCGGGTCATTCTTGATGAACAGATGAAGTGCGGAAGTGAAAACGAGTGGTCAAAGTTGGAGCGCATGTTAGAGGATCACAAAAAATTGTTGTACCCAAATTGTGAAGATGGCCAGAAAAAGCTGGGTACCACCCTGGAATTGCTGCAGTGGAAGGCAAAGAATGGAATATCTGACAAGTCATTTCAGGAGTTGCTACAAATATTTAAGAAGAGTCTTCCAAGGAATAATGAATTGCCGCACAATACATACGAAGCAAAGAAGATTGTCTGCCCTCTAGGATTAGAGGTGGAGAAAATACATGCATGCATCAATGACTGCATCCTCTACCGCGGTGCGAAGTACGAGAATTTGGATGCATGCCCGATATGCGGTGCATTGCGGTATAAGATCGGGCGAGATGACCCAGGTGATGTTGAGGGTGAGCCGAGCCCCAGGAAGAGGGTTCCCGCGAAGGTGATGTGGTATGCTCCTATAATACCACGGTTGAAACGTTTGTTCTGAAACAAAGAGCATGCCAAGTTGTTGCGATGGCACAAAGAAGACCGTAAGGAAGACGAGATGCTGAGACACCCCGCAGATGGGTCGCAGTGGAGAAACATCGACAGTGAGTTCAAGGATTTTGCAGCTGACGCAAGGAACTTAAGGTTTGGTCTAAGTACAGATGGCTTGAATCCGTTTGGGGAGCAGAGCAGCAGTCATAGCACCTGGCCCGTGACTCTATGTATCTATAACCTTCCTCCTTGGTTGTGCATGAAGCAAAAGTATATTATGATGCCATTGCTTATCCAAGCCCCGAGGCAACCCGGCAACGACATTGATGTGTATCTGAGGCCATTAGTTGATGAACTTTTACAGTTGTGGTCTGACGAGGGCGTACGTGTGTGGGATGAGTACAAACAGGAGGAATTTGGCCTACGAGCGTTGCTGTTTGTAACCATCAATGATTGGCCTGCTCTTAGTAACATTTCAGGACAGTCAAACAAGGGATACAATGCATGCACGCACTGTTTAGATAAGACTGACAGTGTATATTTAGGTAACAAGAATGTGTACCTTGGTCATCGTCGATTTCTTCCAAACAAGCATCACGTAAGAAAGGCAGGCAAACATTTCAAAGGTGAGGAAGATAACCGAACGAAGCCTAGACGCCCTGATGGTGATGTTATATATGGCATGGTCAAGGATTTGGAAGTAATATTTGGAAAGGGTCCTGGCAGTCTAAATGTTCCGAAAGACGCTGATGGACACGTACCCATGTGGAAGAAGACGCGGGAAAAATGAACCGCCGAAAAAAGGCCTTTAGTACCGGTTGTAAATTACAACCGGTACTAAAGGGGGGGTCTTTTGTACCGGTTGTAATATACAACCGGTACTAAAGCCCTTTAGTACTTAAACGCACGGCCGTTTCTTCTTCTTCCTCACTTAGCAGAAATCGATCGAGCGCTCTCCTCTCTCCACTACGGCCCTGCTCCGGCGAAGCGCTGCCCCCGTGCTCCGGCCTCCGCCGCCACCGTGCTCCGGCCTCCGCCGCGTCCCCCGCCGTCGCGCGCCCCTGCTACGGCCCTCCCGGCCCGTTGCGCGCCCCCGGCCCCGCGCGGTCGCGCCTCTCTCCCGTCGCCGGCGCCCGCGCCGCTCCTGGCCTCTCCCGTCGCCGGCCCCCGCGCCGCTCCTGGCCTCTGCCGCGCCCGCGCCCTCCCTCTCCACGGCCAGGTGAGCCCGCGCCCGCACCGAACGCCCTCCCTCTCCTGGCCGGCCGGCCTCTGCCGCGCCCGCACCATTGCTGACGTCAGCATGACGTCAGCGGATTAGTTAAGTATTTTTTTTTAGTAGCAATTTTTGTAGCACCATGTAGTAGAAAAATTTAGTAGCACCATGTAGAAAAGTTTAGTTTAGCTAAGTATTTTTTTTTAGTAGCAATTTTTGTGTTATTACTTTTTTTATTACTGTTTTTAGTTAAGTTTTAAATTACTTTTTTTTAGTAGCAATTTTTATTACTGTTATTACTTTTTTTATTACTGTTTTTAGCAAAATAACAGAAATATAGATAGCATTTTTGTATGAAAATTCTTGTTTCAATTAGCATTTTAGGTTGAGTAAATTAAGTGTTCATTTTTTTTGTTTTTAGGGTGAGTAAATTAATTTTAGGTTGAGTAAATTTTATATTTAGGATGAGTAAATATGTTTAGTTTGAGTAAATTTTGCTAAGTTTGAATTCTAGTAAATATGTGAAAATTTATTCTAGTAAATATGTAAATATGTGTATTTTGCTAAGTTTGAAATTGTAGTAGCAAAGTTTCAAAATTTTAGCTAAGTTCGAAAATTTGAAATATTGTAAAGTTTCAAATATTGTGCCTTCTGAACGAAAATTTGAAATTGTAGTAGCAAAGGAGTTGCCCAGCTCGGAGAACAAGAAGCACAATCGATCGCCCCGCTCATTGTGCCTTCTGAAGCTCGGGAAATCGAGCATGGAGAAGTTGTCATTGGCGACACAGGTGTCCCCATAGCGGAGATGGTAATTAAATATAAATTTGAACTCGGGATGCCTCTGGTCGAAAATCCGAGTGCTCTAACAACACAGTTATATAAATTGCATACCTGGTACATGACCGCCGCAAAAGAAGGGAAGACATATCTCATGGCGGGAGTTAAGGAACAACACTTGTTCCGAGAATATGGTGTGGAGGTTGCGTTCTCCGAACTTTTTCAGATGTACAATCAACTTGCCCTCGACAAATCTATCCTCAGCCTCTATTGTCTGTAAGTTATTTATTCGTGTAATTTAATTATTTATAGTTCAGCTCGTTCATTGCTTGTAATTATCCTCACAACATTCTTTTGTACGCTATTATGCAGAATGAAGATTCGTGAATGCCGAATGGGAGGAATCTGGGACATTGGGTTCATTGACCCGGATAAAGTTAATGTGGAGAGCGTAGAAAAACCTTGGTATGTCAAGGACACAGAGGAACTTGTGCTAACTTGTTTTAAGCGACAAAGTACCAGAAAGGAAATACTTCTTCCTTACAACTTCGGTGAGTGTTACTGTCTTGTACACATTCTATTTTGCTTTCCCGATATTAAGTGTAATTGATGAGTTCTGAATACCTGCGTATATAAATGTGCGCAGGTACCACTTCATTCTGCTAATCATTAGACTCGAGGAAGGACTAGTTGAAGTCTGGGATTCATTGAGGAAAAATCAAGATGATTACAAAAGCGTGCGTCTAATGCTTAGGAGGTAATTTCAATCGCACTATATCGTCCTCTTTCGTTCATTTTCGGATATCAAAAGTATAAGTAATAACTCCTCAATTCATTTTCTTTTCCGGGCAGGGTTTGGAAAAGGTTCATCGCGGAAGAACGCGGTGAATGGCCACAGAAGCTGGAGTTCAAGGCTAACACTGTAAGTACTACTACGTATCTAGGTCTGCGTATCTTTCTAATACCATTATCGTTCTCTTGATTATTATTTGATTAAATTATATTCTTGTATAGTGGTGTCTGCGACAACCACAGGGGACGGAACTATGTGGATACTACGTTTGCGAGTATATTCACACTTTGGTCAATGAGAGAGTCAATAGTCGAAGAAATCGAGAGGTACGTAAACATCATACACAACTTTTATTTTGCTACCATCAATTGTGTTTAGTTCCGAATATAACTGATTTGATCTCCTTCTTTTAAAGTTGGAAAGGAAGCGGAGCCAGCTCCTACCAGAAAACCGCGTGAAAGCTATTGCGGAGGAATTGGCGGGATTCATTCTGACGCATGTCCTAGATGATTTCGGTGAATTCCACTATGTCGAACAATAGACTCCCTCCATGCATGTACTAGTTATTAGCGGTGATCTCCATTGTAATTATGAGTACTTTATATGTAACGAGAGTACCTTATGTGTGTAATGAGTACTTCATATGTGTAGTGAGTACTTTATACGTGATCTCCTCCGAAACCCTGAAAAAATGAGCGACAAGGAAAAACAGAAACCCTAAACCACCGAAAAGAAAAAAACGAAACCCTAAACCCCCCTGAAAAAATAGGCGGGAGGGCAAAAATAGCAGGAACCTTTAGTACCGGTTTTTATGAAAAACCGGTACTAAAGGCCCTCAGGGTCGCGCGCGTCTGTGCGCCCACGTGGAGACCATTTAGTACCGGTTGTATTTTGGTACCGGTACTAAAGGGTTACCCCTTTAGTCCCGACCTTTTAGTACCGGTTGCACAACCGGTACTAAAGGCCCAATACAACCGGTACTAATGCCCTGTTCTGTACTAGTGGGAGTTAGCGACTCAGGCAGTCACGTGGACGTGTAGAAGACGGAGCCATACCTCCGCGCTTAGATGGAATCGGAGAGGGAAAAACTAAAAAGACCTGCCGCTGTTTACGTACGTAACAAAACAGAACGTCCCTGATTGACCTCCTTTTTTTCTTCGTTTGTTTCTAGGGCAGAGAAACAGGTTGATGTCCGTTGAACACCGGTCGATGGCTCGATGCGTGCTTGTATATCCCTTCATTATGGTGGCGCTAATTGCTTGTATTGTATGCAATGCGTGATCTCATCACTAGCCAATCAGCAACACACTACGAAAAAAAAGGAACTCGCCAAGTGTCACTGTCTTTGTCGATCGTATTTGTTCGGACGCTGTTTGCCGAGCATGTATAAATAAAAGGATTGCATAATATCCACTGAGGGAGTACATTTTTTGGAATGGATAGAAGGCCGTGGATTACAGCCCAAAAATCTCATTCCCTTGAGAGACTTCTCCGCGAAAACAATTGCGTAATATCCACTATGAGAGAGTACATTTTTAGGGGCATTTTCTTTGTACCACTAGCCATTTCTAGGGGCACTTTGGCTAAGTGCCTCTGAAAATAATATTTAGGTGCACTTCTTTAAAATCGCTTCTAATAATGGTGATTTTTAGGGCAAATTTACTGACTACATCTGAAAATGCTATTTTTTTGTCACTTTTCCAAAATTATCTGGAAATGTAATTTGAAAATGTAATAAAATGGTAAAATAACAAAATGGTTACGTAAAATACAAAGAGGAACATAAATTGTGAATCGGAAAACAATAAAAAACAGAAAATAAAATGAAAACAAATGAAATATAGAACAAGCCAATAAATAGCTTCCTAACTCTAATTGGAACTTGTTAGCAGGGAGTTGGGGAGTAGGCCATCACATGCAAACTTGGATGATTGCGGCTGCGATTTCGCACGGTTCACACGACGTCGGAGAGGTCACCGAGAGGAACAAGCGCCTCGTCTCCCTTACCATGGTGAATGTGGTAGATGGTGCTTGCCTGATCAATACTCTGCACCCAGAAGGTTTTGTTTTTTTTGTTTTTCTTTTGTGACAGAACCAGGGGGAACAGCGTGCAAAATGGGGGCTCGATAGAATTAGTTAATCTGACGATCATGGATGGATCTTTGGCCAGTCAGATGATTAACTCTTTTAAGATCATCTGAATTAACGTGGCAATGCACTTCATCGCCGATAAACCTATGAAACGCGTACGGCTCAGATGGCAATGCACGTGTGGTCCACCAGTAAGGTACATCCGATTTTAACTTCTTGCCGATGTCCTATGATTGCCTCCACTTCATCGCTTCTGTGGTCTCCCACTACTTCTCCCGCAGCCGTACCCCGGCAAGAAGAAGACACATATATGGAAGCACCGAAAAGGCCATCAAAACTGAGTTTTCCAAGAGTCGCTCCCCAATCTCAAAAAAAAAAACAGTGGCACACCATGAACTGAGGAGGGCAGCAATCGCTGCCGATTACATCTATTAGCCCATAGCCGAATGTCATCAAGCCATCTCTGGATGGCAACACTTATTGGTTCATCCATGTTGTTGAAGATGATGGAGTTGCGCCTCTTCCAGATGCTCCAGGAGATCGCCGTGCAAATTGTTGCACCTTCGAAGCTCCGCCATCGAGCATCCCATAAGGCAGGCACGTCGTTTGTGGCAAGCGGTGTGATGTGCACTGTTACTTAATTAATTCGGCAAAATCAGGCAAGAGATTGCAGCAAATGAACAGTGCCCCATCTAGCTAGTTCCGCTCCTTTATTATGACATAGAGAAAGATTCTTATTTTATCTCAGTTGTAATGCATGCATGCATGAGATTCTTATTTTATGCCCTGGCAGTCTATACAGCATCTGCACTTAAAGAGCTGGCCGCAGTCCAAATCTTCGGCCCGGCAGGGCACGTTGCAGATGCCAGGCTTCGTCCAACACGGTGTTCCATCCCATTTTGCGCTTAAGGGACCATCGCATCCATCCGAACACATCTCTTCTGCATCCGAGAGCAAACAATACAAACCAACTAAATTAACTTGGTTCGGTCTGATTTGGAGATGTGTGCTTTGAACGTATTCCTACCAGATGACAGGAGAAGCAGGGTCACCAGCCACGAGCAAATCAACGCCATGTTGGTTCCCAATTGTCCTTTCCCAAGGCTCTTCATGTTCCATGCCATATGGATTAGGTAATGTGCAATATTCTTCTTAGATCGACCTGATGAGTCCATGAGAGTATATCAAGGATTTGGATATATATTATAGTCAAGGTGTGTCAATGTTGACATGGTTATCTTTATGAGATATTAATGTGTTTGGCATCAACGCTTTAATTCCACTTCTAAACATGGCCAATGCTAACGTCTAATTTTTATATCAATGCTAGACATGGTTGATGGCCTATGTTTATTGAATACCTAAACATAGCTTATGATGATGTTTACGTTTATAGTGCAGGTTTCGAGGCGTTACATAAAGATTAGGGCAGCTTGCAGGGTTGGGAGAAGTGAAGGGAAGGCCTGAGAACTCCTGATATAAAGCATGATGTCCACCGAGGGGTAGCTGGTGTGTATAGCACAACGGAAATGCATTATAACCAAATATAATAAATCTTATTGTCTATAAATTCCTAGAAATGCATTATAACCAAATATAATAAATGACTAGTTGAATTTGGCGTGCCGTCACGGCACGCCATTGATGCCATTTTTTGGAAGGCATTTTTGTTTGGAATTTTCGAATTTGAATTTCGGCAATCTGGCACGTAATGTTAGCATTTTCTGCGTGTAGTTATGTTGCTATGTTTTCATATTTTTTTGGATGAGCATGTTTGAATAGAAAATTCTTGCTGAATTAATATATTTGTTTTTTTTGGTGGATTTTGAAGGCATTTGAATGTTTTAAATACTTTTTTTTGTAATTTGGTCACATTCAATAAGTAGTCAATTCAGCATTTAGTAGTGTTATAGAATTATCTAAATACCGTAAAACAATACGTCTATAGTTTTATAAATTTTGTTAAGCATGTTCTGTTTAGAATTTGATTTATAGTTTCAATATACTTGTCTGGGATTTTTTTAACAGTTATTTCCTAATATTTACATTTGTGGTACTTTTATGTTAATATTTTTGAACCCATGATATAAATGGGTTTTTTTTTTTGCGATCGTTTTGATGAATCTTTTCATTTTTTCTGGCGGATATAGTCGAAGCTACTGATTTTGCGGCATTTAGTAAACTCTATTTAAGTAGGATGGTTTGTAGCAAAAAAAGATTATTCGGTCTATCATATTGAATGATATTACTGATGTTATTTATGTTGATTTTATTTGACTATAGAAGAAATTTGTTTTTTTTTTTTTGGAACATGTGTATTTTTTTGTTAACCAAAATGTGGGCTAAATTGAAGTGTTGAAATATTTGTTTGTTTTCTTATGAATAGGTAGCATTTTTTTGTGTGCATTTCTGATATATCGTGTATAATATTCAAATGTTTGAAGGTTTGAAATGCTCGAACATGTTTGTATTTCGACGTTAATATTTAGTTGAATTCAGAACAATCTATTCGAATTTGATTCCACATTTGGGGAAAGCAAATGTTGGCTAACTTAATATGTTGAAATAAATTTGGTATTTTTTTTTTCGAGTACATTGTGGTTATTTTTGGTGAGCATTTTGGTTTTATTTTATGAAATATCAGAGTATTCGCTCAAATGTTAGACAAATTGGAACTTGCAAACATTTTTTTTATTTTGTTATTATAAAGTGGAACAGTAATTGTAGATTCTAGAAAAATGATGATATTATTAAGTGGGGTGTGAAGCATTTGGAGTATTGGAAAAAAATGACTCTATTATCATTTGTTTAAGTAATTGGAACATTGCAGAAATAGTACTTCTTTTATTTTATCTTTTTTCTTTTGTTTAAACAAAACCCGGAATATTTCATATTTCTTTTATTTTTTTAGATCATGGGAAAAAATATTGACTTCTTTTATCTTTTATAGATCATGGGAAAAAATATTCGTTGAAATTAAATATGAACAGGTCTTATATTCTATCATTTAGTAGAACACATCCGGAATGTTGTGATTTGAAATGCTAAAATTCTTTGTAATTTTGTCGTTCGGAGTAACTTCATATTTTTTATGCAAATTTAAAAGTTTAAGTGTGTTTGTAGTTCGACATAGATTTCTTTTGTTTAAACAAAACCTGGAATATGTCATATTTCTTTTATCTTTTGTAGATCATGGAAAAAATATTTGGTGAAATTTAATATAAACAGGTCTCTTCGTAATTTTGTCGTTCGGAGTAACTTTAAATTTTCTTTTTATAGCAAATTTAAATGGTCAAGTGTGTTTGTAGTTCGACATTGATATTTAATTAATCTATTTAATCAGGAGATATATAGTATATAAGTATTTTGTAAATTCAAATTCATTTATTTAGAAGGAATGGATTTAGGTTTTGTCGAAATGTTTGGTAAGTTGAAATGTTGGAAAATGTCTGTATATTGTCGCAACTCGTGTAGTTGAAATGTAAATATTGTAAATAGATTAATTGTCAATAGAATTGTAAGTTTAGTGGCAGTGGGAAAGGGCGGAGAAAAAGATAAGATAATAGGAAAAATAAAAGCACGTGAAGGAAATAAGCAATTCGTCGTTTCAAGCATGTTTAGGTATGTAGTAAATTTGAAATGTTGAATATATTTGTAGTATGCCATAAATATTTATTTGAACTCGGGAGAATGCAATTTGCGAGATATATTTTAGAGTGTCTCCAATTCCTCAGCAATTTGAAACTGTAAAGTGTGTTGCACTCGTGTGGTTCAAATGTGAAATCTATAATTAGGCCAATTATTAATAAATTTTGTAAGGGTGGGGGCAGTGGGAGAAGGCGAAGAAAAAGCTAAAATAATAGGGAAAATGAAAACACATAAAGAAATAAGCAGTGTGTCATTTTGAGTGTTTTCAGATGTTTAGCAAATTGGAATGGTTGGATATATTTGTAATATTCCATAAATATTTATTTGAATTCTATAACGCGCTCTTGCTGAGAATATTTTGTGTTAGTTTGTATTTTTTTGTTGGTTGCGTTGTATATATTGTGAGGAAAGGTTATGGTTATAATTTGTATAATGTACTTAGATTAAATTCAATTTGAAATCAGTGTGTAATAAGAGGGAATGGTTTGCATTTGTCGGAGTATTCATGTAATCAGGTATTCTCTTAAATGTGAGTACATAATTAGGTAGATTTAAGTTTTATTACTTCTAGATAGGTAGTACATAATTATGGAATTATTTCGAGAGTGTACCAATCGTTTTCATTTTACTTGTTTCGAATTGTTTTCATGTTTGCAAATTGGTTAGATTTGCATGGCAAACAAAATTTTGAAATATTCAAACTTCTATGCCGCGTAGCTGTGGTAAAATTAAAATTGGGTGGTATTTGTCGTTTAAAATATTTGTAGGTACTTAGTGGTTTTGAATGTTGAAGTATGCATGTGGTTTGGAATAAATATTTAATTTAATAACGTGAATTGGAATGGTCAAATATGTCTGCATCATAAATATCTATTTTGACTCTATAATCTGAGTAAATGAATCGCATGAGAATTCGGTAAGTCTGATATGTAATTAGAGGGCGTATTTTAATTTGTTTAAATATAAAAAATCGAGTTACTTTGAACGTTTTCTATTCTATGGTAATTACTGAAGGAAAGGAGCACCACCTGTCACAAACTTAACTTCTGTAAAAAATGTTTCGAAAAAGGATGAAATTCATGTTAATTTATCTGGTGCGGTTAAAAATCTATCGGTTGGAAATTATCGCGATAGTTTTTTTTCCCTTTTTGATTTGGCAGTAGGTAATATTGTTTGGAAATACAATATAGCCATTTGTTAGGTCATTTGGAAAGTTTGTTTGTTTTTTTTGTTTTGGAATTTGGAAGTTCATATAATTTTTAAAGTTATGTTCAGTGGCACGTGTTTTTTATATTAGTAGGCGAAAATGGCAACATCCTGAAATTGTTGTAGTATGGGAATCATCGGAATTTGGGGAAAAAATCGTTTTAAAATGGTTGGATTTTAGAGATTGCTTAAATTTTGAAATTGCTGCAATTGGAGAAAAATCTGCGATTTTTAAAAACGTTTATATATTAAAAATTATTGAAAGTGGGAAACGTCACATGTCACGGTCATAAAATCATGGGGATTCAAACAGTTTTTTTCTTTTTTGTTGAGATTTAAATTTCTAATTTGGATTTAAATGGTCTAATATGTTTGCGTTTTTTTCCACAAACTTTTCGAAATATTGGTCGATATGGAAAATTCAAGTTTTTTATTTTTTATTTTCTGTTGTAAGCATTTTTTTTTGTAGTCATTTAGATGGACACAAAAAATTGCAAAATTTTTTAAATAAGAAAAACAGAAAAAGAAAAACAGGGTAAAAAAAAGGCCAGGCCGAGCCAGCTGCGAAGCAGCCAGCCCAGCCCAACTTGCGGCCCAGTCGAGCAGCCCAGGCCTGCAGGCACGGCGTGGCGACGTCATCCGTGACGTCACCTGCCGGCGGCGGCCGAGCTCGGCTGAGCACGGCCACGGGCGCCTCAGCACGTTCCTGAGGCCGGAGTCGCGCGGATCCGTGCGAGGGCGGCGGTAGTGACCAATTGGTCGCCGGAGCGCCGGTGGCGAGCAGGACACGGCGGCGGATGCCGACGGACGGCGGCGGTGATTGCGACGCGATGCGGCCGTCCTAGCACGCGTTCGTCGGCGGAGATGGAGAGCGCGCGACGGCGCACCGCGCCGTGGCCTTCGATTTGGCCGCGGAGACATGCCGCGGCGGCGGGCCGCGTCGGCGTCCGCGGCGGCCTCCGCGCCGCGCGCGAGAGAGGAGAGGGGCTGGTGGGGGGGATTGTGGTAATTTTACAAAAAAGAACCCGGACTTTCACGTAATTGCAAACAGGTCCCTCGCGGCGGTTTTTCTGTGAAGAACGTGTAATTTTCGGGCCCCCCTGTACTGTTTTGCAAAAATGGCAGCGCGTTGTGAGGATGACATGCGGGCCCCACCGCGTACTGTTCAACACTGTAGTTTTCTACCGTAGTACTGTCGCTGCTACAGTAACTGGCACAGCTTTTATATACTCGATGATGTGAAGATTTTTTCGTAGTCATTTATTTCTCTCATTAATTGCTTTAACAAAAATTAAAATTTCCTCACAAACGCTTATCCAAAAAGATAATTAAATAATATATATACATGAATTCAACAATGGCCTCACAATTTTTTCATAGGCATTTATTTCATTCCTATACGTGAATCCTGAATGGAACAGGAATAAGAGTTAAGATTGAGCCTACAACTAGAGTCAACAATCTGACTACGGAGTACCTGAAAAGAGCTGTGTGTTAAGTCAAGAAACATGAGCAGCAAAGAGAACATGAAAGGAAAGTGTGCTAAGAGTGCCTCGACTAGCGATAGGGAGGGGAGTACCATCGGTAGTAAGAACACGAATAGGAGACTCGTCTTGTTGAACAAATCTCAACGTGGAAGAATCATAAATAACGTGCGATTTGACAAACAACCGACCGTATCCGAGGAGCCGAGACCTGGTCGGAGAAGATGGAGGTACCGGGGGCTAGTGAACAAAAATTCGACATTTTTATTCTTGCCAGACGGCATAGAGTGAAATTAGTACGTACTCCCCCGTTCCTAAAAATAAGTCGTACGTTTATTTGAAAAGTAACAATAGAAATTTTGACCAAGCTTTTAGAAAAAACAACCGACAACAATAACATTATACGGACATTGTATAAAATATATTTCATGATGCATTTAATGCTATTGATTTGTTATCGTAGATGTTAATGTTTTCTGTACAAACTTAGTCAAATTTTACACTGTTTGGCTTTAAACAGATATAATCCTTGTTTTCAACACGGGTAAGTAAAGGAAAGAACATTTTTTTCGAAATGGGTAAAGGAAAGAACATATATTTGCACGGTGCATCAGGTACAAATTAAGGTATCATCATCGAGAGATTGTGCCTACTTGTAGCTGACAGAGACCGAGCCGTTGCTCCACGCGCGCCGACCAGCCTCGGTCGCTGTAGTGGTCTGCGTTCGATCATTGTGCTGTGGACGGAATCCTGAATTTCCAACCACACACACCTTTCGGTAACTAAATCGCATTCGGGGGAATTTCCGTATCGTGTCGTGCCGCGTTCGATCATCGTTCGGCTCGCTGGCCATGGTCGCCGGAGGTCATGGCACGGCCGGTCGTCGCTTTCGTGGACTATTCGGTATGGCGGCGCCATTGCCAAAAGGTCGTTTTGTACATGTTTTTCCCTCGTCCGGAGTACATGGCAGGGACAGTACACGATTGCATGACCTAATTTACAGGATAGCCGACGAAAGCGAGAGCCAAATCTCCAGGTTCGTGTGGACCAATCGAAATGACATGGCGTCGCCACTTATAGTTTAAGATCAGCGCATGGGATCGCGACAGACTCTTCGGAGCACAGTCATGGATCGAATGAGCCGACACACACTCGCAGCTGGTAGCCACGTTCCCGTCTATATTATGACAAACCTCACGTCAAAAACCAACGAAGCATCTAAATCGATGTATAGTGTAGATTATCTCATCGTCCGAAACCAACCAAGCATCTACATCGATATCTCTAGTGTAGATTATGACAAATCTTAGGCCGGAAACCAATCATGTCTACCAGGATCCTCCAAAACGTTTGTTGACTTAGCTTCGTAATTGTTTGGAGGCAAACACATATATTGTCGCCTCCATAATATTTTCATTATTTTTGTTTTGTTTTTGTTTGCGTCCACTCAAAATTCATACACTCGGTTGGAGGTATTCAAATAAGGGTCGGTTTTGCTCAGCTAGTGGTGCTCAGTCAAGTACTACACTGTCGCATTTTCATCGTGATGCATGCATGCACCTATGATTGGAGTACCATCATTAGTAAGAACACGACTAGGAGACTCGACAGGTTAAACAAATGTCAAAGTGGAAGAATCATAAATAACGTGGCTATTGATAAACCACCGACTGTATCAGAGTAGCCGGGACCTGGTCGGAGAAGGTGGATGTGACGGAGGGCTAGTGAACAAAAAGCCAACGTTTTTATTCTTGGCAGCCCGCCGTGAATGAGATTTCCAAAAGTAACAATATAAAGTTTGACCAAGTTAATATAAAAACCAACCTACAACAGTAACATTATATGGACATCATATGAAAATAAATTTCATGATGTATTTAATGCTATTGGTTTGTTATTATAGATTTCAATGTTTTCTGTAAAAACTTGGTCAAAATTTACAATGTTTGAATTAAAAAAGTGTAATCCTTGTTTTCTGGGACGGGAGGAAGTATAGTGGTACACACGGGTAAGTAAAGGAAAGAATATATATCTGCACCGGGAAAGGCTAGCTTGAGCGCGCAACCGCTCACACTAGTGGAAAATGGGAAATAGGTTCCGCCCTTTAGTCCCCAATTCCCTACGAACCGGAATTAATGGGGGGCACCCCACCCGGTTCGAATGGCCATCACCGCCCCCAGCCCCGTCCCGGTTCGTGAGGGACCTTTAGTCCTGCGGCCGCATGCGGTGACCCTTTAGTCCCGGTTCGTGCGAGGAACCGGGACTAAAGATGTACCTTTAGCCCCGGTTCGTGGCACGAACCGCGACTAACATTTCTACTACATCATCTCCCACCCCGAGCCAGCCAACTCCATTTTTCCAGCTCGAGTTCATCTCCATTTTCTCCTCCGTTTCTTCACCCGAGCTCAATTGTGTCCCTATTTTTTTCCACCATTTGTCAAGATTGACGGCGCCGCATCTATCCAAGGGTTAGCAACTGCATCTCTGCTTCTGGCGCTCATTTCATTGCTTGTTTAGCTCGTTTAGCTCATTTTCATTTCTATAGTGCTAGTTAGGTGTTCGATGAAATGTCTAAGTTAGGGATTTCATTTCTTTTAAATGCAATTTGAACTCAAATTAAATTATGATTTGTGGATTTTATTGTCGTCCCGTCCTCACCGCCGTCGATCGCCCGTGCCGTCCCGTCACCGGCACCACCTCGGTGAACCTCGTATTTTTAACTTTTATTTAAAAAATCTTAGTTGTATGATTTAGATGCATAATTATTACTTGTATAATTTTCTTAGTTGTATAAATGTTTGTTATATATAGTGCCATGGTTTTGACATCTGTCCACACCAGCTCTCGTCCGCTCTATCATTCGGATGTGGTATGATTATTTGTTATAACTAGATATTTGTTTCATTTCGTGTTTATGACAATTATGCCGACCAACTTGACATAGATATATTTTTATCTAGGAGGTAGTTGAACCGGAAATTCCAACCGACCCTATTGTCGAGTTTTTTGAAAAAGAAAACAATGATTTGAAAGCAAAATTGAAAAGAAGTGAAGATCTTCATCTCCAATGCTTAGAAGAGAAGATGAAATTGGATTTCAAGCTTGCCGACGTCGTCCATGATAACGAGATCAAGATGGATGCAATGCGCTTGAAGATTAAAAAGATTAGAAAATATGCCATTAATCAAGAGGCTTGGTATCATTATGTTGTTGGTTCAGTAATTACCTTAGTTGCGATTTTGATCGCATTTGTTGTTGGATTTAAATTCTTTAGATAGTTGTATGTTAGTTTCAATTAATGTATATTTTATGAGAACTATGTATTACATTTGATCACTACTCTACTTTGCTTTTAATGTGATGAACTTGTATTAATTAATTTGGTCACGTATCTATTCATAATGTTGCTAGTGTAATGGTTTTTGATATACTTATATAATGCAGATGAACCGACAATGGATATACGGTGACCGACGCAGTCCCGAGTTCATTAGTGGCATGCATAAATTTCTCCATGCGGCTGAGTCAAACAAGCGGACAAATGGTTTTATTTGTTGTCCATGTAGTGTCCGTAAGAATAGGAGTGATCACTCTACCTCAAAAATCCTTCACGTCCACCTGTTGCAGCATGGTTTCATGTCTCGTTATTATTGTAGGACCAAGCACGAAGAAAGAGGGGTTATAATGGAAGACAATGAAATAGAAGAGGATAATGACAATTATCCTATGTTCAATGAACACGGTGATACTACAATGGGGGAAGACGAATCTGAAGATCCCATTGGTGATGAGCCCGACGATGATCTTCGTCGGGCCATTCGTGATGCACAAATGGACTGTAAAAGTGAAAACGAGAGGTTGAAATTGGAGAGAATGTTAGAGGATCACAACAAATTGTTGTACCCAAATTGCGAAGATGGCCAGAAAAAACTGGGTACCACACTGGAATTGCTGCAATGGAAGGAACAGAATGGTCTATCTGACAAGGGATTTGAAAATTTGCTGAAAATATTAAATAAGATGCTTCCAAGGGATAACGTATTGCCCCCCAATACGTACGAAGCAAAGAAGGTTGTCTGCCCTCTAGGATTAGAGGTGCAGAAGATACATGCATGCATCAATGACTGCATCCTCTACCGTGGTGAGCACGAGAATTTGAATGCATGCCCGATATGCGGTGCGTTGCGGTATAAGATCAGGCGAGATGACCCTGGTGATGTTGAGGGCAAGCCGCGCCCCAAGAAGAGGGTTCCTGCCAAGGTGATGTGGTATGCTCCTATAATACCACGGTTAAAACGTTTGTTCCAAAACAAAGAGCATGCCAAGTTGTTGCGATGGCACAAAGAAGACCGTAAGAAATACGTGATGCTGAGACACCCCGCTAATGGGTCGCAGTGGAGAAAAATCGACAGAGAGTTCCCAACATTTTCAGATGACGCAAGGAACTTAAGATTTGGTCTAAGTACAGATGGTTTTAATCCTTTTGGGGAGCAGAGCTCCAGTCATAGCACTTGGCATGTGACTCTATGTATCTACAACCTTCCTCCTTGGCTGTACATAAAGCGGAAGTTCATTATGATGCCAGTGCTCATCCAAGGCCCGAAGCAACCTGGCAACGACATTGATGTGTACCTGAGGCCATTGGTTGAAAAACTTTCACAGTTGTGGCGTGAAGAAGGTGTACGTGTGTGAGATGAGCACGGACAAACAAAATTTGACCTACGAGTGTTGTTGTTTGTAACCATCAATAATTGGCCTGCTCTTAGTTACATTTCAGGACAGTCCAACAAGGGATACAATGCATGCACGCACTGTTTAGGTGAGACTGAAAGTATACATTTAGGTAACAAGAATGTCTACCCTGTGCCATCGTCGATTTCTTCTACCCAAGCATCCCTTAAGAAAGAAAGGCAAACATTTCAAAGGTGAGGCAGATCATCGGCCGAAGCCTACCCGCCCTTCTAGTTCTGATATATATGATATGGTAAAGGATTTAAAAGTAATCTTTGGGAAGGGTCCTGGCGGACTATCTGTTTCGAATGACGCTGACAACCACATACCCATGTGGAAGAAGAAATCTATTTTTTGGGAGCTGCCCTATTGGATAATCCTATAGGTTCACTCTTCAATCGACGTGATGCACGTGACAAATTTTTTTTGCTTGAACCTGCTAAACTTATTGGGCGTGTATGGGAAGTCAAAAGATACACCGGAAGCAAGGCAGGACCATCAACGTATGCACGAACGAGATGGCGTGCATTCAGAGAATCATCAAGGTTCTACAAGCTACGCTCTTACGAAAAAAGAGAAGAAAATATTTTTGAATGTCTTAGCAGTATGAAGGTTCCATCTGGCTTCTCGTCGAATATAAAGGGAATAATAAATATGACAGAGAAAAATTCCAAAACCTAAAATCTCATGACTGCCACGTGATTATGACACAATTAATTCCCATTGCATTGAGAGGGCTTCTACCGGAAAATGTTCGAGTAACTATTGTGAAGCTATGTGCATTCCTCAATGCAATTTCTCAGAAGGTCATCAATCCACTAACTCTACCAAGTTTACAGAAGGATGTGGTCCAATCTCTTGTCAGCTTCGAGTTGGTGTTCCCACCAACCTTCTTCAATATTATGGCGCATCACATAGTTCACCTAGTCGAAGAGATTTCCATTCCCGGTCCTGTATTTCGACACAACATGTTCCCCTTTGAGAGGTTCATGGGAGTCTTAAAGAAATATGTTCATAACCGTGCTAGGCCAGAAGGAAGCATCTCCAAGGGCTATGGAACAGAGGAGGTCATTGAGTTTTGTGTTGACTTTATTCCTGACATTAAGCTGATCGGTGTTCCTCAATCGCGTCATGAGGGAGACTGCGTGGAAAAGGCACGCTAGGAAAGAAAGTAACAATATGTCAAGACGGGCATTCTTTCACTCGAGCACACTACACAGTTCTACATAATTCCAGCTTGGTGGCTCCGAATATCGAGGAACACAAGAATATTTTACGCTCCGAATACCCGGAGCAAGCTGAAGATTGTATTGATGGAGAACACATGAAGACTTTCGGCGGTTAGTTACAAATACGTCTCATTAATGACACCAATGTTGGAGAACAGCTATACTTGTTGGCCAAGCAACCATTTTCGAGTATATTGACTTTTCAAGGGTACGAGATAAATGGAAATACATTTTACACGGCTGACCAAGATAAAAAGAGCACCAACCAAAACAGTGGTGTCCGCTTTGATGCAACAAACTGCAATGGGCAAAAGGTCACATATTATGGTTACATAGAGCAGATATGAGAACTTGACTATGAACCTTCTTTTAAGGTCCCTTTCTTCAAGTGCAAATGGTTCAACCTAGAAGGCGGGGTAGAGGTAGACCCACGGTACGGAATGACTATAGTTGATCTCAAGAATCTTTGGTACGACAACGAACCATTCGTCCTAGCCAGTGAAGTGGCTCAGATTTTCTATGTGAAGGATGATAACCCACAAGTATAGGGGATCGCAACAGTCTTCGAGGGAAGTAAAACCCAAATTTATTAATTCGATACAAGGGGAGACAAAGAATACTTATAAGACTTAGCAGCGGAGTTGTCAATTCCACCACACCTGAGAAAGCACTAGTAACAAACGTGATGTGAAAGCAGCAGTAATATGAAAGCGACAGTAGCAGTAACACAGAAGCAATGGCACCAGAAAATAGTTGCTTGCGTGGAGTTGACGGAAAAGCAATGATGATTACAGATGGACCGGGTTCCCAGCTATCTACACTAGTGGTAACTCTCCAATAACAAGTGTTGGGTGAACAAATTACAGTTGGGCAATTGACAGAATATTGAGCGCATGACAATGCATATATATGACATGATGACTACTATGATATTTAATTGGGCATTACGACAAAATACATAGACCGTTATCCAACAGCGTCTATGACTAATAATCCACCGCCGGGTTGTCATCCGAGTCCCCCGTTGGTATTAAGTTGCAAGCAACGGATAATTGCATTAAGTAAAGTGCGTAATGTAAACAAATACATATGCCGTGGACATAGCATTGTTAGGTTATCCCTAGTGGCAACAGCACATCCGCAACCTTAGAACTTTCTGTCACTGTCCCAGATTAAATGGAGGCATGAACCCACTATCTAGCATAAATACTCCCTCTTGGAGATACAGGCAACTACTTGATCAAGGTAACCACAAGTACCGGAGAGCATGCAAGATCTTAAATAACATATAAGATAGATTGATAATCAACTTGACATAGTATTCAATATTCATCGGATCCCAACAAACACAACACCGATTACATCATATGGATCTCAATCATGTAAGGCAGCTCATGAGATCATTGTATTGAAGTACATGGGAGAGAGAGTACCAACTAGCTACAGCTAGAACCCGTAGTCCATGGGGGAACTACTCACGGAGCATGATGGAGGCGGTGGCGTCGATGGAGAAGGCTCCGGGGGTCAATCCCCGTCCCGGCAGGGTGCCAGAACAGGAACTTCTGACCCCCGAATTGGTTTCGGATGGCGGCGGAGCTCTGAACTTTTCTGGGAAATCGTCGATTGTTTCGTGAGTTTTAGGTCAGGGGCAATATATAGTCCAAAGGGCGTCGCGAGGCGGTGCACGAGGAGGCGACACCACCCTAGGGCGCCGGGAGATTCCTGGCCGCGCCGAGCCCACGTGTGGGGCCCTCGGGCCTCCCCCGGACTTGTCCTTCTGGCCCATGGAGTCTTCTGGTAAAATAGGGGCCTCCGTAAATTTTCGTCCAATTCCGAGAATATTTCCAGACTAGCTTTTCTGGAATACAAAAACAGCAGAAAACAGGAACTGGCACTGTGGCATCTTGTTAATAGGTTAGTCCCAGAAAATGTATAAAAATGACATGAAGTGTATACAAAACATGTAGCAATTGGTATAAAACAAGCATGGAACATCAAAAATTATAGATACGTTTGAGACGTATCAGCATCCCCAAGCTTAGTTCCTACTCGTCCTCGAGTAGGTAAACGATAAAAAAAATTTTTGAGGTGACATGCTACCATCATAATCTTGATCATATAATATTGCAAGGCACATGTAAATGAATGAAGTGATCCAAGTCAATGGTCTATAATTTGCTACCAAATAGATAATGAGTAAACAATGAATCACACAAGCTAAACGTTTTCATGAATAGTACTTTCGAGACAAGCATCAAACAGTTTTGCATAAGTGTTAACTCATAAAGCAATAGTTCTAATAAAAGGTATTTAATCAACACAAAGGAAGAATTAAGTTTCAGCATTTGCTTCAACTTTCAACATATTTATCTCATGGATATCGTCAACACAAAGTAGTATAACAAGTCCAATACGTTGCATATAACGCATGTTGTAACAAAGTTGACACTAGTGTTTGCTTGTGGAAGACAGAAAGAATAGGAAAACTGACTCAACATAAAAGTAAAAGAAAGGCCCTTCGCAGAGGGAAGCAGGGATTAAGTCATGTGCTAGAGCTTTTAGGTTTTTGAAAGCATATAGAGATTGCATAAAATATTTGATACTCCTCCCAACCTTGCTAACACAAGCCATGGCTAACCGAATCCTCGGGTGCCTTCCATCAATCACATACCATGGAGGAGTATCTATTTTTGAGAGGTGTTTGTTAATTGTCAACGAATGGTAGCGGGTGAGAACAGTATTCTACCTGTCAAACGGACTTTTAAGAGCGGCTCCCATGAAGGACGTTATTTCTACCAGCAAGGCAGATCATCCCTCTTTCTCTTTGGTTTACACACATGCAGGTATTTCACTGTTTGTCATTGCTTACTGATGAATCAGGGCAAAAGTGTGAAGAGAATTAATTGGTTAAAGTTGTAATTAATTGGGACTGGGCACCCCGTTGCCAGCTCTTTTTGCAAGTTATTGGATAAGCGGATGTATATGCCACTAGTCCAGGTGTAAAAGTCCATTCACAAATAGAATAAAGAATAACCACACTAATTCCTCATGAGCTAGTAAACATTGACACAAAAAGGGAATAATAACATTTTGAATAATTTAAAGGTAGCACATGAAAAATTTACTTGGAGTGGCAAGGAAATACCACATATAGGTAGTTATGGTGGACACAAATGGCATGGATTTTGGCTCAAGGATTTGGATGCACGAGAAGCATTCCCTCTCAGTACAGAGTTTAGGCTAGCAAGGTTATGTAAGCAAACAAGAATATCAACCCGTACACCAAGTTTTATATGACAAACATATTGCAAACGTTATAAGACTTCATACCGTCTTCCTTGTTAACCAAACCCTTTATTAGAAAATATCTAGACCTTAGAGATACCACCGATGCAAACCAAATTTTCAACAAGCTTTACGGTAGTTCTTCACTAATAGGCTTAACTCATGTGATGCACAAATTTAATCATGATCTACTTGTTAACTCAAAACAATTGACAAGCATCAAGTTATCCATTAGTGATCTACAAGATTAAGCAAGTTTTTCCTTATACCAATTACCACATGCAACATTTTCTGAACCAACCAAACACCAATCAATTTATTTCAATCAACTCTCCAAACAAATATAAGTGAAGCAAGAGAGTACTTTCTACAAAAGAAAGCTAATAGCTCTGACAAGAGATACATGAAAACAAGAGCTAAAAGCTGAACAGCGCTAGATATGAATACTCAACAAATATAAGTGAAGAATAGGAGTATTCTCATGAAAAAGCGGAGCGTGTCTCTCTCCCAATCAAGAATGCTAGGGTCCAGTCAAGCTTTATTGAAAATAAAAGTGCAATACTGAAAATAAAAGCACACAGACGCTCCAAGAAAAGCACATATGATGTGAAAGAATTAAAATATAGTTTCACTAGAGATGACCTGATAATTTTGCCGATGAAGAAGGGGATGCCTTGGGCATCCCCAAGCTTAGACGCTTGAGTCTTCTTGAAATATGCTGGGGAGATCCATGGGAGCCTCCCCAAGCTTGAGCTCTTCACTCTTCTTCATCCTATTATATCACTCTTCCCTCTTGACCCTTGAAAACTTCCGCCACACCAAACTCAACGTAATTCTCATTAGAGGGGTTAGTACTCAAAAACTTTAATCCACTGGTTCTGTTGTGACACATTGCAAGAACTCAATAAAACATTAGCTACAGCCCTCCACGTCTAGAGAACCTTGCTTAAAGCCCACAAGAGACAATGCAAAAAACAGAGACAGAATCTGTCAAAACAGAACAGCCAGTAAAGATGAATTTTTTCGAGGCACTTACGGGACTCAAATCGAAAAACGTTGAACTAACGAAAGATGCATACATATATCAGGATTACGCACAAAAAATTTCAGATTTAATTCACAATCTGGTGATTTTAGGAATTTCGTACAGTGAACAGCAGAAATCTGTTCCTGCGCAGCAATCAAAATTAGCAACATCTTATCATTAGAGACTACTCTTGGCACAACAATGCAAGAAAGTAAAGATACAAAGGAGTTGCTACAGAAGTAAACAAGCACCTTGACTCAATAAAAGAAAAATTGCAGAAAAATAAAATGGGTTGCCTCCCATAAGCGCTTTTCTTTAATGCCTTTTAGCTAGGCTTGATAGTTTTAAAGATGCTCACATAAAAATAGAAAATGAAGCAAAAGGAGCATCAAGAAGCAAATTCGAAACACATTTAAGTCTAACCCACTTCCTATGCATAGGAATCTTGTACACAAATAAATTCATGAAGAACAAAGTGACAAGCATAGGAAGATAAAACAAGAGTAACTTCAGAACTTTCAGCATGAGAGGTGCTTTAGTACCATGAAAATTTCTACAACCATATTTTCCTCTCTCATAATAATTTTCAGTAGCATCATGAACAAACTCAACAATATAACTATCACATAAAGCATGCTTTTCATGATCTAAAACACATAATTCTTATCAAGCTCAAAAATAGTGGGATTAAAACTTTCAAACCCACTTTTAACAATTTTATAACAAGATGATTGATCATTCTCAAGAGGTATGGGACTCCTAGATAAAGTCAAGACCTCTCCAATCCCATTTTCATTAGTAGTACAATTAATATTATCAACCAATATAGGACCATCATCTAGAGCTTTATCATAAACATTTTCTAAGCAAACTTTTCATTACCATGCATTTCGAATTAGGCACAAATAAAGGATTATCATAAGATTTATCAAAATAGCATGGATTATCATAAATATCAGTAGCATAATCATTTCCACAAGTTTTACTCATAGGGAATATTTCAAGAGAATCCACAGGAACATAACATTCATCCTCCTTTGGTAAGCATGGAGGGCAATCAAATAGTGTAAGAGATAAAGAGTTACTCTCATTAGAAGGTAGGCATGGGTAGCTACTCCATTCTTCCTCCTTTTGTTCATCACTCTCCTCCTCTTTTTCATCCAATGAGCTTTCAGTTCAGCAGTAGTTTCTTCTTCTACAGGTTCCTGCAAATTGTGAGTGCATTCTTGTGCATTAATGAGTCTCTCTTTATAATCAATGATATAACAATTATTGCTGAAATTTTCTAGGCAATAATCAAGAATAAAAGAGACCGTTTCTTTAAGTTTATTACAAGCAACACAGGTTTCATAATTTTTAGCCATGAAGGAATCTATTTCAGAAGCTGCCACAAATGTAACAAATTGTTCTACTTGTTCAGCTCCCAAATGAATATAGTTATTCCAATGATAGTTCATAATTAAAACTTCTTCACTAAAGCCACATTGGAATTTAAGATGTTTAGTATCTTGTTCAGAGCAACAATTTATATCATGGCGTTCCAGCAAAATTTCAGCAATTTGATTTAACTTTTTTAACATGCCTCTCATGATTTTACCCTCTCTTGATTCTCTATACTTTATATATAATTCTTTACTTCCATAAACATAGAGGTTCTAGCATGTTCTTCCATAGCAACAGTTTTTTTTAGATTTTCGGTTTTTAAATTTTTATGGATTTTCGGGTATATAAGAAAAATAAAACTAGACAAAAATAAACTAAACAAAAGTAAACTAAACAAAACACAACTAAACAGAAATAAACTAAGCAAAATAAAACTAGACAAAAGTAAACTAGACAAAACAAAATAAAATAAAAACAGAGAGAGAGGTGGAGTGTACTCCCCAGGTGAACTTATGAGTAGAGCTATGCTCCCCGGCAACGGCGCCAGAAAATAGTCTTGATAACCCACAAGTATAGGGGATCGCAACAGTCTTCGAGGGAAGTAAAACCCAAATTTATTGATTCGACACAAGGGGAGACAAAGAATACTTATAAGCCTTAGCAGCGGAGTTGTCAATTCCACCACACCTGAGAAAGCACTAGTAACAAACGTGATGTGAAAGCAGCAGTAATATGAGAGCAACAGTAGCAGTAACACAGAAGCAATGGCACCAGAAAATAGTTGCTTGCGTGGAGTTGACGGAAAAGCAATGATGATTACAGATGGACCGGGGTTCCCAGCTATCTACACTAGTGGTAACTCTCCAATAACAAGTGTTGGGTGAACAAATTACAGTTGGGCAATTGACAGAATATTGAGCGCATGACAATGCATATATATGACATGATGACTACTATGATATTTAATTGGGCATTACGACAAAATACATAGACCGTTATCCAACAGCGTCTATGACTAATAATCCACCGCCGGGTTGTCATCCGAGTCCCCGTTGGTATTAAGTTGCAAGCAACGGATAATTGCATTAAGTAAAGTGCGTAATGTAAACAAATACATATGCCGTGGACATAGCATTGTTAGGTTATCCCTAGTGGCAACAGCACATCGCAACCTTAGAACTTTCTGTCACTCTCCAGATTAAATGGAGGCATGAACCCACTATCTAGCATAAATACTCTCTCTTGGAGATACAGGCAACTACTTGATCAAGGTAACCACAAGTACCGGAGAGCATGCAAGATCTTAAATAACATATAGATAGATTGATAATCAACTTGACATAGTATTCAATATTCATCGGATCCCAACAAACACAACACCGATTACATCATATGGATCTCAATCATGTAAGGCAGCTCATGAGATCATTGTATTGAAGTACATGGGAGAGAGAGTACCAACTAGCTACAGCTAGAACCCGTAGTCCATGGGGGAACTACTCACGGAGCATGATGGAGGCGGTGGCGTCGATGGAGAAGGCTCCGGGGGTCAATCCCCGTCCCGGCAGGGTGCCAGAACAGGAACTTCTGACCCCCGAATTGGTTTCGGATGGCGGCGGAGCTCTGGAACTTTTCTGGGAAATCGTCGATTGTTTCGTGAGTTTTAGGTCAGGGGCAATATATAGTCCAAAGGGCGTCGCGAGGCGGTGCACGAGGAGGCGACACCACCCCAGGGCGCCGGGAGATTCTTGGCCGCGCCGAGCCCACGTGTGGGGCCCTCGGGCCTCCCCCGGACTTGTCCTTTGGCCCATGGAGTCTTCTGGTAAAATAGGGGCCTCCGTAAATTTTCGTCCAATTCCGAGAATATTTCCAGACTAGCTTTTCTGGAATACAAAAACAGCAGAAAACAGGAACTGGCACTGTGGCATCTTGTTAATAGGTTAGTCCCAGAAAATGTATAAAAATGACATGAAGTGTATACAAAACATGTAGCAATTGGTATAAAACAAGCATGGAACATCAAAAATTATAGATACGTTTGAGACGTATCAAAGGACATGTCTACCCTACCGGAAAAAAGAAAAGATAAGCAAGTGAATACATCATACGATGAGCCAAAGCGCCACATAGTTCTTTCAGGGAAAAGAAACATCGTGGGAGTGGAGGACAAGATAGACATGTCAGAAGATTACGATAAGTTTCATGAAATTCCGCCCTTCAAAGTGAACACTGACCTAAGCATCAAGTTAATTGAAGAAGATTGTCCATGTTTACGGCGCAATCAGAAGAACAAGTGAACACTAGATAGGGATGTTGTTGGTGATGTGCAATAATGTATTAAACCTTTTATGTAACTATGTTCTGAAAACTCAGAATAAAAATGTAAACACTAATTTTTGGTTCTAAAAACTCCAACGGCTTGTAGGGAATCCGACTGATTTGTGCCCGTGAGTGCCCGCATATCAAATGCACCGTCAGACGTATGCAGGGAATCCGACTGATTTGTATCCGGTCGATGAACTGAAGTATTTTGTAGATAGAACAAAACACACGGTTTCCCCTGCATACAGCCCGACGGTGGCTCGTGAGTGCCCGCATATCAAATGCACCGTCGGACGTATGCAGGGAATCCGACTAATTTGTATCCGGTCGATGAACTGAAGTATTTTGTAGATAGAACAAAACACACGGTTTCCCCTACATACAGCCCAACGGTGCCTCGTGAGTGCCCGCATATCAAATGCACCGTTGGACGTATGCAGGGAATCTGAATGCTTTGTATACCTAAATGAACTACAAGGAGTAAACACTGAGTGCCGAACATGTTCGAGAGGGGGGCTATATATAGGGTCATGTGGCTGACGAAGTGGTCGTGAAAGTGCTGATCCAACAGCTCACAAGCCCTCAAAAGAAACACACCCCTGATCCAACGGCTCACAAGTGCTTGAAAGAAACACACGATCTGTGTGCTTCTTTAGTCCCGGTTCATGGCTGGAACCGGGACTAATTTAAAAAATCAGTTTGGCACCTTTGTTTCCCATACCAAGATACACATATGTGTCAAATATGGGCAGTTTATCACAAACTATGTCATGTGAATGTCCATAACTTGGTCATTTGGCATGAAACCTATACATGTTTATCGATGATACACCTTTTTGTGAAGGATTTTTTTTGGAAAGTCGGTCAAAACACAAGTTTATCATTTTTGCTAACAACTAGTACACATAAAAGGACTCCATGCCAAAGGATTTTCCTTTTTTGAGTATTTTTTCACACTCTTAGATTTTTTTGAAAGAATGGTCAAAATGGGTACCACAACTATTCGTTTAAAGGGGACAAATTTGTATGAACTATGGATAGTTTTGTGATATAATCACTATTTGTGTACCTTAAAATGATTTTTTATAAAAATCAGAGCAAACTATCACACACATGTAGTTCAAATTTGAATTACTTTCGGAAAATCAACATAAAGTCATTTTAAATAGGCAAAACTAATTTAAAAAATCAGTTTGGCACCTTTAAATCAAAGTATATAAAAACAAAACAGAAAAAGAAACTAGAAACAAAAACAATTAAAAAAGAAAGTAAATCAAAGTATATAAAAGAAAACAGAAACAAAAACCATTCAAAACAGAAAAAGAAAAAGAAACTAGAAAAAACAACGAAAAAGCCCATTAATTCCCGGTTGGTAACACCAACCGGGACTAAAGGTCCACTGGGCTTCGACCTTTAGTCCCGGTGGCTGTTACCAACCGAGACTAAAGACCCTTTGGTCCCGGTTCGAGGCTGGATCCGGGACTAAAGGTCCTTTTCGCGGCGATTTGTGTGGTTGCGGCCAAAAAAATTCACAAGTCCCCCAAATTTCACCTCTCCGCCTCCGACGCTGCCGACGCCCCGAGATCGATTTGACACGGAGAAGCCCTGCTCCGCCGAGCCGTCTGCCGCTCGGCCGTGCCGTCTGCTGCTCCGCTCCGCCGTCTGCTGCTCCGCCGCGCCGTCCGCTCCTCATCGCCGTGGATCGAGCGGAGGAGCCGCCGTCACCACGAGGCCACGCCGCCACCACGAGGCCACGCCGCCACGAGGCCGCCGCCCCTCTACCTCGACCTCCGGCCTCGAGCACCTCGACCTCCAGCCGCCACGAGGCCGCCGGGTCTCCTCATCCGCAAGAAAAACGCCACCGGACGCCGCCGGCACGCCCCACCACCAGACACCGCCGGCACGCTCCACCACCGGCGCGGCTCCATGGCCACCAGAGGTCCTCCGGCGCGCTCCACCACCACCAACGTGCTCCACCACCACCGCCGGTCGTAGCTACTCAAGGTGAGAGCTTTTCTCATTGCATTCTCATTTTTAGAAAATTAGATGTTAATTTTGTTACAAAATTAGATGTTAATTTTGTAGATGCAATTTTGTTAGTTGTTAATTTTAGAGTTAGAAAATTAGATGTTAGAAAATTTTAGAGTTAGAAAATTAGATGTTAATTTGGTTAGTTTTTTTTTGTTAGAAACTCAGAAATTTAGGGTTAGAAATTTAGTGTTTTTTAGTTTTGTAATTTTAGTAAATGTTATTAGGAAATTTAGTATTAGATGCATTGTTAGAAAATGTATTAGATGCATTGTTAGAAAATTTAGTATTAGATGCATTGTTAGAAATTTAGTATTAGAAAATGTATTAGATGCAATTTATAGATGCAAATTTTATAGATGCAATTTTATAAATGCAAATTTTATTGATTGTAGGTACATTGAGCTATGGAAGCCAACTATGTGCGAGACGAGGAGAATGAAGACCGAGTTCAACAGATGATATATGAGGATGCCCATAGAGAAGATCCCGATGGAGAAGATGCCGGTGGAGAAGATGATAATGAATTCGCCTCACAATTTCTGATGGACTCTGGTGAGGGACTTGAGTCTGAAGAATTGCTCTTAACAAACTCCGGCGATATATATATTAAGGCGATATGTTGTTGATCACTAGATTCATTAATTGATTTGTATTGCACTTATTAACGACTCATTTTTCTTTTAGCCCTCCGGATCGAGAAAATCTGCTAAAAAGTAAGGTCCTCGAGGCCGAACAAAAAGGATGACGAGCGAGGATGCAAGGTTACCGATCGAGGAAATTGTTGATGACGGCGAACCGCTGGAACCCAAACAGAACCGCAGTAAGTTTATAAGTCAAGCTAGAGCTATTGTTAGGGACATTCTCCCGATCACCATACCAGAATAAAATAAATCGGCGGCCGCAAACGACGATGACCCCTGTTATGTCCACCAAATTACAAAAGATTTGCTCTATGACACGCTCTTGACACATTTTAACCTCACGCCAAAGCTCTCTAAAATCAAGAAGGAGAAACTCAAGCAGTGGACTCTTAAGAAGATGGTCACACAATTCCGAAACTGGAAGAAAACATTATGGAAACAATATGGAAATAAAGATCCAGATTTCAGTGGAACACTAGAGAAGATACAACATGACTGGCTCGCGTTTGTGGCGTATAGGAAATCGTCTACGGCTGTGACCCGATCGACCACAAATAAGTTAAATGCTGCGAAAAAGATATACCACCATACCTTGGGGCCAGGTGGCTACAGGACCGCCATTCCTAAGTGGTTAGCCTTTGAAGCAGAACTGCTTGGTAAAGGGATCCGTCCACAGACATATGACTGGCCCGAGAGGTCCAAATTCTGGTTGTTTGCGCATGGGCAGGGTTAGACCAACAGACAGGGCAGATTGTTGCACAAGGAAGATGGAAGGAAAAAATAGAAACAATCACAAAGAAGCTTGTAGATGCAATAGATGAAGTTTGCCGGGGTGTGTTCCAACCCGATAGAGAAAACGACGAGCTGACACGGGCCCTGGGGAATCCTGAACACGTTGGACGAGCTCGAGGCCATCCCAGCGGTGTTACGTTTAAGAATGCGTGGCCGGATTGCGCTGACAGTTATAGAAGCCATAGCAGAAATAAGAAGAAGGAGTCCGACCGGTTATCGGAATTGGAACGTGTGGTGAAGCTGCAGCAGGAGCAACTAGAATCAATTAGTCAGCAAAGGGCATCTCAGCAGCAGCTAGTAGATCCTCAAGCCAATGCCGCCCCATCTCAGCGTAGAAGCAGCGTGGGTTCCACGCAGCTAGAAGCCGATGGTCACTACCCCGTGGATGATATCACGGAGAAGACAGATTGTGAGCTACATATGTCAATGAGGAACATATCCTTGAAGGTGGCGGTCGGCTATGCTCGTGTCGGGTGGATGAAATTATGCCGGGATTTGAAACGATGAACCTTGAGATTCCTGGAGATGACGAGGAGAAGACATTGGGAGAAGTCAAGCGTGGTTTCGCCCTGTGGAACAAGAAATACATCGTCTTTCTCGACCCCTTGCCAAGGCCACCGACTCCTCCTTGTAGCTGTCCACCTCATCAGCAAAGCCCATCCCTCCCACCTCATCAGCAAAGCCCATCCCTCCCTGAGAGGGACCCCAGCGCGAGTTTGATGACGTGAAACACACGTTCGTTGGGAGACCCCAAGAGGAAGGTATGATGTAGTCAGCAGCAAGTTTTCCCTCAGAAAGAAACCAAGGTTATCGAACCAGTAGGAGCAGCAACTCTTCAGAAGGTTGTCAACGGCGCCAGAAAAATAGCTGTCGCAGGGAGTCTGGATTGTTGACGTGGAATCTGCACACAACACAATCAAACTACTTTGCCCCAACGAAACAGTGAGGTTGTCAATCTCACTGGCTTGCTGAAAACAAAGGATTAAACGTATGGTGTGGAAAATGAGTATTAAATTGCAGAGAATGAAAAAGGAACAGTTTGCAGTTTGTGGTTCTTTAATCAGTGTAAAAGAATGGACCGGGGTCCACAGCTCACTAGTGGTGTCTCTCCATAAAAGATAACTAACATGTTGGGTGAACAAATTACAGCTGGACAATTGACGAATAGTGAGCGCATGACAATGCATATACATGACATGTTGACTACTATGATATTTAATTGGGCATTACGACATAATATATAGATCGTTATCCAACATCATCTATGACTAATAATCCACCGCCGGGTTGTCATCCGAGTTCCCCATTGGTATTAAGTTGCAAGCAACGGATAATTGCATTAAGTAAAGTGCATAATGTAAACAAACACATATGCCCGTTGACATAGCATCGTTAGGTTATCCCTAGTGGCAACAGCACATCCACAACCTTAGAACTTTCTGTCACTGTCCCAGGTTAAACGGAGACATGAACCCACTATCTAGCATAAATACTCTCTCTTGGAGTGACAAGCATCTACTTGGCCAAATCATCTACGAGTAATGGAAAGAATGCAAGATCTTAACTAACATATGTGATAGATTGATAATCAACTTGACATAATATTCAATATTCATCGGATCCCAGCAAACACAACATGTAGCATTACAATAATATGATCTTGATCATGTAGGGCAGCTCACAAGATCTAAACATGATGGCACAAAGTGGAGAGACAACCATCTAGCTACTGCTATGGACCCGTAGTCCAAGGATAAACTACTCAAGCATCACTTCGGAGGCAGGCATGGCGATGTAGAAGCCTCCGGTGACGATTCCCCTCTCCGGCAGGGTGCCGGGAAGAGGTTCTGAACCCTCCCGAGCTAGGGTTGACGACGGTGGCGTCTCTGGATCTTTTCGTGGATATTTGATCAGATACTTAGGCTTTTCGCGTCGGGGGGAATAAGTAGGCGAAAGGGCGGCGGCTGCGGACACCCGAGGGGCCCACACCACCCCAGGGCGCGGCAGAAGGGGGGCCGCGCCCTGGGTGCGTGTGGCCTCCTGGTGGCCCTCCTCTGCTGCTACTTTGCTCCGTCAGGCGTGTTCTGGAAATAGGCACCCCCGTGTAGTTTCGTCCAATTCCGAGAATATTTCCAGACTAGCTTTTCTGGAATACAAAAACAGCAGAAAACAGGAACTGGCACTTCGGCATCTTGTTAATAGGTTAGTCCCAAAAAATGTATAAAAGTGATATAAAGTAGATGCAAAACATGTAGCAATTGGTATAAAACAAGCATGGAACAACAAAAATTATAGATACGTTTGAGACGTATCAGCATCCCCAAGCTTAGTTCCTACTCGTCCTCGAGTAGTTAAACAATAAAAACAAAATAATTTTTGAGATGACATGCTACTATCATAATCAAACTGGTACTATTAAATAAATCGTGCTTCAGTCTTTATTATTTTTGGGTACAAGGCTGGGCCTTGGCTTTTAGTTTTGTTGTGGGTTTGGGCTTGCCAAACCAGCGTCCTTGTCCAATAAACTTAGATTATTTTCCATGTGAGTCAAGTGCCTGCGTGCACTATATAGGACCGATCGGTTGTGTATTAAGGCAGATAAGTTTATTCGTGAGTAAAGAAAATCCAGAAAACGCCATGGTTTTGCGGCGGCCAAGTTCTGTGTCCGTGAGTTGAAAACCCATCGAGGTTTGTTTCCTGGCGAGAAGATTGGAGCGCTGGTCTCTAGTCTGCTGCTGATCCTAGACGGATTGTCCAAGTGCTTCCTTCACGGGTGTGCTTGTTGTTCTGATCGGTTTGCATCTTGTAAACCAATCTGCTACTGTTGTTGGCGATCTCACGTAGCTAGCTTATTCTGCTGCTAGTTAGTCGCCGGCCGGAGAGCTTAATTAGGATTAGCAATAGTCCTACTTGTTACAGCTCTTAGTACCGGTACTGAATTTTCCAGAGATAAGAATTGTTGTCGCTGTTGCTTGTACCGTGAAAAGGTCAGACAAATTCTCGCGGCGTTGATTTTAGTGACACGCCGTATCAATTTTTGTTTTATGTTTCAAATTTCGTTTCTTCCTTTTTGTCTGGAATTTAACCGAAATTTCCGAAATTACCGAATTTTGGCAATTTCGCTGAGGACCGATAAATTTGCAAAAACGAAATCCAAATCCTTGGTCATTGGAAGCGACAGAAACGGAAGGACAAGAGACAGCGTGAGTGGATGAGGATAAACAGGTGAAACTTCCATGGAAGGCGGTTGGCGTTATTTTCTTATTCAAATAAAGTTTGTAATGATATAATGTTATGTAGAATGAAAGAGATCAAATTAATGGTTAAAAATTATAATACAGAAGAGGATAATGTTGGGACGGAGGGACTACTCCTATTGTTTGGTTGGAGAATGAACCATATAGTGCTAACCCCGGCTAGCGTTTAATATCCGTTGCTATAAATATACCGGTCACTCCCTCTAGCTAGTCCTCTGGTCCTCCTCATCCGCCATACTGCCACAGCCACTCCTACTCAAGTGTCTCACATAACTGAGCTGATCATGTCCACCACCGTACTCGAAGTCGACGGCAACAACAACAACAACGCCGCCGCAATGCCCGACTCGGAGGCCGGAAGAAGCCAGATCGCGCAGCTAGTGTCTCCAGACGCATCGCAGTCCAGTGAGCAGCTGGCCCGGGCGCTGTGGGTAGTGAGCTACGCCACCATGTTCGTGGGCGTGAACGCCGGGCTTCACCGGCCGGCCGCCTCCACGGGATCAGTTTTCACGCGTCATGAGGCCGCTTACTACTATGGCATCCTAGCCATCGTCCTCGCCGCCGTGCCCGTGGAGATGGCGACCGCCTTCTGGCTGCCCCGCTCCGGCGGCCGGCACCGTTTTCACGCTTTCGCCGAGGGTCTCCAGCGCGTCGCCGTCCTGCTCCTTCTCCTCGTGTCCGCGATGGGTGGCATCGAGCTCTCTCTCAAGGTTTAGTACGCACGCGTGCATGCTTGTAGGCTTTTCTTGTCTGCGTATTGTATCGACAAATATGTTGACAGATTATTTGGTGCTTACTTGGACTGGATTATAGCCAACAGTCAGTACGAACGGAAGAATTCATATTAGTCCGGCCGGGTGTTGCTGTAGATTCTCTAGCTAGATAGCCCACCTCACACCTATATTTCGGTATTTGAGTTTTTGTCCGGTCGCACCTATATATTTGATGTCGTGCGAACAAGACGTCTCACACTCACAGTCTCACTCACACATATATTGGCTGTTATTTAATTTGTCTTCGAGCAAAGTTGTACTAGTGCAGTGCTTGATTTATGCGTGGCAACTCTGCCTTGTTTTTACCTTGCCGCACGTGGAGAAGAACAGACGAATGTAACGATGGCGTTAGCAAAAATAAATATATATTTTTTGGTGGTGTGTGATTGTGTCCCATGCACCATGCTAGTATATGCACTCTTCGTTGCTGCTTACATATATTGGCTGTTATTTAATTTGTCTTCGAGCAAAGTCGTACTAGTGCAGTGCTTGATTTATGCATGGCAACTCTGCCTTGTTTGTACATTGCCGTACGTGGAGAAGAACGAACTAATCTAACGATTGCACGTTAGTTAATTTTTTTTTTTTTTTGGTGATCTGTGATTGTGTCCCAGAAATGTTCCATATACTCTTCTTTACGGTCGATCGAGTACGATGCAGTCGTGGTCGAGATCGAACAGTCAAAAGACGTGAATCACGGACGCGTATCTAGCGCCGCCAGGTTTCCAGCAGCGGCCTATCGCGGCTCTCCTCCATTCCGAACTGTGTGCAAACGGAAGTCTACGTTGTTAGCAATAGAAAGATGGTGAATCTTATGCTCGGATCGTGAATGGGGCTAGCATATCTGGATTCCCCGGCAACATCGTATGTATTTTTTATTGAATTAATTGCACTGGCGGTCACACATCTCGTCGTGTATGTGCACTTAAGTCACATATCTGGAAAACTTGATTTTTTTTGTCACAAACAGGACACATCATCCCGTTTTGGACTGGATTTTTTTAGAAAACCCCCTACCGTAATATTATGAGGATTATATTGAAAAATTCTACACCTGACGGGTGGGGCCCACCTGTCAGGGTCGTCTTCTACCTCAAGCAGGAGGGGTAGCCGGCGGCCGGGAGTGGCGGCCGACGGCGTTCGGCGGCAGCTGAGGGTCGGGGAGAGGAGGGCCCGAACGAGCAGGGGGGCACGCGCGAGCAGGACACGGGGCGCGAGCAGGGCGCGAGTGAGGAGGCAGCACGGCGGCGGCGCGAGCTGGGCGCTGCGGCGGCTCCCCACGTGAAGAGCAGCGTTGACCCTTCCTGGGCCTTACTAATTTCACAATATGTCCCTCCAAATATTGTAGTAGGGTGTTTTCTGAAAAGTTTCAGTCTAAAACGGGATGACTTGGACTGTTTGTGACCAAAGTGCACCCGTCTAGCCAGCTGTGTGACCCGTTATTCACGTTTTTCAGATGTGTGACTTATATGTACATGCGGGACAAGTTGTGTGACCGGCAGTGCAGTTAACTCTTTTTTATTGAAAGATGGCATGTTGTAGGAACTTGATTTCAACAAATAAGATGAAAGAACATATATAACGGGTGGAGACTGGAATAATCGTATTGAGAAGTATAGATTATACTATTACTATCGAATTACTGTGAATGTTGATGGTGACCGTGATTTATTTAACTCCCCTTTATTTGACGCCGACAATAAAGAGAAGATGATGATTGATGGGCCGGGTTATATTATATAGCCTCTATGTATAAAATTCATTATCTGTTGACATGTATGTTGATATATATACCGGAAGGAACGGAACTACCGAGTTGCTGGCGATAACAGTTCTAGATCTCTGCCATGGACAGAGACATGGCTAAGTAAGGCGCGATATCTTGGGACCAGAGGCTGAAGCCTGAAACTGCCAGAGATACCTGTACGGCCGCTATACATACACCTAATTAACCCGCTTCCTAATTAACACCCGGAACCACCAGCCTACATCTATCTTCTTCACGAGCATAATCCCAGTCATCCTCGCTCGTCGGAGAATCAGCCAGCTACGCAGCGCAGGCACGATGATGTGTTTCTTTCATGGTCTGCGAAGCTTCCTCCCCGTCCGGCCGTCTTAGATCCAAGAAAAATCTATGTCAATCCCAACAATTTGGCAGCTGGACAGAGACCATTTCGAAAGTCAGACATTTCGACAACTAGCTCTCGGAGCCTATATATTTTTTAGATAAAGGAAGCTTTATTATTTAAAAGGTTTAAGTATTACACTCAGCCTCTACATAAACAAGATGCACATAGCCGAAACAAGTCTGTAGTTCGAAACATAAAAAAGGCGAATTATATATTATAATGAGAAATTGTAATAACACCTATGGTGGTGGAGGGCCAATCCGCAAATTATGCTTCCATCCATGTTGGGATAAAAAGTCTCTCGCCGTGTACTCCAGTCTGGTACACACCTCCATAAACAGGTCTCCATGCTCCCACACGTTACAACTGAGACCACGAATGGAGAGTAGCAGTAGTGGATAAACTGCATAAGAGAGCAATTTTTATCATTAAAAACCTTGTCATTTCTATATAGCTAAACCGACCATATTACGGCAAGCGCTGCCACCCTAATAATTTGTTTAAACCTATTATTCGTCCCATTCAGCCGGTTGCCAAAAATATTGGCTATGCTTTTGGTAGGGCATATAGTAGAACCTATGTGGGTGATGGACCATATAGAACTAGCAAATTTGTAATCGAAGAATAAGTGTTTGATTGTCTTGTTTTTATGACAGAAGACACACTTTTTACTTCCATGTCAATTGCGTTTTGCAACGTTGTCTTTATTA
The DNA here is from genome assembly GCA_947311845.1 of Poa pratensis. NCBI lineage: Eukaryota > Viridiplantae > Streptophyta > Magnoliopsida > Poales > Poaceae > Poa > Poa pratensis. The sequence goes on along the minus strand of CAMZMU010000108.1, from coordinate 38,965,543 downwards.
AGAATAACTCCTCGACGAATATATCACGCAAAAACTTTATTTTTCAGTGGAATCTTCATCTTCCAGATTTTCTTATTAATATCTACCGGCACATCTGGCTGGATTAGTGCTGTATACATGGAGTCCACAGTGAATTTACCACTATTGTGCAAATTTCACCGAAACTCATCGGACCCTTGTGTCAAATTGACATAAGCTATAGCAACTCGTGCCAAGCTGCTTGTCTAGGATCAACAAGATCTTTTCTGAACGTCACCGTTGGAGTGTTATCTACCAACACTTGAGCGAGCGTATCGATCTTGTGACGTCTGAGGACTATATTATATAAAGCTAGATATTGTTCTTGGAGTGAGGTAGTTCCTAGCCACCTATCCTCGCAGAACCTTTTCTCCGACCCATCCTTAATGGAGAAAGAACCATATGGAAAGAAGAATTTCTTCGTCGGCATTAGGCCAGCCCAAAAAATGTGACTCAGCTGGTTTCCAAGAAACCTGTAATAACGCACTTGCGCCTATGTATTTCCACCTAAGAAGAGTTTCCCACACCCCATATTCGGTGAGAAGCTTAAACAACCACTTACCAAGGAGGGCTCTATTCTTGACCTGAAGGTCGTGAATCTCAAGACCACCATGGTCCTTAGGGCGGCACAGTACATCCCATTTTATCAGCCGATATTTCTTCTTTTCATTATTCCCTTGTCAAAAGAATCTAGATCAAAAGTAATCTAATCGATGCAAGATTCCCTTTGGTAATTGGAAGAAGTATGTCATATACAGCACCATATTAGTTATGACTGAATTTATGAGAACCAATCTATCACCCAGGGATAGAAGTTTTGTTTTCCATCTACTCAATCTTTTTTGTAGTCTTTCCTCAACATGCTTCCATTGAGCAATCGTTAGCCTCATAAAATGAATTGGGATGCCAAGATAACTTATTGGGAACTGGCCAAGCTCGCAGCCAAATAACTCAGCATATTGGGCAGTCTCATCCTGAGCATCGCCAAAACAAAACATTTCGCTTTTATGGAAGTTAATTTTTAGATCAGAAAGTTGCTCGAACGCTGACAATATTAATTTCAGGTTTCTTGCCTTTTTCATGTCATGTTCCATAAAAAATTGTATCGTCAGCATATTGGAGAATGGATAATCCGTCATCCACTAGGTGCGGAACCACTCCAACAATTTGCCCAACCAATTTCGCGCGCTCAATGATTATGGCTAATATATCAGCAACTATATTAAATAATATATGTGATAATGGATCGCCTTGTCGTAATCCTTTTTTCGTCTGAAAGTATCTACCAACGTCATCATTAACTTTGATGGCGACACTTCCTCCGAAAACGAAATTATGTATTATTGTGCGCCACTCATCCGAAAAACCTTTCATTCTGAGTGTTTGTTATAGAAAAGACCATTTTACTTTATCATAAGTCTTTTCAAAGTCGATCTTTAAAATCACTCCATTAAGCTTTTTTCGATGCATCTCATGAATTGTTTCATGTAAGATCATAACTCCATCAAGGATATTACGACCTTGCATAAAAGCCGTCTGAGTGGGTCTCACAACATGATCAGCCACCGAATTAAGCCTAATAGTAGCGGTTTTAGTGAATATTTTGAAACTAACGTTTAGAATACAGATGTGTCTATATTGCTGAATTCTTTCTGCTCCATTAACCTTAGGAAACAAAATGATCTCACCGAAATTTAGGCGAATTAGTTCGAGTTGTCCAGCATGCAGAGCATGAAACATCTCGATCAAGTCCGATACAAAAAGTTTGATAAAACTCAGCAGGAAAACCTATATATACCCCGCCGCCTACATCTTTCTTCTCTACGAACTCAATCATTCCCAGTCATCTCATCCCCGCTCGTTGATCCGATTCCATTCTTGCATACATCCACCACCACCACCAGCATCATCAGCAGAAGAGTTCGTAGACAACGTCACACCCCATGGCGGACCGCTTCCCCACCAACGCAGGCGAGAGCAAGGAGCACTGCACCCACGACAACAAGAACTGCGTCCTCTCCAACATGGCGCTGCAGACAATCAGCCGCACCCTCTCCATCGTCTCCGGCGGCGACGAGGTACGACATATATACGTTGTCAATTGCATTCCAAGGGAGAACATACTTAGGTCAACGCGATCTTAATAAGCTTTGTGATCCCTTTACGTGAGTGCATCACAGATTGCTGGAGCCGTGGCCACTGAGCTGCAGATTATCCTCGTAGTTCCGATCAACGACTCTCAGACCTCGCAGGTAATTACTTGATCATGCTTTCTCTTGGCTTGAATCATATTGCGATTGGTACGTACGTAGTTTCTGCTGATTAATTAATACTTTTTGATGTTTTTTCTTCATTCGATACGATCTGTGTTGATCTTGTACAAATCAAATGATATAAATGTCATATGGATACTTTGTTCTCCTCGCATTATTTTCGACCGAAAACACCACATGCATATATATCTCTCACGGTTCAGTGATTACAAAATATAAAAAATGTCATTATTAATAAACAGAGTTTTATTAATTCAGAAGTCGCATTAAACAATGATAACAATGCGCACAGCCCAAAACAAAAAACCAGGTTCTAACAAAAGCTTTTATTTGTGCGGCAACAAATAACATGGCGCCGAAGCCCCGGTCCATAGACAACACTGTCATCCATGCTGGATAAAACCTACTTAACATACCGACTCACTTCCATAAATGCCACCGTGAAAAGTCCCTAGCCTCCGGCCTCTGCAGATGAGAAAAAATGTTACTTTTATGTGTTTCACAAAAACATGAGGGTCTGAACCTGATTTTTTGATAATTCATATTTTTAGGCTACCCGAAATGAAAAGATAAATATCGTTGATCTACTATGTGCTATTATAGATTAAAAAAATATCTTTCTTTTGTAGCTCACGCATTGTACTTCTTAATGAAAATTTAGAGATAGAGACATGAAATGACCACATGAACATGTTTATAGGTGTTTATAGGATTTGATAATTTTAAATATAATGTTTCTACTAAAAAGGTTAAGTGCTCTGTTGAGACCATAATCCAAATATAAGGATCCCCTTATTGTAAACTATGGATTTCACACCTTTGTCCGCAAATATTTTTCAGCCTATTTAACTCAAACTCTTAAACCTGATTTTTTGGCTGGACTCTTAACCTTTGGTTTAGTGAGTAACCAAATGGATCGATAAAAGTTCGTTATGGAGATGGGGGGTAGATCTGCAAATAGGTTGTTCCTTACCATATGACCATAGGCCTCAACAAGAAATATTACTTGATAACTCTCAAAGCGGGGTAGGAGCAGAAATGCTTCACATATGATAGTACGACAGTTGAATGAGCTAGCCGTACACTAGCGTGATTAAGAAAACGAGCCAGACTAATATGATTAAGAGTGGACCTTTCAGATGTTATTAAGAGCCTATCATCACATCTCTAAATATGTGTTATTGAGTCGATAGTTGGTCGAGTTTTCAAAAGCAAAAGTGCAGCTTAACTTGATATTGTTTGTGGCACTACGGGAAGGAAGTTCAACGCCGAGGGTTTTCCCCCTCGGCTTAGCTCTGTTTACCCTCAGCGTAGGTCAATGCCGAGGGTGACCCTCGGCATTCAACCCTCGGCTTAGGTGGTCGTCAGCACAGCTCGATACCGTCTTCATTGCTTCGGCCGTCGGCATAGAAGGTTGTGCCGACGGTTTACTTTGCCCCTCGGTGCACTTTAGCCGTCGCCGCAGAAAGTTAACGGGACGGAGAAGACGACGCCTAGGAGCAGTGCCGAGGGGGATACCCTCGGCGTAGGTGGCCACGTGGAGCACTCTGGAGGGCTGGGGTGAAGGCGCTACGCCGAGAGGGTAACGCTCGGCGTTGGTGGAGCTATGCTGAGGGGTATACCCTCGGCGTAGGTTGCCACGTGGAGCGCGCTTGAGGGCTGGTGTGAAGGAGCAGTGCCGAGGGGGTATCGAAACATATAATGATCAAATCTCCATGCATCATCAACATATGAACACATGATCATCAAATCTCCATACACAAAGTATCGAAACACGAGTACAACAAGGTCACATAGTGCATCACAAAGCACGACCAGGTCACATAGTGCATATCTAACACGAGTACAACAAGTTCACTAAACGAGAACCGGTCAACAAAGGACATGAAGCACCGGCACAACACGTAGTCCACCGCGGAGAGCATCATCACCACAAAATGAAAAAGAACACCCGTTTAGCATGACAAATTTTCAGCATTGGAAATCACATTGTTGTATTAACATTGAATATAAGGACTGGACGGTCCATCATGCACTTGTACATAAAAATCACTGCTGAAAAATGATTGTAAACTATATATAGATGGCAGGTTCCATGGCGCTTGTGCATCAACTACTCCAAACGGAGTGCTTTTATCCATTACGTGGTTTGCAAAGGAAGATGCATATCACTAAGGGGAGCGTTAGTTTATTACTTGAAGGACTGGCCTGCACATGACACAAAGAACAAGTGACGGCATGTATACCTCTCCCTGCAGCAGAACCAAGTCAGTGAAGAGCAAGTTGTTGGCTTGGTCGGGTCGACGCCGGCAAGAGAGTCGCTGTACGCGTGATGGCCACACGCCGGCAAGCCGTGCAGCTCAACTTCTCTGCCCCTCCACATCAACTCGCCGGTGCGTGCTGCAGTCGGACGCAAGTGTGTAAGTAGCATACTTTGCATCATATATCTAAACTATATTACCATATTGCACCTCATGCACCTCATGTTGTCCAGCGACTCCATCACGCAGTCAAAGCTCAGGAAGCCGGCGATCCATGGCTAGTAATATAAATATGCTTAGGAATATATAACCAACCACATTTTGCTTTGATAAAATTCCCTTTATTAAACTCAAAAGTTCGCATCGAGCCAATTAGAGTGTAAAGGAGTTCACATCCGGCCTCTACATACTTAGGAGGCGCACAGACGCAAAGTAAATAGAAAACCAGAAGATCAACACAATAGAAACACTCATGATACAGCCAACCGCCCGATCTGGCTGCTAACTAATCTAACTAATAAACATGCCACAACTAACCACTCTTTTCGATAAAAGGTCACTTAATAAACTGAAAAAATTGCAACAAGGCGATACAAGTGCATACGCTTGCACTGCCTAACTAAACACACTGATATTTCTCCCTTCATAGAAACAGACAAAATATCATGAGATTATACGCTTCCAAAAATTCTCCACCGCAATTCATGAGGTTAGACTGATCTGATGCATTCGGCTTATAGTGAAAAGCTTAACACTCGTCAGATTAACAAGATGAGCATCGTTAATTTTACATTGAGGAAATTTTTCCAATCAGCACAGTTATTCTAAGCAGCCAAAAAGGAGATGAATGGTGCGTCCGATGTAAAGCACCAGAAAACTGTCATCTCGTTTAGCGGGTTCTCTGAAGCGAGATCAGCGCGTAGAGGTCACATCCACGCATCAAATTGGCAGGAAAATGCTAACCTCAAATCTGAAAAGTGCATTTAGAAAGTATGGAAACAGCATTGCCATAAAAAAATCAAGACAATATTTAACCCTTTTCAACTCAAATCGTTCAAAACCTGAACACGGACATCATGTGGCCGCCTGATTTCTGCTTCTTTCTTTAACGAGGATTGCTCCTCCAATCCAAAGGGACAAATAACTGTTTCCATAAAATCATCGATATGATAAACAAAAAACGTGTGCAAGTCCAGCAAGTCGTTTCCATGCCACCTTATTTATTCCAGCAAACAGCCTAATAAAGCGGTCAGAGCTCAAGCTTCAGCCTGCATCTGCTCACACTCCTCTCTGATGGACTGGAACAGCACCGACGACAGGTACCGCTCACCGAAGCTCGGGAAGATAACCTGCAAAGGCGTCCACAGGAAACAGCACTGTCATTCAATGTTGCGAAAGAAGAAATCTGGCTCCAAACTACGCAATGTCGATGTACGCTTAATTACCACTATCAGCTTCCCAGCGTTTTCTGGTCTCTTGGCGACCTTTATGGCGGCGGCGGCTGCTGCACCCGACGAGATCCCGACCTGCACAGCATCCATACATGCATAGCTTCAGCATTGATAACAAAAAAAGCAAACTCCTGCTTCACGACTACAGATATAAATGCGGCAGCCATACATTGTCATGACAGATCGACTCATACTTTTTCTAATATTAGATTACGCGCTGATGTCCTACACCCTGGCATCTCCTACATGATGTAGTAGCACACTGAAGGTGGATATGATGGACCTTGACAAAATTGTACTGGGATGCATTGTACATATGGCAGCATTGAAATGCAGAAAAATAGCAAGTACACTGGCTCAGACATGGTGCCTATCTCAAGTCATTATATCTAGAAGATTTGTAAAGAAGCCTACCAAGTGCTTCCACTTAAATAGCAAGCCAAGCGGGAAAAACAGGCTTTGACTAGGATATTGTGAGTCATGATTTGCCTGCTTTTCTTTAAGCATATGAGCATTTGAAACAAAACGACAATATCTCACATAGAACGCCACATCAAATATAATGTATTTATTGACCACACAAAAAATATGCATCAACATGTGAAATTACAGTACCAGCAATCCTTCCTGAAGAGCCAACTGCTTTGCTGTCTCAACAGCCTCGTCGCTCGATATCTAGAACATAAACAGAACGTAATCAGAGATAAGAATAAGAAAAGAAAATGTCACAGTAATAATCTGAGGAAAGTAGAACGACACAACAATTCCAACAATATACAGTACCAGCAGAGCAGAAGGGGTGATTATTGGCTGATGCAAGGACAGATTCACAGAACTGAAGACATAACTACAAAGGTGGAATAGATAAGACTGGAATAAGCTCTGACCTCTATTACTTCGTTGAGAACATCACTGTCCAAGTTCCTTGGAACAAAACCCGCTCCAATGCCTTGAATCTTATGTGGGCCTGCACAAGTGGGATAACAGCTGTAAGGGAAAGAACATAAGTTTGACAAGCTCAGAGGAGGTCTGACAGCAAAAACATACCAGGTTTTCCACCAGAGAGTATGTTACTTTCAGTAGGCTCGACACCAATAACCTAGAAATACATAACTGTATGAGGGCTATATGTATGGTGCATATACCAGAGTACATTTTGTTCGGGCAGAATTTGAAGAAACCTTGATTTCAGGATTTTTCTCCTTGAGGAAACGGCCAGCACCAGATATTGTCCCGCCCGTTCCGATTCCACCGATGAATATATCCACCTTCCCTTTTGAATCCTCCCAGATTTCCGGCCCAGTAGTCTCATAATGTACCTGATTGAAAATCAGACAAGCAGGTTAGACATGGCTAGAGAGCATATAGATGGATAGAGAAATGCAGCTAGTTACCTTTGGGTTGGCGGGGTTGTTAGACTGGTCGAGCATGTATGAGTTAGGTGTCTTATTCAAAATTTCTGCAGCTTTATCCAAGGCTCCTTTCATCTCCTTTGCGGCATCCGTAAGGACGAGTTCAGCGCCAAAGGCCTTGAGCAGAACTCTCCTCTCCATGCTCATGGAAGTGGGCATTGTGAGTATCAACTTGTATCCCCTGGAGGCAGCAATGAAAGCAAGGCCAATGCCTGTATTCCCACTTGTTGCTTCCACCAAGACACTCTGAGCATAGAACATGAAGTAATAGTTATTAGTAAAACATGAGAAAGCAAGCCAGCGGGCGTGTATGCATAAATACAGAGGATGCCGTGAATCACCTTTCCGGGTGTTATCAAGCCCTTCTCTTCGGCGTCGGATATCATGCTGATCCCTATCCTGTCCTTGACACTGCAGCAGGGCTCCATGATCTCGAGCTTGGCGGCGATGTTGGCGACGCAGCCGTCGGCGATCTTGTTGAGGTACACCATGGGCGTCTTGCCGATGAGCTGCCATCACATCTAACAAAATCTCCTTAGACAGGTGCTCTATCTTCTGAGACGCGATGCTGTGTTTTGTTTATGGGTACTGAATTTGTGCGTGTGGAGCTCGGACGGTATGACTGGGCAGCAGACGCACAAATTCTGAAATTCTGACTAGGTCTGGGCCTGCGTGGCGTCAGTCAGTTGACTAATCGAATCCTATGTCTACTACGATTGGGCAGCAGACGGTGGGGACTGGGGGTGGACTGTGAAGCGACTGGAGTTGGAGCGATTGGATACCTGAGTGACGTCGTCGGCGATGTTGAGGCCCTCGACCTCGGTGGCTAGGGCGTGGCGCCTCCATGCCGGGGAGAGACGGAGCTGGTGGCGTTGTTGACGGCGAGGAGGGGGATTCTGCGGGCGAGCGGCGGCAGGAGTAGGGCCTGCCTCGCGTGCGCCGGGCGGGCGGGCGGGCGAGAAGCCGAACTGGGCCTGGGAGGCGGCGGCGGCGGCGACGGGGGACGGTGACCACGGCGCCATCCTCACTCGCTTCGGCTTTCGTCAGGTGGCCTCTGGGTCTCCGAGGGGATGGTTGGATTCCATTCCACGCCTCCTTTTCTTTTCGTTTTGTATGGGTTTTCTTTGTGGCGAAAAATACAAGAAAGGAGACGTTGACGGATGTATTAGGACGGGGGACTGGGCTTAATTCATTCCTCGGCCCCATGCTGAAAATATCTAATTCGTACAATATTATTCTGTTTTATTTGTTTCTATCGAAGAAAAAAACCACTCCATATATAGGTATTGTGCATGAGACCCCTAACGGGCGTGGCTACCTTACGCGCGCGCGAGCGCTCGCTCGGTTTCCGACAGCCTCGCACATGCCCTTCCGACAGCACAGAGACAAGGAGGTGGAGAAGAAGATGAACAGGGCACCCCCGACCCTGCTCAAATCACCCCCTCCGCCAATCCGCCGCCGCCCCGGCCATCCCTCTAAGCCCCCACCACCACCACCGGATCTCGTCGCCGGCGAACCCCACCCCATCCCCACTGTTAAGTCTCGTATCGCCGGCTGCCTTCTCCGCCGCGGCGTCGCCGGCGTCGGCTCGGCCTGGCACCGTCTCTCGGGAGGAAGAGGATTTTTTTTGAGAGCGGAGGACGGGAATTGGGGTGGGGCGGGCACGGAAGGAAGAGAACGTGGGTGGGACCCACACACGAGCGGTCGCTCACGTGAGGAGAAGAATTTTCGACCCCTAACCAGCTTCAGTGCTTCACCCCGTTCCGCAACAAGTTGCGCTCCATCATGGGAGGAACAACCACCAACCTTAACTCAGCAATGGTACTTTGGAATGCTAAAATTAACCACGGTGTCCGTTCACTTAAGCGAATAGAACAGGAAGCAGAAACCTCCTAAACTTGTTCGATGAAATGCACTCAAGAAACAGAGAAGGAGAATGCTTGGTTAATCAGTGCATACATCCCTGCAACTCAAGTAATCCGAAGTTCAAAAGAACTCATCCTTACTTTTCAAACGGGGATAAAGATTGCAAAGATTGCTATTAGCACCTGCAACTTATGAGCAGGTAACAACCTCGAGTTCAATTTGGAATTGGCCACTCACAGTTGACATCCTACAAACTCATATAGTATATCTATTTTGAAGTGAGGCACTACAAGATATCTTGAACAACCATTATCCTACGAAAATGAAGGACAGTGTAGGTTAGGCATTACATTTTAGCAGGCAGAAAAACTAAGCATAGCCTACCAGTTCAAGTGCATACTCCAACAAGGAAAACCAGCAAGGCCAGCAAGTTCAGCCTAAATCTCCTCGTCAGTGGTATAAAAGGTCCTTATACGGTTTGAAACAATCTCCTCATCAGTGCTATAAAAGGTTTGATTCATTTATGTTGTCACATGGCTTTAAGAGGTCCAAATTTGATAGCTGTGTGTACATTAAGTTTGTTGATGGATCGCCTATATACTTGTTGTTATATGTTGATGATATGTTGATTGCTGCCAAGAGCATGAAAGAAATCGCTGCTCTCAAGTCACAGTTGATTAGCGAGTTTGAGATGAAAGATCTTGGTGCTGCTAAGAAAATACTAGGTATGGAAATTACACGTGACAGAAAGTCTAGGTTCTTATTTCTTAGTCAGCAAAGTTATATTAAGAAAGTTATTCATCGTTTTAACATGCATGATGCAAAGTATGTTAGTACTCCAATTGCTTCTCATTTTAAGTTGTCATCTACTCAATGTCCTACTACTGATGATGATTTGGAGTACATGTCTCGAGTTCCATACTATAGTGTTGTTGGTTCCTTGATGTATGTTATAGTCTGTTCACGTCCTGATTTATCTTATACTATGAGCTTGGTGAGTAGATACATGGCTAATCCTAATAAAGAATAATGGAAAGTTGTTCATTGGATTTTCAGGTACCTCCGTGGCACATCAGATGCTTGCTTAAAGTTTGACAGAGCGGGTGAGGGACTCGTAGGCTATGTGGATTCAGATTTTGCTGCCGATTTGAATAAGAGGAGATCCCTCACAGGTTATGTGTTCACCATTGGTGGTTGTGCTGTTAGTTGGAAGGCAACACTTCAGCCGGTTGTTGCCCAATCCACCACGGAGGCTGAATACATGGCTGTTGCAGAAACAGTTAAAGACACTGTTTGGTTGAAATGTTTGTTCGCTGAGCTTTGTGGAGATGATGCTTGCATTAACCTATTTTGTGACAGTCAGAGTGATATTTACCTTACTAAGAATCAGATGTTTCATGAGAGAACAAAGCACATTGATGTCAAGTACCATTATGTGCGTGATGTTGTTGCACAAGGTAAACTAAAGGTATGTAAGATTAGTACTCATGATAATCCGGCTGATATGATGATAAAGCCAGTTCCTGTTACTAAATTTGAGCTATGCTTAGGCTTAGTTGGTATCACTGTCTAGTCTAAGAGGCTATTTGGCGCCGAAAGTGTTTTCCTTATTGTTTCAGGATGAAGGTTCTCGTTGATGCTACAAGATGGAATTTATCTCAATGTGGAGTGTTGTTTTATGGTGATCCAAATTCGCATATATTGATAAAGGCCAACTTGTGACGAGGAGAGCGGAGTGTCCCGGTACGGATCGTGTCCGAGTCAGACTGCATCCGACTTAGGGTTTTGCCCACTATAAATATATCTTGTAAGCCGCCGGTTGGGATAAGCCATACATTGTAAACCCACGGCGTTTTTAACCTCACCCCGATATAGTGAAGTTTTGCTGGCTGGCGCCCGTGGTTTTTTCTCATCCTTTGTTGGGAGGGGTTTTCCACGTTAAATCTTGTGTCCCCGTTGGTTTGATCTTCCGCATATTCATCGTTTCTTTGCTATCGATTATAACAAACGCTCCGTCTCGCCACCTCCTGCTCGGCTCCCCTTCGTCATCCTGTGCCTCTCTCGCCAGCTTCCTCGACATCCCCCAAGACCTCGGCCTCGACTTCGAGCTTACTGCTGGCATCCGCCTCAGCTCCGACGTCCAGCGTATCGGCGTGCCGCACTTCTGTGCCGTTGTGCGCATCATTCAGTTCCCGCTGCCGGTTTCCATCGCCCTCATGGAGAAAGTTATTGGTGTCTCTGACCCTCTCAAGTAGTCGGGTACTGCGGGTGGACAAGTGATGGCCTGGAAAACTTGGCGAGTGATGATCTTCTGGGCCCTGTTTGAGGGGCGCCCCTTCTGTATCATGTTGAGTTGTCCGCGTGCCGCTGGATATGCGTCCTGGATCACCGGTGGGGCATCTTGCTGCGGCTGTTGCTGCTGCTGCAGAAAGGCTCCCGCCGCCTGTGCTGGATTGGCGACTGCGGGTGCTGCCTGGATGGCTAGCTGCGCGGCTGGCTGCGCTGCGGGTGCTGGAGTGACTATCTTCTGCATGGCTTCGTATATTTTGCGTGCCTTTCGACAGTCCTTCAACAGGTGGTTGGATCCCCACTTGCCCGTTTCCGGGTTCCTGAACATGTGGTGCCTGCAGGGTTGTTCCAGCTCTTCTGCTGGGCTTAGAGTGCGTTTCTGCTACTCGCGTTTATGGCCTCCGTCGCTGCGGTAGCTGCTGCCGCTGCTTCGGTTGTACTGCCCCTGGCTGTATTGGCGACTCTGGTCACCGCCGCTTCGACTGTACTGTGCATGGCTGTATTGGTGACTGTTGTCGCGCGCTTCATCCTCACGGGGGGTTTGGAATCCCGCCGCTACTAGCTCGATTGAGTCGTTACCGTTGTAACGTGGCTTCTTCTTGTGGCGTCCTTCTCGCCAGTTGCTTGGTCCGGCTTCGTCCTTCGGGGAGTAGTGTGGACTATTGCGGACCGAGTCCTCTCTGTCTGCCCACTGGTTTGCTATCTTCATGACCTCGATCATGTTTTTCGGCCGGAGCCTACCAAACTCCTCGCGGAGGTCGCGGCGGGAGACGCCGTGCATGAAGGCATCCATCACTCGGTCCTCCGAGGCGGTCTCCATGGTGTTGCGGAGCAGGGTCCAACGCTGGATGTATGACCGGAGCGGCTCGTCTCGTCCTTGCTTGCATGCTTGTAGTTCGACGAACGTCGTCGGTCTCGAGTACGTCCCCAGGAAGGATTTAACGAAGGCCTCCGCGAACTCGTCCCACGTTCTGAAGGCGTTCTTGGGTTGAGTGTTGAGCCACCCACGTGCAGAGCCCGTGAGCATCAGCTAGATGTACTGCATGGCCGTAGTCGAAGTACCGCCCTGGCAGCTGCAGGCTATGAGGTAGTCTTCTAGCCAGAGTCTCGGGTCCTGCTTCCCGTCGTACTTGACTGCTTCTGCCGTGAGCTTGAAGCCCTTGGGCATTCTTGTGTCGCGTATGTTGAAGCTGAAGCATGCGGCGCCGCACGGCTCGTAGTCGCCGTCGTTGCGGTCGTAGTCGAAGTTGGACGTGCTGACCGGCCGCTGGATGCGGCTGCGGTCTACCGTCCTTTGTGTGATGACATTGCGGAGGTCTTCACCTAGCTGCGGTTGTCGCAGTTTTCTTGTCGCCGGGGCTGCGAGTGCTGCGGGCTCGTGGTCGCGGCGATCTCGATCCTCTCGCGCTTTTTCTGTCGGTGCCTTATTTACCAGTGCGTCTTCGAGTGTCTTGATAGACATGATCTGCTGCTTGTGGAGGAGAGCGCGCGAGTCGCCCTCAGGCGGCTGTGTCAGCCGCAGGTATGTTTCGACTGCCATGAGTGCGGCTCCGGGTGTCTTGGGGACGGGTATTCCGTCCGCGTCTTCTATGTATGATGACTCGAGGTTGCGGGTGACTCTAGCGCGGTCGACCTCCGTCATCAGGGGCACGCGGGCTCTGTGGCGCCTTGCTCCTTGCGAGACCTCTGTTGAGGCAGTGAACGAGTAAGCGGCCCTCCTGGCGCTCGACGCGTCGGCCTCCTCCTTGCGTCGGAGGAGCTCGGCCTTCTCTGCGCGGAGTCGTTCGCCTTCCTTCCACAGCAGGTACTGGACCGCCATAAGGTCCTCCCGGGGTGCATCCGGTGGGGGGTATGCCGTCCTCGACGTGCTTCAGGGCTTTGATTGCCATGTCGCGGGTGATGGTGAGTCGTGTCACCTGGTCCGGCATGAGCACCTCCAGTGGGTATGCGGGTTCGTCGTCGTTGCCCTGCGGCCTCTGGCCGATCATGAAGACTTTCGCGGGGTAGATCTGGGCAGTGGGACAGGTGCTGCCACTGCTGCTTCCTTCGTCCGAGCCGTGCTCGGAGCTGAAAATGGGTGCGACGTGGTGGACGCCACAGTCGCCGCCAAGGCTCCTTCCCTGGAGTTTCGCGATCTTCGCCGCGGTCGTGAGGAGTGATGTCGCTGTTGTCGACGTGGGCGCGATTGGCTCGTTGACGATCTTGTAAGTCGATGGAGACGCGAGTGGTCCGGTATAGAACGACGCGACCTCCGTTGCGCGCGAGGGTGTGGTCGACGTAGTCAAAGTTGACGTAGATCTTGGCCTTGCCAGCGACGCGATCGAAGTAGTCGAAGTAGACTCGATCCGCGCGGTGGTCGACGAGGCGGTCGACGTAGTCGTAGCAGATGCGATCCCCGTGGTAGCCGAAGACGCTGATGGCGCGGCCGCGTTGGGCGCGATCTCTGCCGCAGCGGAAACGGTCGGAGTAGTCGAGGCGGACGCGATCTTCTCAGCAGTCGAAGATGCTGCCGCCGCAGTCGCAGCAGATGCGATCTCCGCAGCAGGTGGGGGCGTGGTTGGCGCAGCCGCGGCAGATGCGGGTGCCACCGCCGCGGGCGGTGCGATCGCCGTGGATCTGAGTACTCCACAGCTGTCTACGAAGTAGTGCATGGTACCGAAGGTGAGGCACATACCTACGTGCAGATCGGCGTACACCGAGCGGTGGGCCGGCGGGTGGAAGGTGTACTCGAAGGAGCCGAAGCAGATTGGCTCCTTGGTGATGCAGACGTCGGTCTTCAAAGTTGATGGAGCCGGTGCGACCATGGTTCCAGCGCTCGTTCTTTCCCACAGACGGCGCCAATTTACGAGGTGTGGACTCGGCAAATCCCTGGGTTAAGCACCCCGGGTTGATTGAGGGGGAGAGAGATGAGCGCTGGTGATCACGACGGCTGACAAGCAAGGCGTTTACCCAGGTTCAGACTCCTAGAGGATAACACCCTACTTCCTGCTTGTCTGGTTATTGATGGTGAGTTGTGGCTACAATGGCGAGATGGCAATCTCGCTAGGGTTTGTGTGGCGGCTATGAGCGTACCCTAGACGAAGGATCCTCTTAGCCTTTATATGGTAGGCTAGGTCTCAGATGAACGGTGCCGATGGCGCTTACAAGCATGGCGGGGTCGCATGACCTAGCGTCGACTATCTTGGGCCGCACGTCGTCCTCCTTGGGCCTTCCTTGGGCCCTCGTCATAAGGATGATGGGCTTGGCGTGACCCAGGTATCCCCACCGCGGGGTAGACGAAGAGTGACCCCACGACACTCGGCCTCGACTTCGAGCTTACTGCTGGCATCCGCCTCAGCTCCGACGTCCAGCGTATCGGCGTGCCGCACTTCCGTGCCGTTGTGCGCATCATTCAGTTCCCGCTGCCGGTCTCCATCGCCCTCATGGAGCAGATCCTTCAGTGCCTCTTCGGTGGCCAGGCCGCCCGTTACAAGGCTGCACCGGACGTGGAAGACTGCTTCTCCTTCAGCGTTGCGTCACAGGAGGTGGCCGACCTGCTGCTGTCCTTTGGCGACTTCGTCGGGCCGGAAATTCTGCTCCGGTTCCCATGGCGGGCGCCGCGGTCTCCCTGACCTCCACCCACGACGGGCTCTCCCTTGGCAAGACGTCACGCAACACACGGATCGACGGCGACCTCCTCTCGGCTCTGTGCTAAGGTTAGCCTGTCTCGCCCAGGTTTCAGTTTTCGTTCCTTCATCCTGCACCACTTCACACTCAGACGTAGTTAGCCACCATAATCGCCTCGGCAAATCAGCTTCACTTGCAACGGTTTGGATCAGTGTAGTAGCTACTCCTAATGTTTTGATGGTTACAAACGTCCTTAATCACTTCTTCTCGGGATGTAGGTTATTTTTAGTCCAAGACAACCTTGAATTGGTTTTCTCCACGCAAGTTTCTTCGGTGGCCATTATTAGAACGGAAATGCTTAAAAAATCGCCTCTGCAACTGCCTGGCGTTTCCTTTTCGTTATTTCCTTCTTCTGAAGACGCGCGCCAACTTGTTGATTCAAATTCGAACCTTCACTGCCGACTCCCCCGCCACGCAGCCCAGACCAACGGCGTTCTCATAGCCCACGTCCCCTCTCTCCTGGGCCCTGTCCCATCGACGCCTCCGCCAGCTCAAAAAAAATCGAGACCTACTACGCTTTCACGCCCTACGCCGCCCAATCCGTCAGGATACGCCTGCGTTTCTCCAACTTACGAGACGATTACGCCGTCGCCGCAGACCCTTGGACAACACGCCCAGCCTCCCCCACGCGCCGCCCACAGCCCGTGACAGCAATTTGCTCTTTGCTCTGACAGTACGCAAACTCCCCTCCGCTCACCCGTGCGCGCGGTCCACGACCCATGTCTCTCCGCTTCGACAGCTCCGCCCTTCCTGCATGTAAACCACGCCCACCCAGCCCCCTGTAACGACACGTCGCCCGCCATGCAGGCACTCGAGTACCCGCCGCTCACCGAGAACTGAGGAACGCCCTCTCACCAGCAGCGCTGCCGCTCCGGCATAGGGTTGCCCTTATCGCGACGCGCTCCTGCGCAGACCTTCTCCACTCGCACACGACTCAGCCAGGCCCTTTTAAACCACGAAAGAGCTAGCCTCTCTCGCTCCCAACTCTCACATGCCTCGCTGCTTCCGCTGTCTCTCCCATGAGCACCTCGTCGAGGACTGCAGGGATCCCGTCCGCTGCGCTCGCTGCGGGGTTTGGGGTCACCGGAGCCCTGACTGCACCGCCGTTTTTCCTTTAGCCCTGCTCCAACCGCCCTTCTCCACCGCACCCGCCCCCGCCCGTCTCCTACCGGTCACCATGCCCACATCCAACTCCGACCCACACGCCAACCGCTCCAAAGACGAAGCCGTCATCGTGGCTGGGCCGGCCGGGGATCTGTGGATTGGCACTCACCGGCTCACCGCATCTACTCGCCATCTCTCCCCGTCCTCCGCTGCGGCCGACCGCCGCGCTGCCTTCATGGCAGCCCTGACCGCCTCGGGCTCGGCTGCATCCTGCATCGACACCTGTGGCGGAGTCCTCGGCTGCTGCCGACCGCCGCACCGCCTACATGGCGGCCTTCGCTGCCTCGGATTCGGCGCCCACCTCGCAGCAAGACGCCGCACCCGCGCGGTTCGACAGCTCCGACACCTTCTCACTTCCTCGCCCTCGCTCTCGGGCTACCGACGAGGAGTCCGGCATCCTCCATGGCTACCCCATCGCGCGACCCACGCCCATCCCAGAGTCCGTCGCCTCCGCGCCGGCCTTCGCGGGATCCAACTACCCCGACGACCTCGTGCAGGACGCCTCCATGTTCGCCTTCGTCAACCTCAACATGCTCATCACCAACCCACACGACCTCATCCGCCGCGCCTTCGAGACCTTCACCGCCAACCCGCCCTTCAACTTCGCGGCCACGACGCAGGCCACTGCGCTTGTCATCTTCAACTCCGGAGATGACCGCGAGGAGGCCATGACCCACTTCCCAGTCACGTTCGAAGGAGTCGAGGTGGCTCTGGCCAGGCCGGAGTTCGCCGACAACCGCACCACCACGTTCTACGACATGCTCGTCGAGATCGAGGCCCAG
The DNA here is from genome assembly GCA_947311845.1 of Poa pratensis. NCBI lineage: Eukaryota > Viridiplantae > Streptophyta > Magnoliopsida > Poales > Poaceae > Poa > Poa pratensis. Next base: position 38,948,361 of record CAMZMU010000108.1, on the reverse strand, counting down.
GGCTACCCGTTCGAGCTGTGGCACTCTCCGCGTGCCAACTTCGTGTTCGGCCACCTCGGCAAGCTCTGCTGCATCGACCGGTGCTGCCTCAACGTCGGAGACTACACGCTCATGCGTGGCTTCGTCCAGATCGATTCTGCGCAGCGCGTTCCCCCGGTCGCCATCATCCGCCTTCCAGGATCGAGCTGGCCCAGGTCCGCTTCCGTGTGGTGCAAGCCTGGCTGATCGACGACGACATCCATGCCGAGATCTTTGAGCCACGTGACCCTGCCCAGGTTCCTCCACCCTCCCACTGCCACAGCGCCTGCAGGCGCCGCCGCTCTCTGTCGATTGGAGCTCAGAACGAGCAGTCTCCGATCAACACGAACGGCATCATGGTTTTAAATAGCGGGCTATAACATTTTCGGCATCATGCCGCTAAGTGAATTATAGCACGTTAAAGGCATCAAAACCCTTAAATAGCGGGCTATAGCAGCGATTTAGCAGCGCTATAGCTATTTTTCTAGGTTGTCGCTAAATGGCTTATCCCGCTATAGCGGTGAATCATGCCGCTAAGTCATCCCAACGTCGGCGGCGTCGGACTACGGCCTCACGGCGGACAGGGTCCGCGACGCGGTGGAGGCCTACGTGGCTGGCGGGCTCGTGCCGCTCTACCTCTGCGCCACGGTCGGCACCACCGGGGTCTGCGTGGTCGACCCGGTGCGCCAGCTCGGGGAGCTGGCGCGACGGTACGACATGATGTGGCTGCACGTCGACGCCACGTACGCCGGCGCCACCCTCGTCTGCCCGGAGTTCTGGCACTGCATCGACGGCGCCGAGCTCGCGGATTCCGTGAGCATGAACGCGCACAAGTGGTTCCTCACCAACATGGACTGCTGCTGCCTATGGCTGGCTAACCCGGCCTGCCTCACCTCCGCACTGTCCACCAGCCCGGAGTACCTCAACAATGTCGGCAAGCATGTAGGTGCGGCGGAGGCGGAGGCGGTCGACTACAAGGACTGGCAGATCGCACTGTCGCGCCCTTTCCGCGCCATAAAGCTGTGGGTGGTCATGCGCCGCCACGGCGCGGCGGGCATGCGGGCGTACATACGGAGGCACGTCGAGATGGCCAAGTGGTTCGAGCGGACGCTGAGGGCCGACGAACGGTTCGAGGTGGTGACGCCGAGGAGATTCTCCCTCGTCACCTTCCGCCTCCGCCCACGCTACGTCGACGGTGACCAGGCGGTGGACGCGTTGAACCGTAAGCTCCTCGTGGCCATGAACGCGAGCGGGCGGGCCTTCATGACCCACTTTGTGGTGGATAACAAATTTGTCATCCGTATGGCCGTCGGCGGAGCCATGACGCAGATGCGGCACGTCCGGGACGCGTGGGAGCTTGTCAAGGAGAAGGCCAAGGAAGTAGGCGACCTTCCAAGTATCCTGGAGATGCAGTAAGCATGATCAATTCCACATTCAGTAAAAGACTAGATTAATGCATGTCCGCGTGCGAGAGTTGCTACGGGTTCAAGCTTGTTTCCTCATTGACGTTGTCAACACGATGCACCTGAAAGTTCGTGTCTATAGATACGATAGTGCTACTTAGTGTTTCAAAATCTGTATGATTCACTTCTTATCTACTCCCTCCGGTTTAGTTTATAAGTCTCACGCGTATTTTTATATCTCTATTTTTTCAATGTAATATGAATTATATGATACGAAAATAAACCATTTAAAAGTATAACATCTAGAGTTTTTAATGGTATATGTTTTGTATTATATATAGCTTGTATTTCGTTGGTCAAATTTGACGAACTAATGATATGCTTAGGACTTATAAACTGAACGTGATCAATCTTTTTCCATCCACATAGTGTAAGAAGAAAAAGTTGATTTTCCTCCTTCTCCGGCTACCGCCGGTAGGTTATGACTCTGCCTCCACCTTTGCTGGGTCGGCATTCCGTTCTTACGTCGGCGGTTGAGACATGTGTGTCTCTACATAATGAGATAAGAGTTATTTTACGGTGCATCAGATAATTTTGGACCGTTTATTTCCACCGATCCAACAGCCCAGCGCGAAAATACTACACAAGATTTTGTGTAGTATACTTAAGCACAAGGGATATTTTAGAAAGTACACTGTTTTAAATTCGGTGGCACCGGCAACGGTGATTAGGAATGTGCAAAACCGAACCGAAACCGAAAACCCAACCGGGAAATACCTAACTGAACTGAATTTGGGAAAATAGGGAGTAGTATAGAACATGTAATCACACACGATTACTTTTGCTCATCACACACGAATATCGGTACCGTCGCTATAGGTGTGTGAACGATAGGATCCGTAATTACACACGGTTTCGATGAGGTGCAGTGTAACTTTGCGCACATAAGTTGTTAAATAAGGGTTGATGTCAGAGCCATGTTGTGGTTGTGGATGTGTAGTCAAGCGACTACAGAGAAATTTGGCAAGTCAAGTACCCCTAGCTGTGAATAACCCACTCCTAAACACCAAAAATCTTGAAATTTACCACACACATAGGCCCATATGTCATCTTCTATGGGTAACTTGGCTGGATTAGATAATAAAACATAACGAACGAAGCACTAGAAACTTCTTGTTCCCCGGAGTTCGAAATCGGAGATAAGAATTGAATCGATTTCAGGCACTTCCCTCAAGCCGAAACGGGCCAAAAAAACGTATACTCTTCCATGAAGGGTGGTTTTTTTTAGGCCTTATCTTTTTTATTTAGGCGTGAAAGAATCAATGTTTAAATTCTCTGATAGTACAGAGAAGGAGATGGTGTTGCAACTTTACTGCCGTGCCTCGGGACAGCAGGTAAATCTGGACAAGTCCTCAATTCTTTTTGCTAAGGGCTGCCAGAATAATGTACGTGAGGAAATCTGGCGTTCTCCCACTGACTTGCTAAGTCAGAGGCTAGTTCGCATGGACGCTGCCCTACGTGGGGCCAAGGCATCCATCGGTTGTAGACTCTAAAGCCCTATGTTGAGATTCTTTTCGAAAGCTAAGACAATGAGGAAGGTAACGTACGGATTCCAATGTCAGGCACACCACTCACTCAGTTCGATCATTCGACCACCTACCTACGCGCTATTGTATGTGCGTGAGGATGCAGCCACGTTTATTGGTCAGTAAATCTTATTCTCTAAAAGTCTAAACCGACGCCGACTAGAACACTAGACACTTAGGGTTGAGGACAACCCGCCGTCCAGAATGCACCGGTCACACTAGTAGGGAAAAGCCTGCTGGCCACGTGTGGGTTTGCCTCATTTGCAACGTGTACCGGCACGTTGCCACTAGCGCGTTGCTGCTAACTTTATTGATATTCATACCCTAAACTATAGGTTGCACTGCCCACAACTGGTCCCAAGACGTTCAGATCTACTCGATTTGGCCTATTGACCATGTCCAATTCTCCAAACTGCGAAAGAATAGCGCATTATTACCACTTTACGGATTACTATCACATTTGCAGTGCAGATAGATGAGAGGTAGCATCCCAGCACAGTATGAGCACCACATCGCAAATTCCGCGCCAAATCAAACTAAGCTGCCGACCATTCGACTAAGGTCCCAACGGAGACTGGGGATGGCGGCTTGCTTGGAGAAGGGGGGCGGCGGCGAATTCAAAGTGTGAGGAGGAGGAGGAGGATGAGTTGGCCATGTCCCGCCGCCGCCGCATGCTTGAGGCGTCCCCATGGATGATGGATCCCGGATGCTCCCGACGCCGCCGGCTAGCCTCGGAGGATTTGGCGGCGAGCAGCGAAGAGGAACAGAAGCCGCGGTGGTTTTCTTTCTTAACTTTCTGTGGGACTGATGAGACTGAAGAAAACGAACAGGGCAGTGACAACTAGCTAAAGAGCCCCGAGTTCCACAATGTGTACCATTTTGGCTAGCTGTTTTAGCTTGCCAAAACCGTTTGTATTATGGAACAAACTGATATCATTTAGAACAATGGTAACTTACTATCCTTGGATGGTAGATTGGTTTTCATAAACTCAGCCTAAGAAATATGGTACTGTATATGATTTCTTTCTTTCAATTACCAAAAAAGAGTCTTACATCTATTGGATTATTTTCAATCAAGATTCTTTTTGCAAGTAGATAGCGAGAAAAAGAAATATCGACTAGGTAAATGGAATTTAGTGTGTCGCCCTAAAGATCAAGGAGGACTTAGGATTCATGAGGTAAAAAACAGAGCCCTCCTATGTAAATTGTTGTTCAACCTTCTTGCCTAAGATGGGGTATGGTAAACTCTTCTAAGCAGAAAATACATCGGCTCAAGTGCAGTATCGCAGGTTGTTTACAAACTAGGTGATTCGCATTTTTGGGCTGCCCTGATGGCGATGAAAAAATTATTCTTCCTATTTGGTTCTTTCTTGGGTAGCCCGGAAATAAGGTTCTGAGAGGATAAATGGCTACGTAATGCCATGCTCCGAAAACAATATCCAATTAATTTTATACGATATTGTCCGAAAAACGTCATAAAAGCGATACGCTCACTCAGGTGTTGGAAACCTCCCCACCAAATGTGACGTTCAAAATAAATCTTGTTGGTTCCCCGATAGCATCTTGGAATGAGTTGCTATAGCGTCTGGCATTGGTCAATTTGACGCAGTGGACCGACAAGTTTCGATGGAATTTGCACTAGAGTGTGGTAAATTCTCGGTGGACTCTATGTACAAATCTCTAATCCAGTTGTATGTGCCATTTGACAATAAGGATAACCTTGCAAAACTAAAAATTATGGTTAAAGTTTTGCGTGATATCTTCATCGTGGTGTAATCCTCACTAAGGATAACCTTGCGAAACGCAATTGGCATGAAAGTAAAAAGTTTGTCTTCTGTCATAAGGATGATACTATCAAACACTTATTCTTCGAGCGTAAATTTCCTAGTTCTGTATGACCAGTCATCCAGATATGTTCTACCTTATACCCACCTTGACTGGTCCGTCTCTTCGGTGCTGTTTGCTGAACTGTCTCTTCAGTGCTAAGCTTATGTCGGCCGTGGACAGCTCGCAGTTGGCATGATCAGCAAAATGTTCATAGAGATTTTCACATGACATGCTCCGTTCGCTTAGGGCGCGTTTGGTAGCCTGCAGGAGATCCTCGTCTCGCTAGGGGCAGGCTGGGTAGGGCCTAGTCCGGGCGAGCCACCCTCTGAGCCTGGTTGTGCAGGGCGTTTGGTGGCCTGCATGACCTATGGATGCATCGGCTTGGGCAACTACCACACAATGTTTGGTTACATGCAATCACTGGTTTATGGCTAGGTAGCAGCAAAGACAGCGTGTTTGGTTGCATACCGTAGTCGCACTAGGGTTACCCAAGTTCAAATGTGGTGAGCTTACCAGTCTTCACCTCATTATAGCAAAAGATAACACACTGCCATCTAGAACAGCAGGAGCTTAACGATCACCACAACAAGAACAACGATGACGAAGATAATCTTGAGCGGGGCTCAGTGGTGTACCTTGGCTTTCACGGACACATCCAGGGTGCCAAGATAATCTTGGACAACCTCGGTACTAGCCGGATCGACATGAAATGGCATTTCGGGCTGAGAGTCATCAACCCAAGAAGGGATCTGAGAGTCCCCAATGGGGATCAGGGCCTGACTATGGTCGTCGATGGAATCCTACAACGATGACGCGAACAACAACAACAAAAAGGAATGAGCAAAAGGAGGTTCTAAACGATCTAACACATGCTCATAGATATACATGATGCTATGCATGCTCACAGATATACATGATGCTACACATGCTTAGAGATGATTCAACCAGTTGCTACATGATGCAACCAGTGCAACCAGATCTACAAGCTATTACACATGGTCACAGATCTAGGTAGTGACTTGAAGATGAACCCAAAATTGGTTAGCTACTTACAGCCATCCGTGCAAGCGAGGACGAAAGAGGAGAGGTCGATGAAGAACAGCAAATCCCGCCACCGCCGCCGCAGCCGACGCCGACCCGAGTTGACTCCGCCGCCGACGGTAAGGTGAGAGCTTGGATGGGGGAAATGGTGGTTTGAGATTGGGCGGTGAGTGGAGAGAGTGTAAATAGAGGAGGGTTTCGGCGGGAGGTGACCGAATTTCTCCCGCCCCCTTTTTCGCTGTAGCGCGCGGCCTCCCACCATCCCCATGCGCGCACGAGCTCCTGCAGGCGGGGTGCGATTTTGCAGCAGCGGTGGATAGAACGAGCCAGACTCCACGGAAACGGTCGATCTGACCGTGCCTGTCGGCCCGAGAATGCTTTGAGGATTATGCTGGTCTGTCCCAGTAGCTCGCGCAGGCATCCAAACACCATGCGGTTGCAGCTGGCGGGCCTGGCCTGCCTATATGTAGGCTAACAAACGCGCCCTTACCTCTGCCAAGATCAACTCGCCGACACAACACAGCTGCATGCCTCGTGCTCCACGAATCTCTCTGTGTACTCTACAGAGGAAAAGCGTCCACAGGACCACAGACATGTGTCGTCCGAGAACTGTCCGTTACTGTAAGCTGCAAAGCTTAGTCGTCAGAGTTAAATAGAACATAGAGCATGTACGACAGATGTTCGGATTGCTCCGATCCTGAGCAGCTCACCGGCAAAGCCGAAAAACACATTCCACACCGTCGTGGACGTCCCGGGCTTATCCCGAGCGTGCAACATACATCGGGATGCGCACCGTGGGTCAGCAGTCATTCTCTATCCCATCCCCAATTCTTGTCAACTAGTCCCTCCATGTTTGCATATTATACATTCAGGTCCTCTGCCATGGACCAGGAGTTCATTTCTATCACATCCTGAATTCTCTCTTCCTCTCTCTCACCACTGTAGCCGCAGAAACCGGCATCCACTCTGATCAGCCACATCGCAGGCTCTTCCATTATTTTTGGCAGATTTATTCTAAGAAACCATTTATCTTAGAAACCATTATTTTTCATGAAGCAGTTGAGTACGTGCACTATGAGTAATGGTAAATGGGGTTTAAAATTCAAAAAAAAAACAAAGTGGAAGAAGGATCATGATCACAGAAAAATATGACAAACCATCTCACATCCTGAACAAATATCAATGAACATCTTCATTTCATCATATACCAACCATGAGAATCAAGATATGGCAAAGTCTGAGCAAACTAAATCGAGCGAGATAAAACTACATCCCGTGAGCCAAAACCAATTGCCGCTCCTCCTCCTGACGCCGACCGACGACAGCGGCGCGGTGGGCAAGCTTCCCGAGTTGCGCCATCTCGTCCGCAGCGTCCGTCTTCCTTCCCATGTTGCGCCATGTCGTCCGCGGCGTCCGTCTTCCGCGCGAAGACCGGCAGAATTAAGGCGATCGAAAATATAAACATAACATGGAACAAGGGGAATGGGTGAAAAATTCAGCGGTGGAAAATAAAAAGGGATACAAAATTGACTCTCCGACATAAACATCTCAAACAGTTTTGGATTCGAGCAGGGCGGGGCGGCCACGGGTGGAAGCTCCGATACACATCCAGGTACGCGCACATCCTCAGCACGGACGGGCTTCCTAGTACCTACAGAAGCGCAATCACGCCATGAGTCCTAGGCTGCCACCATTTTGTCCAGCATATAATGGAACTAAGACAAGCATATAATATGGTTACACATACATAAGACTGAGGCTGCTGTATAAGTATATGTGACAAAACTGGAAGATAACTAAAATTTTCTAGTCTTGGGCTACTTTCATATAATACGAAACTCAAGTTGTATCAACAAGAGATCAATGTCCTCAACCCGCATTGCTACTCATATCTGATTATGGCGACGCCAATACTACAAACTGCAAGAGGACAATAATGAAAGTCAAAGAAACAGTATGGGCTTCCAGTGCGCAAGTTAATTCAGCGGAAGAACACAGAATCAACTTGGAGCAACATACGACACTTAGTAGCTGGTATGCCCTGCAAACTACTGACATGGCATCTACTACACAACTCTTTTGGTATGTGTAAAAGCACAGCAGATTTAATCATCTGTGTTGCATAAGCAAAATGGCATACAAAGCTTGCAATATGTACCCAATAAAGCAAAAAAAAACTCTGGTTCAGGGAATCAAAGACACAAAACAAATATCATAATAGTATATCTGCAGTGTTCATACCTCGTGGCTCAGTTGCCTCTAACTGGTAGAGTGTACGTGTATACATCCAGGTCTTCGCCGTGAAGTAGCTGGTGCTGCTTTTGAAGCCCAGGCACCCAGCCGGAAGAGATCTCTTGCATATCCTCGCCCAGCCCAAGCTGATGCAGATTGCACAACCCCTCTACATGGTTTAAGTTAGGACAATCACGTACTTGTAGGTGTGTCACTCGTGGGAGGTTGGAGACCCTCTTCATGCCTTCACATTTCATAATAACAAGGACCCCAGAGAGCAGTGGTAAGTCCTCCACGGCCTTCAAGTTCTTTCTTCTTTCTAAATAGAGCCTCTTCAAGCTAGCGGTGTCCTCTCCAAGTTGTCGTGGGAGAGCCCTCAGCTTTGGGCAATCTACCAGTTTCACATTCACCAAACAGGGAAGCAGTTGCAACCTTGCAGATTGGGCATTCTCCTTCAGAATCTCGGCAGCTCCATCACTATCACCTTCTTCATCCTCAAAAAAGGACCACTCCTCCCAGTTGGGCATATCCACGAAGATCAAACTTTCAAGTTTAGGGAAACCAACTAAGTAATTACACGTGGTATCACCTTTCCTGCAGCCAACTAATTCAGGTCCAACCTTGGTAACTGCATGTGCTCCATCAATTCTTATAACTTTCATGTTGGGTAGCTGCCCAAGCGGTGGAAGAACCAAACATGATTGTACATCTTTGATAACCAAGTGTAATAGTGAAGACAAACAGGTGGTACCAAACCAGGTAGGATACCGCCGACCAAAGTATCTAGAGATTTGTAGGGTTTCCAAGTTGCGTGGAGGTATTAGCTGCTCAAAAACTTTCTCAGTATTGCTAAGTTCTTCTTCTGAATATGATCCAGAAGGACTGTATGTGTAGGGTCCAGACCACTCTAGTCTTAAAAGTTTTAGATGTTGTTTATCCATCAGCACAGTATCTGTGCTACAGTGAAGGGCTCTTTCCAATCTAACCAAATCAAGATCCCTCATCTTCGACATAGAAGACAACTCTTCCAATCTCCACCCATCTTGTACATCAGCATTGCCCCATCCTCCACCCACAGGAAATTCCTCTATTTCAGTAAGAAACTTCAATTTTGCTATCCCTTTTGGAACCTGATTTATTTTTGTACCAGCAAGCCAAAGAGATCTTAAACTGCACAACTCAGTGATTGCGGACGGAAGACTATGCAGAGCATGACAAAATCTCAACCTCACTACTTGAAGGTTCTTTAGGGAGCCAATGGAGTCTGGAAGACAAAATATGCCGGTATTATCGAGATCAAGTAGGCGTAGATGTATTAACTTTCCAATATAATCTGGGATGCTTTGTACAAGTGAGTAATTCAGTACCAAAACACGAAGAAGTGGAAATCTCTTGAACATTGTATCCTCAATTCCTCGTGTACCCTGAAAGGTTAGGAAAGTCCTCACCTTAACCTCCACCTTATCCATGCTAGGTATCACTACTTTATCCTTCTTAGTAACAACAGTAACACGCCTCAATTTTGACATATTTTCACCCGTTAATGTTTCAACATCTCCAACAAAGCATTCTTCTCTTGATATATTTAAAGCAAGTTGTTTTTGAGGACAAAGTGGTCATATCCACCGCCCGAATAGATAGATAGAGTTGACCCAGTTTATAAGGGAAACCGGGTCCAAAAACCATACAATCTGTACAAAAGAAAGACACAAACGAAACGACCCGCCGCCCACACGACTCAAGTCGACAAACGCCACAAACACACACTACCTGCTCCGGGGCCGCCGCCCCGGCGAAACAAACAGATCGACCTTCGCATTGCCCGAAAGTGATCCAGTCATGGTCGACGAACCCTCAGCCCACGCAGTCTTCATCCAGGTTGCCACCAAAACCACCTGTTCCGAGGCCGCCGCCCCGGAGTAGCAACCAGATCGACCTTCGCATTGCCCGGAGATGATCCAGTCAGGTCGACGAACCCTCTGCCCGCGCAGTCTCCATCCAGGTCGCCACCCAGACCCCCGCTAGATAGCGGCTCTGCCTCATAGAACCGCCATAGCGTGGGAGACCGAGGCCGCCGCCTCGACGTCCACCACCCTCCAGGGCCGCTGCCCCGACGTCCACCACCCACGACCACATGCACCGTTCTGCACATCCGCCGCGAAACCGTCGCACCACGCAGGCCAAGAGCTCCAAAGCGGCGCCTCCAACAAGATAGTGACGAGATCGTCAACGCCGCCCGCTCCCGAGGAGCTAGATTTTCACCCGGAGCTCTTGGAACCACACGTGTTAGTCGAGATCGAACATCTCCACAACAACGCCAACAGGAAGGAGTACGACGCCCGAGGGCGCCGCCGTCGTCGGCACCGACCGAAGTCCGTGCGAGCTTTCGACCGGAGTTCAACCCGACCGCAAAGCTTCGGGAGCCGCAGGACGGCGTCCTGGTCATGTCGTCGACCGCCGAGCTCCACCGCATGCCGCTGCCGCCGCGACACCTCCCTCCACGGCAGCCGGCATGCCTGCTTCGATCCGGGGCCGCCACCCCGGCCTTCTCGTCGCCCAGGCGCCGGAGGCCACCTACCGCGCCGGACCCTCCACGAGCTCCTCCACAGCCGTGACGGTCGCGACACCTCAAGCCGCGACAACCACGCTGCCTGCCCCGGCTTCCTCGGTGCCCGGGTGCCGGAGAACAGCAACACGAGATGCCACCTCTTGTTGCCGCGCCGGAACCACCATCGCCACACTCCGCATCTCCGCAGGACCTCAACGCCACTGGCTGCCCCGGTCATCTCTCTGCTTCGAGTGCAGCAGCCTCGCCGGAGACGAGCTCCAGGACGCCACGCCAGTCTTCTCCCTGCCACGCACGACCGCGGACCGCAGGGCCCGCCTCCGGCCCAGATCGGGCCTGGGCCGGCGCCACCCGCAAGCACGGCGCGCCCCATCGAAGCGCGTCCGCGCGCCGCCGCCTTGCTCTGCGCACCGCCCACCATGGCGCCAGCAAGCTCGCCCCGTCGGCAGCTCGCCGTGCCCGCCAGCACACGCTGTGCCTGCGTAGCTGGATCCTGAGCGAAAAAAGTAGAAAAAGAGCCCCGCCGCCGCCATCCTTGGTCGCGCTCGGCTCTGCCATCGTTTCCTCCGGCGGGGACGGAGCGGGGAAGGAGGCTGGAGGTCCTCGCCGGCGGCGGCTAGGGTTCCCCCGTGTCGCCAGGCGCGTGCGACGCGGGGGTGGAGGAGGGAGTTTTTTTAAAGCAAGTTGTTTTAAGAGGTCATGCATTGTGCATCTATCCTGGGCAAACGATCCTTTAGTCGGCTGCAGGAGATTCCGATGGATTAGCTCGTAGTAGTACTCTTCAGCTATGTCTTCTAGTAATTGGCCTTGCTGGTCCTTAACAAAGCCTTCAGCGATCCAGAGCTTGGTAATTGCACTGCAGTAAATGTCAGGATCTTCTTTACAGAGAGCACAATAAAGGAAACACTGTTTTAGGTGATGCGGTAACACATCGTACTAAGGATGGCAATGGGTAGGGTATGGGGCGGGTAGACCCATACCATACCCATACCCGTGTAGTCAATGGGTATAAAATTCTATCCATACCCGTACCCGTGGGTACAAAACTTTACCCGTACCCATACCCGACGGATACCCATACCCATTGGGTACCCAATGGATAAATCAAATAGTACAAGTTACTCATAATTTTACATTCATCGTTAATTTTTGTGATAAAAAAACATTCATCTCAACTCAATAACATATATTTAAGTACGTGACAATTATGTCAACTCAAATTGATAATTGATGACAACTTCACATAGGTCCACAAATTCACGAGAATAAATATTAGACCTCCACAAGTAAGGTATATAAACGGGCAGGGTATGGGTATACCCACGGGTATGAGGTTATACCCGTGCCCTACCCGCGACTTAAACGGATAGGGTACGGGTACTACCCATGGGTATAAAATTGTACTCATACCCTACCCATGCGGGTACGGTACACACGGGTACCCGTACCCATGGGTAAAATTGCCATCCTTACATCGTACCTTAGATATAGAGCTCCTTCTATTTCGTCAGAGAGCATGCTATCGGAACCAACATATTTTCCCGAAAATTCTTTCCACTTATTCTCTGTCAGATCTCTCCTTGCCAAAGCACTAGCGGTAATCTTGACTGCAAGCGGGAGGCAACCGCATTTACGAACAATCTCAATCCCTATGTTTTTTAAATTATGCACTTCTTTTTCTTCGCCGATGTACATGCTCTTTCAAAGTAGTTCCCACCCCACCTCTGCTGACATGAGATCAACTTGATGAATATGTTGTACACCTATTCTCATTGCAATTTGATCATCTCGCGTGGTCACCAATATTACTCCGGTAGCTAAATGTAATGGAGTTCTTAGTAAATCCGTCCATACATTGGAATGCCACACATCATCTAGAACCAGAAAGAAACTCTTTCCTACAACTGTTTCTGCAAGCTTCCTCTGCAGCTCTGCTATGGTTTCACCTTGCTCATGATGCACACCAATATTTCTGAGAACCTCTTTCAGAAGAGTAGCTTCATTATAATCTTGTGAGACACAAATCCATCCATGTAACTTGAAGTTTCCTTTAATTTTTTGGTCATTGTATATTTTCTGAGCTAATGTTGTCTTACCAACACCTCCAGTTCCAACAATAGAGATCTTGTAAGACTTAATATCCTTGTGTGCAAGCACTAAGTCCACCAATTTTTTGCTAGAATGCATGATCTCCTTTCCCACCATCAATCAGATAAACTCAGCGCCAGAGATCCCACCGAAACACCAGGGAGGCTTGTTTCCAATGTCAAATATCGAAGTCTGAAAAATGCATGCAGTGGGTTTGTTAGCATACTTTAAAAATAAGAAAGGTTCTACTTATAATAAAATATGTAAACAGATATCAATACTGAGGTGCTACTTACATTCTGAGTAAATTTAGTATAGTGAAGCTACGCAACTTACATACATGTTCATCGCACTAAGTAGAGCCAGGTATCACGGTCTATTCCAGAGCTGGCACTCTGCTTGAATTTTTCGTGCATGTAAAGAAACACGGGCGACCCGAGGCCGATGACGGCAACGATAAACAAATCGTCAACAAGCCTAGCCGAGGGGCTGACCGGCTCCCCAAGTACCTCGCCGTCGTCTGCCGCCGTTGGCCCTTCCATGGTAGGAGCCGCCGTCGTACGGACCGACAGTGCCCGCTTTCGCATCGTACCGTCTCCGGCCTCCATTCTCTTCGATCGTTCGCTCATTTACATTAAAAAAAAGACCGAACTTGGTCTTTTTTGTGCTTCCTATGGGCTGCTGGTCGTTTTTGGTCGGTTTTCAGTTCAACTTGCTACAACCATGTGCGGTTGATTGATCGATAGTCTTGCGCTGTGCGCTGCACTGCAGTTGATTTGCAGTAGAGGGCGTATATATATATAAAGGACTATAGGAAAAAATTTCTTGCCCGGCCTCTCTACTGGTCATTAAATTTTCTTTAGGGTAGTGGAGTCAGAGTACCGGCCAACTATATTATTAATTATCGGTTTTAATCTATTAAGGGCACGTCCAGGGCCAGTCCATACATTTCTGGGGCCCAGGGGCGAGAGAATAGAAGGGGCCTTTGTTAAAACAAATACTTAATATTTCTGCTAAAAATACTTGCTATATTATATTTGCACAGAAAAATAAACATTGAGTACATACCAAATAACGATGATCTCTAGACTCTAAAATTCGTATACAAACCAGTATATTTTGTTGGGTCGATCAATATTCTAGTGAACTATATCATGATAGCCAAGGAACACCATAGTTCCATACATATACAGGATCAGATAAATATGTATAGAACATGGCACCTGGATGAGGCTTGATATGCAGCACACAAAAAAACTGAATGCACTTTCTCCCTTTCTCATGAGCACTCTCTTGGATCGAATCAAGGGTTCAAGAATTAGGCACAAAGCAAAGCAAAGGGGAAGGGCCCATGCGTGCGTGTTCCACTAGGCCTGTTTTTGTCTCTCGGGCCTTTGATATTTCTAAAGTTTTATGCTGCTAATTTGGGCCAAAAGACCAGAACTATGCTGGTAAGTATAGAAGTACTACCTGGGCCGGGGCCCCTGCCTCCCGGGGCCCAGGGCGGTCGCCCCGTCGCCCGGCCTATGGGCCGGCCCTGGGCACATCCCCTACCAAATGCTTCTGTCCGGCGCGTCAAGATTTGTGCTCGCCAAGTTCTTGCGATGTTCTGTCACGAGCCTTCTTCCTTACCGGGCGAGAAGGATCACTAGTTCAGAACAATACATCGGAAATGAGTCAAAACCCTTATCGGAAACGGAGAAAGACTCCATGTCACGAGCCCCGCCGCTGATGTGAAGAGCTCAATGTCAACACAGTTGTTTCACCGTTGCCCGTAGCATGGGCAGCGGTTAGTATATTATATCGTTATCGATATGTTTCACATTATACATGGAGTTTTACTAATCACCGTTTCTAATGAGTGTTATAGGAAACGAAAAACGCACAGTGGCGGGGCTACGCCGTCGATGGAGCCCCGCTCCATGCGACTAGACGGCCGCCGGCCCGTTCGTCACCGTATTCCTGTTAGCCCTGCTGTACAAAAGTTCATCTGGCTTCGGTGCGTGTGGATGGAGCTCTGCTCCTAGATCTTCATGTCCGCCGGATGATCATCGAATTTGTCTTAGCATCAGATCGTACTGCATAAAATGTATTACTCCTTGTGATGACATCGTGTACGGAGCCCTGCTCGTAGGTATTCACGGCAGCAGGATCGTCACCAGACATCAACCAAGCCCTTCACATAACGAATATTCATTGTTAAAAAGAGAAAATAGAGCTAATAGGCAGAGCTAACAAATAGAGCAAATAATACACTATTTAAACATCGGCGGGCTAAGTAAACAGAACTATTAAACAGCTTTGCTAAGCAACAGTTTACAACATAAACAGAATAAATATACAGAGAAAGCAAAGCAAAGAAACAGAGCAAATAATACACACTTTAAACATCGGCGAGCTAAGTAAACTAAACTATTAAACAACTTTGCTAAGCAGAAGTTTACAACATAAACATGGCAAATATACAGAGTAAGCAGAGCTAACAAACAGAGCAAATAATACACGCTTCAAACATCGGTGAGGTAAGTAAACTAAACAAAGCAAATACAGAGCACTAGAGCTAAATAACACAGCGGTTGTTTAGGCTCTTTAGGGTTTACCTTAGGTGAGGCGGTGTCGCTTACCGCTGGATGCGTCCTAGGCGGCGGAGCTACTGTCAGAGGATCCTGAGACATCCTAGCTCCAACTCAAACTGCAGCTTCTCCTCCTCTGCCACAGACGCCGCCGCATCCGGCCTAGGGGCCTGGCCAGGGAGAAAAGACCCGTCTTTGGCGGCCTGGAGCTGTGTCTAGAACAATGCCTTCCACTAGTAGGAAAAAACCTATCAGTGGCGCACGAAAATAGGTTATCTGTGGCGCACGAGCATGCGCCACTAAACTTATGCCAGTGGTAAGTGTTATCTATGGCGCACAAGTTGGGCGCCACATGTAATAAAAATAGCAGTGGCGCACAGGTAGAGAGAGGTGTGCCACTGATAAGTTATTTCGAATTAAAAAAAATTAAAGCCACCCGGCGAGTGCCGGCGGCCGGGATCGACGGCCGGCGACTGGCGGCGGCTGCGGATGGCCGTGGAGGGAGGGGATGGCGGCTCGGTCTGCTCGCCGTGTCCGTGGTCACCGCGCGGATGGCCATGATTGCAGCGCGGATGGCCGTGGTCGCCGTGGTCGTGGCCATGGTCGCCGTGGCCGTGCCCATGGTCGTCGTGGCCGTGCTCGCGGATGGCCGTGGTCGCCGTGGCCGGCGAGTGACGCTGATGCTGCCATGGTGGCCGTGGCCATGGTCGCCGCGCGGATGGCCGTGGCCGCAGTGGCCGGCGAGTGACGCTGACGCGGCCGTGGTCACGGTGGACGGCGGCGGCCATGGCTGGACCGCCGTTTGGCCTTGGCGCCTCGGTCTGCTCGCCGTGCTGGACCGCCGTAGCGCGGAAGGCTTGCTGCATCGTGGTGTGTGTGTCGTGGTGTGCGTGCGTGTCTGGTGTGTGTGGCTGGGTGTGTGGACAGAGAGAAAGAGAGGAAGATGTGGTTTGACTAGGAGAGAGAAAATGGATGTGAAGATTTTTGTGCCCTGGTGTGTGTGTGGAGAGAAGGGAAGAGGGTAAGATAGAAGGACAAACAAATAATCTCTCTCCTCAAGTTATCTGTGGCGCACAGGCTTATTCGGGCACCACAGGTAGCGCGCGAAACCAAGTGCGCCACAGATAATCTCTCTCCTGTTTTCAAAATATCTAGTGCCAACTACCTGTGACGCACGGCACTACTGTGCGCCACAAGTATTCTGTCGTCGTATCGGCATCTTGGATAGGAGACGGGGTCCTGCTAGCCGAGGGTGAACGTAGGGCAAGAAGGTGGACGTCGTCGAGGTCAGGATTGTACACGGCGGTTTACCCAGCTTCAGGCACCACGGCGGTGGCGGTGCCCTACGTGCTGCTATAACTCACTATAAGGAAATATCGCCGTGAACAGGTTACAATGAGTTGGATGTATGAGAGAATATGGATTGGTTCGATCCTGTGTTGCCCTAAAGGCTGCCTCTAGGCTGGCTTATAAAGGCGGCCACGCCTAGGGCTTACAAGACTTAGCCGGCAAGTAAATAGAGTCCTAATAGACTACGTATTGGAGTCCTTGTCTTGTGCACCAAGTTGGTTGACTGTTGGGCCTTCGTCTTGGACCTCCTCCATTGCCGGCTGCCATCTTCCTTGTTGCCAGCTTGCTGGGCCGCTAGTGTAGGGCCACCTCCACCAAGCCGGATTGATACATGTCGGTGATACCCCCACTTGGTATATCCCCAACATTAGCCCCTGGAAGGGTTTAAGTTCTTCAGGCGCCGTCTTCTTTCGTCTGCGATATCCACCTTGTTGTTGACGTTGTATGCGGCTGAAGAGCTTGAATCATTCCACCGTTGGATTAGGCGGCAGTCCGACCAGAGATGCCGGACACATTGCCGCCAACATGGGAAAGACGGCCTGACCTCCTGTCAGGAATCTTCCACGAGATGTCTTGTCACATTGACTAGTTAAGTCGATAGTTGACGTGTCCATGTCATCCTTGGTCCACGACAGTTTGGACTCAAGGAGAGATGAGGTGACGTCATGATGGCATCTCTGCCGTGCCACGAAGGCGATGATGGCGGCCGTGTCGCTGACGACAAGGCGGCTGTGCCACATTAGCAATTAAGCCGGAACGTGGAGATTTGTTGTTTTGTACCAATCAATGTCTTCCCAAACTGGCCAGGTTTGGGTGATCGGAAACAACAACTTGTAATTTGACGATTAATTTGCCTAAACCGAACGCGATGATGGCGGCGTCCCGCCTAACATTGTTGATACGGTTAGACTAAAATTTGACGGCAAGGCGGCCGTACCACGAAGGTGACCTTGTTGCTGACAACAAGGCAGCTGTGTCGCTGACGACAAGGCAGCCGTGCCAAGGAGGTGTCGCGCCGCGTTAGCAACTAAGCTGGAACGCGGCGATAAACGAGACAGCCGTGTCGCTGACGACAAGGCGGCTGCGTCGCTGATGATGGAGCTGCATGTGCAGCCCCCAAGTATCGGGCGAAGGCATTGTCGATGTCAAGCCCCCGAGTATCTGGCGAGGGGCAGCGTCGATGTCGAGCCCCCGGCTATATTAGCCAGGGTTTTTCTTGATCCGCCTATCTGCAGCCCCCAAGCGTTGACTCGACGTACTTGAAAGTTGGCTCGATGCTCAGAAGAACTTGTGGCGTTGTAGATCGAATGGCTGTAGTTGTCGAGGTTAGTGACGCCTTTATGAAAAGGCGGCTCAAGACGATGAAAATGCTGCGACCGCAGCCCCAAGTGTCAAATATCCTGCATAGTAAACATAGCTGCATTAAGATGAACTTTTACTGTAAGCTGGACAAATGTAAGGCATGAGCCGGTAGTTTTGGAACAAACACTTAGGGGTTATAAATTTTATGTGGCCCGCCTTAATATTTATCTGGCATATATGCTTAGGTTTTTGTATGTTGGCGGTACCACAGCGCAGTTACTTCAGCTGAGTCAACCAGGGCTAGTACTAGATAGTTTAGACTCAGAGACCAAAACCGGCGTGTTGGTGCCAAAAACATACTACTAGGCAACCCACATATAAACAATCAGAATAAGGATATTAGGCGGTGCAAAATGATTGCTTAATTTGGCCCGGAGGCGGCAAGTATCTAAAAGTTTGAACCTCTTAGCATGGAGTAGATTTTGGATAACTTTGATACTAAGAGTATATGATCATATGAAAAGACAAAAGACAGCATGACCTCAGAGCATAATGAGCAAACCATACTTTTATTCATGACCATATAGTTAATTAAATGTTATAAAGTACTTAGCTGTTTGATGGCTTGACGTTGATGTCGAGGAGGGTGAATCGGAAGACGACAGCCCCTAAGATGTAAGCGGCAGCCTCCGGGATGTTGACGGCAGCCCCAGGATGTAGGCGGCAGCCCCCGGAATGTTGACGGCAGCCCCGAGATGTAGGCGGCAGCCCCCGGAATGTTGACGGCAGTCCCGAGATGTAGGCGGCAACCCCCGGATCCTAAAGCTGATTCCAGCAAGGCGGCGGCTTCCGAGTTCTCCTCTTATGCTTGCCGGTTAGCGATTAAACCGGAACTCGATGATAAATTTGCCGAAAACACTACAAGAAATGGGATATTTGTTGACGAAAACCTTGGTGACGAAAATGCATACCGTCATGGATGTGTCCTTATAGGTGACGAATTCATCTTTCGTCATGCATTTACGGTAATGCTTGACGGTATGATTTTTCGTCAACAAAAAATCGTCACCCATTACCCAACCGGGAAGGGCTTCCATCGTGTCTGTTAATAGGTGACGAAATCAAAGATCGTGGTGTATGTAAACCGTGATTTGAATATAAAACGGACCCACATAGAAGGTAAATAATACTAAGTTACTTTATTAAATGTTATTAGTTTTATATATCATGCGTGACCCACTTGTCAGGAACATATTTAATTAAGTAAAAATTATGGTTTGGAAGAATCGAACCCAGGGCTTTGGCGTGACCGACGCGGAGTGTTACCGCTGAGGTAGATATGGAATTTTGATCTGGATCCGTAACTAGTCTATTTGATATATACATTAGGGCAACATATTTATTTCAATGGTGTGATCTAGATGTTACGACATAATAATTTCCTTATTAATATTTATTTCGGCCGCGGGTGCCTCGTTTAAGTCGCGCCGCTAGCAGACACGGCCTATCTAGGTGATCTTGCTAACAGTCGAATCGAGTAGGGTTCTCGTCGAGGTGAGAAGATATCCGTGAAGGCTCCATTGTGGGGGCGGCGAGCCGCATCATCGGTGAGTCCTCCAGATTGTTCGTTAGGTCTAGATTTTTTAATCAGTTGTCAAGATCTGTTCTGAAGAACTTTGGCATGTTCTTAACTGAATTGTAGGCAATGGATCGAAGTTGGATAACTGATGGCACCAAGAAGTTGACAACAAAGTACATGGCAGGTGTTAGGGATTTCATCAAGTTTGCGCGAGAACACTTGGACAATACAGATGAACCAATCTTGTGCCCTTGCCGGGACTGCCTAAATCTGATACGTCAGGATATAAAAACAGTCGAGGATCACTGCAATTGTTCAGGTATGTCCATGACGTATACAAGATGGACTAGACATGGGGAAGGTTTTAGTGATGACGAAGGGCGGGATAGAAACGATGATGGTGCGTATGATAGTGACAATGATGAAGAGGAAGACAATGCTGATTGTTATGTTGATGATTCGTCTAGTATGATCGATGAACTGCAGAAGTCTGGAAATAAAGGTCCTAACCTGCCAAATTTGTATGCTAATCTAATTGAGGCAGCCAAAAAAGAACTTCATGAGGGATGCACCACTTTCACTAGGTTGTCGTTCATTATTAAGCTCCTTCATGTCAAATCATATAGCCGGATAACAAACAGAGGATTTGATCTGTTACTTCTGGTTTTACGTACAGCTTTGCCACATGTGGACTTTCCCAAATCCTATGCTGATGCTAAGAGTGTTCTTTCTGATGTTGGGCTTGGTTATGAGACAATTCATGTATGCAAGTTTGATTGTTCTTTATTTTGGGGAGATCACAAGGACGATACGCACTGCCATGTTTGTGGATTATCAAGATATAGAGACCCTACTGGAAAAAAGAAAATCCCTCACAAGGTGTTAAGGTACTTTCCTATAATTAAAAGGTTGCAGAGACTATTTGTTAAAAAGGAAATGTCGACACATACTAGATGGCACAAAGAGAAGAGGGTTGTTGAGGCCAATGTACTGAGGCACCCTGCTGATGGTGAGGCATGGAAGCACTTTGATGACAGGTTTGATTGGTTTGCTAAAGATCCTCGTAACATAAGACTAGGTTTTGCCACAGACGGCTTCAGTCCCTTTGGAAGTATGACTAATCCTTACAGTATGTGGCCTGTTTTTGTCATTCCTTACAACTTCCCACCATGGATGTGCATGGATCAATCCAATTACATGATGGCATTGCTAATCCCCGGAAAGTATTCCCCAGGGAAAGATTTTCATGTATTTATGCAGCCACTGATTAAAGATATGATGGAGCTATGGAGTGGTGTGCAGACATTTGATGCATGCACAGAGGATAATTTCACATTGCATGCTGCGTTTCTTTGGTCTATTCATGATTATCCTGGATATGCCACTATGTCAGGCCGAAGCACAAGAGGATTTCATGCGTGTGTGCATTGCGATGAGAATCCTTGCTATGAATCTTTGAAAAACAAAATTGGATATATTGGGCATCGGCGATTTCTTCATGAAGATCACCCATACAGGAGAAGCAGACTTTTCAATGGTAAAACTGAGATTAGAGATCCACCAAGGAGGTACACACCCAAAGAAGTAGCTGAGAAGGTAGAAAGGGTTAAGGATTTTGAACATGGGAAAAATCCAATAAGTAGAAAGCGGAAGCGTGCAACTGTACCCGGTGAACCAACATGGCACCTGAAAGTCAGCTTACATCATCTACCGTACTGGCCAGAACTTAAGTTAGCTCACAACTTAGATGTGATGCATATTGAGAAGAACATATGTGACAATATTGTTGGTACACTACTTGAACTTGAGGGCAGGAATAAGGACACTGTTAGTGCTAGAATTGATTTGAAGAAATTAAATATCAGGGAGAAGTATTGGTTGAAGAAAATTGTGAAGGATGGTAATGATGCACCAGTAACTTATGCGAAGCCCCCTGCACCGTGGACGCTTTCGAAGGAACAGAAGAGACATTTGTGTAGGTATTTGGCAAACACTAGGTTCCCAGATGGTTATTGCGCAAACTGGGGAAGATGTGTGGATATTGATGGTTGTAAGGTTACCGGTATGAAGACGCATGATTGCCACATACTTCTGCAGCGAGTGTTGCCGGCTGGGCTCAAGGGAATTGCATCTAAGGTAATGTATGAGGCTATTGCAGAGCTAGGAAGATTTTTTAGGGAGCTGTGTGCCAAAACCCTGAAAGTTGATGTGCTGAATCGATTGAAGGTTGAAATTGTTGTGATCCTATGCAAACTTGAGAAGCTCTTCCCACCAGCTTTTTTTGATGTAATGGTGCACTTAGCTATTCATCTTCCTGACGAGGCTCTTTTGAGGGGGCCTGTTCATTATGGTTGGATGTATCCAGTTGAGAGAAGATTAGGTTATCTAAAGTCTACGGTCCGTAACAAAGCAAGGCCCGAAGGTTCTATCGCAGAGGGCTACATTGTTGATGAGTGTTTGATTTTTTGCTCTAGATTTTTCAAGGATGACACAGAAACAAGATTTAACAAAGATGATAGGAACCAAGACATACGGAGAAAACCTGATCGTGATGAGATGGAAGTATTTTCAGTTGGAGCTAAAGGTCTTGGGAAATCCATTTTGAAACATTTTGACAAGGAATTTGACAAAATGGTTTGGTATGTGCTGAACAACTGTGACGATGTACAATGTTATATCAAGTAAGTAGTTAGCTTCACTTTACTAACTACTTCTCAATGTTGCAGACATAATTGTCTTGTATTTCATATGTGTTTTTTGTTTGTTTCAGTGAATTCCGACAAGAATTGAGAGGTAGGGGTGTGCGTGACATCGAGGAGACGGTTCAGAGAGAGTTTGCAGGTTGGTTTGCAAACCATGTGAGACAGTTGGACAATGCATCAGACGATTTGAAGTCTCTGGCTGCTGGGCCAGACCGGCGTGTAGTAGTATACGCTGGTTGCAACGTAAAGGGTGCGAGGTTTCGCACGCTTACTCGGGATAAAGACCTGAAGACTCAAAATTCGGGCGTAGCGACTAAGGGATCTTTTGGTGATGGAGATGAGAGCGAGTTCTATGGTGTTCTGCAAGAAGTTCTTGAACTGCAGTACGGGACTAACAAGCACGGCGACAGGTCTGTGTACTTGTTTCGTTGCGACTGGTTCGACCTTGCGGGCAGGGGTTGCAAGATAAAAGATGATGGTTATTTTAAAAGCGTTAACACTTCTGTCCTATGGTTCAAGAATTCACCATTCATATTGGCCAGTCAAGCTGAAACATGCTTCTATTTGGAGGATACAAAGTTTGGTCATCCGTGGAAAGTGGTGCAGAAGTTCAGCCATAGACACGTGTACGATGTTCCAGAATTAGAAGTTGCTAACGATGATGCATTTGTACGGAATGAAGACGCATACCAGGAGGATGAAGGTTCAGTGGACCATACATTTCATGATGTTGTGGACCTAGACGAGGAAGCAGAGGTGGAAGAAGAGGAGGATGATCATCGTGTTGATGAAGTTGTACATATTGATGATGCTCGTACAATTCGTGAACTAGAGAATGAGGAAGACAGTCCCAATGTTGACATGGATATGAGCGAAGATGAACAAGTTTTCATATTGGAAGAGAACATAAATGATGACGAGGGAAAAACTTCAGATATAGATAGTGATGTAGATTGATAGAAACGTGTAATGCATACAACTATATGTTTTGTTCCAAACATTTGAAATGTTCTTATTTAGATGTTTACGATCTCAAACTTGGCATTGAATTATCCAGAAGGGTTTAAGAGCAAATTAATATAAGCTAAAATATGGACAGATATAAGAAAAGCCAACATGTAGGTAACATAACTTCGACAATGGTTTTAATTAATCGACACTTGACAGGATTACAACCAGCAGCACGATATGACTAAATATTGTTTTAACACAAGCAAAATCGACAATCGCATAAAGAGTCTTAACACTGAATTTAAACCTAAAGGGGCTGCATAGTTGGACACACGGGCACCATGAATCACTGACTAGCTACTCCAGATCAATTTCAGGCAGATGGGTAGCAAACAAGTAAACCCCTGCATTTCCCAGGTAAAGCAAGAACAGCATCTTGTCACCCATCTGAAGGTGCTTTTCCTTGTCCATGAACTCCTTCCAGCCACTGACGCAGAGACGACCATCGTCAGAAGAAATTGCGTAGGACGCACGCACCAAAGTACTGGGATGGCACACAATATTGATTGCACCATATTGTTCCATATCTTTAGGAACCAAACGGCTAGGGATTTTCTGTTCCAACAGTAGAGACATAGTTTAGTTAACGCATGTACGCAATGTAGCTCGCAAAGTTAATGAAATGATATGAGATCTACTGCTTACCACGTGTTTGTTGTAATTTTCACTGTTTGTCCAATTCAGAGTATGCAGCATTGGGACAACTAGTGCTCCTTGATCATAATCTCCAGCATTGTGGTACTCAACAAGGTAGTCCAAGTTGTCCACCTGAAGAATGACGGTATGCATCATCCTCCAATTTATCATTGTTCCATCAGTAGCACTGAGTGAGTCAACAATGTCACGCTTCGTACGGGACAACTGGTAGTAAGCTGCATAATTAAAATAACTGACATAAGATGGAATAATTAATACAATCAATCATTCTGTCTAAAGGTGGAAAATTACCTGGATGGATTAGTGGTTCAGTTCCAGTTATTACAAGAGTATCCTGACCAGATGAGTTAATTTTGAAAATTAACTCCATGCCAACCTTAAAATTGTACACTCTACCAAATTCGTTCCAAAATCTTCCGTTGATATAGGTTCTGCCAGCTCTGTTGGTAACATTAACAACAAATGCATGGCCATCTTTGGTTCTAAGTGCAGCTTCAAAAGTTGTCCTGTGGGAGGTCTGGACACCATACTTCTGAAGGAAATACGGTCTAAAGTAGCAAGGGATGACCTAAATTCAGTAGAGTTAATACAAAAGTAAGTTAACTATTCTGAAAATTCAATAAGACAGAAATATTGATCATATAACAGTAATTGTTTGTACTTTTTCCTACAAATAGTAGATGATTTAGTTGTTCTGCACTAGAAACATGTGAATGTTACACATCGTATCATATTAGGACCTTCAAGAATCAGAAATTGCATGTAGCTACACTAAAACTCATATGAACGTAAAAATTATTACAACTATCCTAAAACTCAACCATATATATGGTGAACAACAATTATTACACACATCTGAATAATAGTACTAAACTAGCAATAACTACTAGGATCACGTGTTAAACTTTGATGTGGCGGTGAATTAATATAACATCTGAATGAATTCTAAACTTATAATTGCATGTACCGTCTTCTCCTCAAAACCCTCTTGTAGTGTTTGCACGAAAAAACCTAACGTGATTCCCCCTCCGCCGCACATCCCCTTCTTGTCAAAGCAAACTGGACACTGAAAAAATATGAAGAAAGATTACAAATCGGAAACAACGATCGCGAAACGTAGATGTTATTTACGTACTCCATTGGTAGGCGCCATCCTTGGTCTCGACGCGGAGCGAGAGTCTTACAAATTTCGCCGGCGAGAGATGTGGCGAGACGTGGCGGCGAGAGATGTGGCGAGCTGTGGCGGCGAGAGACGTGGCGAGATCTGGCGGCGGCTAAAGGAGGTCGTGCTATGATGGCCAGTTATTTCGTGGAGTAAATTGCGGTAGGTCAAGAGGAGAGGCAGATGGGCGGTGCTGGGTTTTGACGTGACAACACGATTGAACGCGCAGGCCCCACTGGTCAGTTGGACTGCACGTCACACGTCAAGACCCGCGACGGCCCAGTGGTTAACACGGAGTAATGGGGATGAATATTGTTTATCCCCAACCCCCTCCCCTATCGTCTCAATATTCCGCACCGCCCCCTGGTTTCCCCACTTCTCGTCGTCTCCGCTCCCTCCCTCTCTTCGTCTCCCCCCGCCGCGTCGCCATGGACATGGATGAGCAGGAGGACCACTACTTCTCCAGGACGCGCCCAGTCCGCATCCACGACGGCCAGGACCTCGAGGTGGTCTACACCAACGACCCCTGGAAAGTGCGCCGCGTCCTCGACATGTACACGGAGTGGCTCAAGGAGGAAGACCACAAGTTCGTGGGCCTCGACTTCGAGTACACCAACCATAAGCCGAGGACGAGAAGAAGATCGCCGTGGTTCAACTCTCGATGCGTCGACATGTGCTGGTGTTCCACTACGCAGCGTAAGGATTAATCCCCTTTTTGAATCTTTCGATTACGGGTTTTTTTTGTTGCCGCCGTTGTGTCTCTCTTCGACTCTCGTTAGTAATAGGTTGTTGCATACGTACTGTGCTAGATCCAAAATCACTAGATTCCCGATCTAAATATGCTAGACATTGTTCCTGATTTATTAATTTGTTTCATCTTCGTCTCCTGTGTAGGTTCTTGCATATTTGTAACTCAAATAAATGCATTGCAACGAGATTTATTTGGTTCGTAGATTGGTAGTAGTAAGTATGCTTGATCGACACCCAGTTCTGGATCTGATCTTTCCAAATATGTAGTTTATCATTGCAGGACATAGCAAAGCTACTTAGTTTACTTGATTCCTCATTTACTTGACTAGTTCATAAGCTCGATCTATGACTCCTTTTTAGTTTACTTGATCCCTAATTTGTACATTACTTTGTTTACTGCAGTGCTGACTGGTGGGAATCTCCGGCTATCGCCGATTTCTTTCGAGAAGGAATTACGTTTGCGAGTGTTGACATCCGTGGTGACAAGGGAGTTCTGTGGAGGACATGGCACATGAGGATTCCTCCTGAGTACTACGTCGATCTCCAGGTCGAGTACTTCAAGTACACTGGTCATGAGAAGGCTGGCATGAGTACCATGGCAAAAAGACTCATTGATTCATGGTACGGTGATATGAAGAAGAAGTTCCACCACAATCGGCACAGGATGTGGGGGGACATCCCACTTCCAACGATGAACATCGAGTATGCAGCCATTGATGCTTGGGTCTCGTACGAGCTCTACCGCAAGATCGTGATCGACAGAGCCCTTGATCGTCGGGCCAACAAGCTTCGTTGGCATACTTAGGACCCCTTCACCTGCTGATGGTGGAATGATCATCTCTTCTGCTGCATGACCCCCTGATATGTTGGTTTGGTCTCCCTCCTGCGTGAGGTGCTTCTGGCTCCCTGGACTGTGTCCAAATAAGCCATGTAGTCAGTTCTTTTGAAACTCTAGCTGCTCTTCGCTACTTGTTTAAATGTATGCATGGTCTGCAACCCAGCACTGGTTTCTACTATATATAAGTAAATATTTTGCCATGATATGTCAACAATTGTCCTCTGAGGTTTCAATTTTATGTTGTGTACCTCCTAGTACTTCAAAGTGCTAGTAAACTAAATGTTCAGAACAGGAGAGTTCTTCAAATCAAAACATTCCAGACGTAAAACTCAGCAAAAATTGTGATTCAAATTTTCTTTATGACTTTTACTCATTTTCTGAAATTTTTCATCGACAAAATCTCACAGTGGTGAACAATAACATAAATTGGAATTTTCCACATGAATGTGACTACATTTACTCAGTCCCACTAGTTCATGATGATTTTACATTGAATTTAGCATTTTTTACGAGTTTTACTCGTTTTCTGTCATTTTTCATCGAAAAAAAATAAACAAACACCTACAATTGTCAGAAAAATCTGAAACTCCACAAGCACACATACCTACCCTTCATGACCACTCACAAAAATTGGCAGCTCAATCTGAATCTTTGAAGTGCAGCTTGCTTGAAAAAGAGCCGTTCACCGACATGATCGATGTGGGTCCACACATGGGTGGATCCAACCAACATGAGGTTTCACAAGTGTTTTCAGACAAAATCTCACAGTGGTGAACAATAACATATATATGTGGGATGTGTTCTCACAAAACCTCATATGCAAAGGTTTTACAACTTCCGGGTTCGACGATTCGACCGTTATGCCGAAAATGCCCTTACTTGTGTAAATTCACATCAAACTACACCAAACCTCATGAAATTTTTAAATTTGAATTTTCCACATGAATGTGACTACATTTACTCAGTCCCACTAGTTCATGATGATTTTACATTGAATTTAGCATTTTTTACGAGTTTTACTCGTTTTCTGTCATTTTTCATCGAAAAAAATAAACAAACACCTACAATTGTCAGAAAAATCTGAAACTCCTCAAGCACACATACCTACCCTTCACGACCACTCACAAAAATTGGCAGCTCAATCTGAATCTTTGAAGTGCAGCTTGCTTGAAAAAGAGCCGTTCACCGACATGATCGATATGTGGGTCCACACATGGGTGGATCCAACCAACATGAGGTTTCACAAGTGTTTTCAGACAAAATCTCACAGTGGTGAACAATAACATATATATGTGGGATGTGTTCTCACAAAACCTCATATGCAAAGGTTTTACAACTTCCGGGTTCGACGATTCGACCGTTATGCCGAAAATGCCCTTACTTGTGTAAATTCACATCAAACTACACCAAACCTCATGAAATTTTTAAATTTGAATTTTCCACATGAATGTGACTACATTTACTCAGTCCACTAGTTCATGATGATTTTACATTGAATTTAGCATTTTTTACGAGTTTTACTCGTTTTCTGTCATTTTTCATCGAAAAAAATAAACAAACACCTACAATTGTCAGAAAAATCTGAAACTCCTCAAGCACACATACCTACCCTTCATGACCACTCACAAAAATTGGCAGCTCAATCTGAATCTTTGAAGTGCAGCTTGCTTGAAAAAGAGCCGTTCACCGACATGATCGATGTGGGTCCACACATGGGTGGATCCAACCAACATGAGGTTTCACAAGTGTTTTCAGACAAAATCTCACAGTGGTGAACAATAACATATATATGTGGGATGTGTTCTCACAAAACCTCATATGCAAAGGTTTTACAACTTCCGGGTTCGACGATTCGACCGTTATGCCGAAAATGCCCTTACTTGTGTAAATTCACATCAAACTACACCAAACCTCATGAAATTTTTAAATTTGAATTTTCCACATGAATGTGACTACATTTACTCAGTACCACTAGTTCATGATGATTTTACATTGAATTTAGCATTTTTACGAGTTTTACTCGTTTTCTGTCATTTTTCATCGAAAAAAATAAACAAACACCTACAATTGTCAGAAAAATCTGAAACTCCTCAAGCACACATACCTACCCTTCATGACCACTCACAAAAATTGGCAGCTCAATCTGAATCTTTGAAGTGCAGCTTGCTTGAAAAAGAGCCGTTCACCGACATGATCGATGTGGGTCCACACATGGGTGGATCCAACCAACATGAGGTTTCACAAGTGTTTTCAGACAAAATCTCACAGTGGTGAACAATAACATATATATGTGGGATGTGTTCTCACAAAACCTCATATGCAAAGGTTTTACAACTTCCGGGTTCGACGATTCGACCGTTATGCCGAAAATGCCCTTACTTGTGTAAATTCACATCAAACTACACCAAACCTCATGAAATTTTTAAATTTGAATTTTCCACATGAATGTGACTACATTTACTCAGTACCACTAGTTCATGATGATTTTACATTGAATTTAGCAGTTTTTATGAGTTTTACTCGTTTTCTGTCATTTTTCATCGAAAAAAATAAACAAACACCTACCCTTCATGGCCAAAAGGGGAAATTGTAACACCCCAAAATTGTAACCCAGCTTTATTAGTCAAAAATGTGGGCCAACAAAAACTTTTGTTTTTTTATGTGTGCTTGCTTGTGTTTGCTTGTTTGTGTTGGTTGTTTGCTAAAAGAAAATTATGAAGAAAAGAAAAGAAACACAACAAAAGGTTTCCCACATAAAATCATGTGACAAAAGTCACACAAATTTTATCTTATTAAGAAAATCAAATTTTATTTTCAAAACAAAATTCAGTGGGGTGACATGATGATCACTCTCACTTTGTTCTTATATTCTTTTCCCTCTCCAAAAATATTTCTAAAAATCTTAAATTTAAATTCCATTTCTTTCTTTAACTTTCTCAAATCACAAAATGTGCTAGGTTGCACATGCCAAATAAATTCCTCCACCATACCATAAATCTTGTCAAACATACAAGGATCAAACCATGAAAAGAAATTCTAGATTTTGGAATTAAATTTTCAGTGAAGCATTTCATCGAGCACGTTGGAGACAGAAAACGAGTTCATCTCCAACTCTTTGAAACCGAAATCAAATCAATCGATTTGATGGATCTGTGCGTCGATTGCTTGCTCCACACCCTCCCTTCACACCCCAGTCACCAGAGCAAGGAGGAGGCGCGCCATTTGGTCAGTAGGCCCGTGGCCGTCGATGGACGCACGCCACCGTGCTGCTCCCGTGCCGGCGATGGAAGCGTGGCGAAGGAGACGCCCAGCTGGCCCAGCCCTGCACCTTCCATCACCTCACCCCTCACCGCACTCGACAGGAAGGAGGAGACCGCATCCTGACGCTCTGAGACGCCGTGCCCCAGCAGCCATGTCGAAGCTCACAGAGCTCTGGCCGCGCGTGGATGCCGACGCCGTTCTTCTCCACCACGGCACCCCAGCTCGCGTGACCCGTCACCGACGCTCCCCTGCCACCCCGCAACCTTAGGGACACGTCCCCGTCAGCCCTAGTGGGCCGCAGCGACGCCAGTGATCCATCCACTCCGCGGCACGCGCCCTGGACGCCGTGCCGTGTCGAGCTCAAATCCGAGGCCGCGCGTGAACCCCTCTCCCTCTAAGCCCTAGCAGGATGCCCCACTGTCGTCACCGTGCAGCACCGCCACCAACGGCGTGCTCTCCCACTCCCCAAACCCCTCCACGGCACGCCGGCGTTCGGCAATAAAAAGCCACCCCCACCCGTGCCTCCACACCCCGCCATTGCTCACTCCAGCACCCCCCACTCACTCTCCACCCCTCAGTACACCGCTAGGAGGGCGGTGACGTTTTCTCGAAAGCCCCAGCCGCCTCGAGCATCCTCGAGTTTCCGCCAGAGCCGAGGTTGAGGTCGAGCACGGCCAGGTCGTGACCCGCTTCCCCTCTCTCCTCTCTGGCCTGCCCTTGCTTCACCATTACCACCGCACTCACCCGCCGTAGTTTCCCCGTGTTTCGTGCACAGACGCGACGCAGAGAGCTCACCGGAGTTGCCGCACGGCCGCGGAGGAGGAGCTGATCATCCCCAACGCCAGAGGCATCCCCAGCAAGCACACCTCGCCCCAGAAGCTTCCCCACGAGCTCCGCCGTCGATTCCCGTCGTCTCCGCTTCCAACCGACCTCCCCAGGTGAGCTAATCGCTAGCCTCGCCGTCGCCGGAGCCGCGGCGCCGCCCATCTGTGGTCGCCGTCGATCGCGGTCTCTAGGCGCCGTTGGATTAGAAATCCATGGTTGCTTACCGGTTCGTGTAATTAGACACTGACTGGTGGACCCCACCAGTCAGCGTTTTAAACTTAAACCCGCGCGCGAAACGTTTTCCGTTGAGTCACTGACGAGTGGACCCCACCCGTCAGGATTTTCAACATTATCCAGTAAATTAGGTTTTTCCGAATTTCAAACTCCTCTGCTCTTCAGTACTGGACCTAGTTTTGAAATTCAATAACTCGAGTTCTAGGAATCCAAATAAATCAAACTCAACTGTTCTGGAAAGCTTATAAAATTCTATAACTCACCAAAGTGGTCTCATCTCATTTAAATAAATAATAAAAATGTATTAATAAAAATGCTCCAGAAGGTTTAAAACACTAAACTATTTGTTTCTAGAGTTATATAAATCCAAATAACTCGAAACCAATTTTGGTAGCTTTGT
The DNA here is from genome assembly GCA_947311845.1 of Poa pratensis. NCBI lineage: Eukaryota > Viridiplantae > Streptophyta > Magnoliopsida > Poales > Poaceae > Poa > Poa pratensis. The sequence continues at coordinate 38,916,956 of CAMZMU010000108.1, read as the reverse complement.
ATTAGAATCCTTTAGCTCCCCAAATTTTTTTAGAATTAATTGAGTAGTGTAAACTCCTTATCCTTTGGTTGAACTTCAGTGCACCCTTCTGCACTAAACCAATTAGTGTGATTTAATAGTAGGTCCAATTAAACTAAAACCAATTTTGTTAGGTCACATTCAACGAAGGTTAGTTACCCCTAAAAGGATTTAAATTTTGGAGCAACTTAATTGGTTTGGTAGCTAAAACTTGATTAAAGTCCTTCTGAACTAAAACAAATGTGTAGGGAGTTTGGTAACTCCAAATGACCCCAATCCAATTGGGTGGTCTTCTACACATCAGTAGCTATCCATAGAACTTTAGTTTGAAATTTTGTGACCAACATAGATTAAATGGTGAATTAATTGGTGTACAACTAGTTTCTGCCTTAGTTTGAAAACAATTAAATAAAGATTAATTCAATTAAATTAAAACCACCTTGTGTTGCTTGATGTGTGCAGTAGCTAATTATAGCATTTGTGATTGTAATGATGTGATGATGCTTGAGTTAGAGTAGTAATTGTTTGTCTTGCTTGTTTAACGTTTAGACGATACCGTTGACGGATTTATCGAAGAAGGAGGTTTCGTTGAACCCGAAGATCAGGACCAGTACCACTGTGTTCAACAAGGCAAGCTACTTCACTGAGCTTGCATTTATATACATCTATTTTAGTCCCAAGAGTTATTCCAAGAAATCAATGATTTTAGAAAAACCCCTTTTGCAAAATACCTGAAAACTATTTTGCCACCTTATGTAGAAGTATAAAGTAGTTGTTTAAAACTATAAGTTGGGAAAAACAATGTTTTTTCAAAACTCCTTTGAAGGTACTTGGATGAAGGTGAAATGCCGAAAGGTCAGTATTAAGTTGGAGAATGGTGGTGTTGTTTTGGAAAAGTGCACATTGTGTCCTAATACTATGGCGACCAACCAATAACCGGTGCGACCACATTTACCCACATATGGGCAAGGGCGTAGTCATATAATTTGCTCGTGTTAGTACTGGATGCCTCAATAACGAGGATAACCTCGTTCCATGAGGGGATGGTCTGAGGACCTACCCCCTGACCTGGGTCCTCTTAATAGAAGTCTACCGGAAGCCGGTATGAGAGTAAAGAAGAAAGAGGATTGAAGGGCTCCATTGGGTCCGCCGGCAGAACTACGAGTCCTCACACTTAGTTTCTGAGGATTTAAGTGTAGATGGAAAGTGTCGTAGAGGCAGGGTCCTATACTAGCATGAGCAAAGGACAGGCTATGGCCGGGAACTCAACTTCGCATACCTCTGGTATGGCGGGACGTGGCTGACACGATGAGTGACCGGATGGGTGTGGGAAAAGCGTGCTACCTCTGCAGAGGGTAAAAACTATTCGAATAGCCGAGTCCTCGGATATGGACAGTTGGGAGGCTGTCTTAAGACCATGTGCAAGTTTTATAAAATATTGAGTTTTGAAAGGAAAATGAAGCGGAAAGGATTGCATACCTGTACCAATGAGTTGGTATGAGGTTGTGATGGGTTTGGGAACCATGATTTGGGATATGGTTGGATACCGGAGGAGTTTCGGGGAAACAGCTAAAATGATGTCTTCTTAAAGGATAGTTGTAAAAATTTCTTCTTACCCCTTTTTAGAAAAGACTTTCTTTTAAGATGTTTCAAAGCTAAGTAAAAAATTTCAAACTAAAACTAGTGCTTACTCTAGTTGGGGTAGTTTGCGAGTACAATCAAATGTACTCACATTGGTTTCATCCCTGGCTATTGTCTTAGCCAGATTTCGAGGAGCCCTACGTTGAAGAGGAGTTTGGCGACGTCTATGCGAACTAAGATCTTCATAAGCCAGCTGCCTGTCGGGTGCTGCTAGGATGGATTAGCCCTACTACCGTAGCTTCCGCTGAATAAAGATGATTTGGCCCTTGAAGTCACCTATGTATAATTAGGCCAGTATGGCCATGTGTGTAAGACTTGAAACTCGGGATTGTATGGATGTAAACTTTGATATTCAGTTCGGATTATGTGCAACGACATACTGATCACGGGATCGTTGTGTTAAGCATAATCGGGTATTTCGGACGGCTAGTCCGGGGTCCCTACTGAAATATACGGTAGCATCAGAGGGAGAGCATAAGAGGAACTATACGGTTGCGTCAGAGGGAGAGCATAAGAGCAAAAGCGTCCCCAAGAACCGCCTCCTCCTCTCCACTTCCATAGCGAAACCCTAGACGGTTCCACACCCCTACCCACCCGCCATGAAGAGATCAAGGGAATCCTTTGACGCCGAGGCAGATCAGAAGGCGGCGCCCGTCGTCGGCGAGCCGTCTATTGCTGTCGGCCCAGTCGCGGCCGGATCTGGCAGTGGGACTGCTGCTTCCGGCGAGGCCCCGCCGGTGGACGCGGGGGTTGGCGATGTCGCTCCCGAGCAAGATCGGAAGAAGACCGTGAGCGGGGACGGAGGGGATGGCCCATCCGACGCCGCCTTGCCATCGGAGCTCGAGGCGGCGTACAACGAGATTGAGGAGAGCTACGAGGAAGCCGCTGAATACGCCATGTGGGGGCACGTCTCCGCCGCGCCGACCGCGGCGCCGACCGCCGCGCCGACGGAGGTACATCTTTTGTTTTTAGTGGTAGTACATGCTCGAATCTACTATTCTTTCTAATTAACTGCCCTCGAGGTTTGGTGATTTGGGTGTGAACTGAACCATCCGTGCAACTGAAGGCGAAGAAGATAAACAAGTCTTCATACATGCCTTCAATTGCACATCAATCTACTATTCTTTCTATGTTCAACTACCGTCAAGTTTTAGTACCCAAATTATTTAGTAATATGAGGGCTTTGGTGATTTCGGTACGAACTTAACCATCCCTTCAACTGAAGGAGCAGCAGATAAACAAGTCTTCATAGATGTGCCTTCAATTGCACATCAATTCATAGACGGCTTCAATTGCATATCAATTCGGTGTGTAGTTTTTTTAATAAAATTCAAGGAACCTAGCTTGGTTAATTAGATCCGCAAGCTTTAATTGATAATATTGTTATGGTGACCTAGATTAGCTTGCTGCTTCATCATTTTCAGTCCACACTCCAATATCATCCTAGATTCCCCAATTAATAGTGTTACAACATTTATAGGTTGCAATAATCTTTACCTTATTACTTCTGCAATAAATTATTTCCAAGTTAAAAACGAATGAGGAACTTCAGTTCTCATTTAACATATTGCCTTATTGCATGTTAGGAGCCGAGAGTTGAAGAAGAGGCATTTGATGAGGGACAGGTTTCCCCAGAGGGTTATGCTTCTCTGGATGGACGCGATGATGAAGACGATGAAGAAGTACCTCCACCATCACCGTTAGTTGATGAAAAATCAGCAACTAGGGTCAATGTCTCCCGTTTGGTGATTCGTCAGCTTAAGGTGGGAATTGATTACACTCACCAAGTTCTTCAAGCCGTGGTAACCCCGAACCTGCAACCAGCGTGTTTCGTGGTTTCGCGTGTCCTTTTTAGCAAGTTGGGTAATACCAACTGGCGCATCGTTCAGTCTCATGCCGCTGGAGACAGCGCACATATCTACATCAAGATGCGTGAAAAGGACGTGCAGAGGTGTCACGGAAAGAGGTATGAGTGGATGGGAGAACAAGTCACCTTCTGCAAGGTGATTTTACTCACGCCGCTTATTCCCGACCCCATGGAAGCTGGCCCGGTTGTTAAGATCTTTTAAGCTGTGGTTGTTAAGACAATGTTGCACTTGTTTAAAATTTATGTTGCTTCCCGTACTACTGAATGTTGCACTTTTGTTAAACTTTATGTCCATTTTATGTTCTGGATTGTAAGAACTTAATAGTATTGTTGAAGAGTTGCCGTTGTGTTTTCAACCAAATTATTTTCTCTTATGCTGATCCTTGAGTCAACTCTACAAATAAGGCGTACTGCGCAAGCAACAGGGTAAATTCGTACTACATATGATTATGCCAATATCAACTGAAATCTGAATGTGAGTATCTGTTGGTTCTCATGTGGGCAGTTGTACAAAAGTAGGGGTTTTATCAAAGAAATGTGGGTAGCATTCAAAAATTCGACTAAAGTAGTTCAAACCTCATGTCATAGTAGTTCAAAGCAGTGTTGACGTAGCATAATTGGCATCAGTACTGAGATTGCAGCATAGGTGATGTGATCCCAGTTCAAACCTCATGGGCTTGAGCACACGGTACAACTCGACCGCGAGAAACCCATCAGTTGCAGCATAGGTGATGTGATCCAAGTATAGTTTCTTGTTGACTACAAATGAAATTTAGATTTTTTTTCATGCGTCTCATTCATTTTCTGGTATTTTTTAATTAAAATAAACATGTACAGTTCCATTTTCAGAATAATCATTTTTTTTCACGGCAAAATCTTGTTCCCTCCAAATTGTACTACGATGGCTGCCAAAACGCCCAAATTTTTTCGTTCCCTCCACTCCTCCCGCGCACCCCACCTATCAAATATTTCGCCCTCCCTTATATACGTCGTGCCTCTCCCCCATGATTTACGAGCATCTTAACTCCCCACCCCCATACCTCATCCTCTCGTGCTCACCCAGATCCGGTGTCTTCGCCGGACGTTCTTCCATCTCGCATCTATCTCCCCGGTGGTCGCCATGGCCGGCAGTCGTCGAGGCGTCAGGGGGAAGGAACATCGCGCACAGACGCCGAAGAAGGCGCCCAGCTCGAAGAAACCCCAAGGTAAATCTGTCGGTGATCGGCTTGTTGTTGTGTTTTTCGGATGCTACGATCGAGAGATCGGTTTTACATGTCTAACAGGTCCGTTTTGACCTATATCTAGATCTTGCATATTTGATAGATCAGGGCATGATAGCATTAAGTTGTACGTGTTCATGATTGGATTGATTGGTTCCGAAGGTTGTACGATCCAATCGCCGACATCATACGTTTAGGGTTTATCGATTTTCTTCCAGAGACAATCATGCCGTGCTGCTATACAATCTTTGCCATCCCGCATCGTAGACTCTTATGTTTTCAATCATTTGCTGCTGTACAATCTTTTGCATAGACAATTATTTGCTGTTTTCTATGGAATTGGCCCCCTCTTATGTTTTGTTCACGCTCCGCTCTTCCGATTATTTCAGCGGAGACAGAAAACCCCGTCAAGCCGGCATATGAGCTTGTCAAGGAGAGAGAAATGCAAGAAAATATTGTACGCATGGGAAAATTTTTGGCTGAAAGATATGGACCTGGACACAAAATTCAGCAAGATTTCTCTGGTTTTGCACGTTCATTAGTGTATGGTGGGCGACAAATAGGAACAAGTAACAATCTAAAGGACACAGACTGCCAAGACAAGGAGGTCGAAGAGGACCCTTCGTACCAACCGAATCCAGAAGAGATAGCTACTGCTGATGATGATCTTCATTCAGATGAGGATCAGCGCACTGTCGGCAAAACTTCATCTCAGGTCTGTGGAACTATTTCTGAACTCTGATAGCAAATACATGCTAAATGTTTCCTACTAATGTAGCCTCTACTTTGCTTGCAGATAGTTGCTGGTTCTGCAACAGTTGCACAGAAGAAGCGTTCCAGACCAGAAGTTCCACCATCCAACATTGCAACAAGATCAATGGCAACAACTGAACCTGAAGCTGGGTCATCTGATGAGCCCACGGCCACTGCTGGTCAGAACACTGAAGGAGCACCCTCACCTAACCAGATCATGACATCTGGAGGCAGCAACTCATCTCCTGAGGACAATCAAATTGTAAACTTTCAACGGCAAGGTATGAAAGTTTGTAAAAATTACACACTGTACCGCATATTTTCATATAGAAGATAATCATTTCATCTCTCTTATTTCAGAGGCATTGACAGCATCTGGCCATACTAAGAGAAAGAGAGGTGGACGCAGACCTACTATGGGCCATGGACTACATGAGTTTACAAGAAGAAATGGTGGCAATAAGATGCAAATTGACTTCACTGCCGGTGTCAGGAGACCCAAGGATTATATCCAGTCAGCAAAGCTGAGCAGTGAGGTTGGGATTCACATCCGTGCCAAAATGCCGCTTGCAACACACTGGACACAGTACAAAAAAGATGAAACTCTCACACATGTCATTCCTCATGCTATAAATACAGTAGCGGTGAGTCCAGTACAATCTATGTTTAACCTAATTATTATGTTACATGATCAACTCTCTAAGAATCTACTGATTAATGCATCACTATTTTGCAGGGAAAGTTTAATATGGACAGAAATGATGAGGTGGCCCAAGATGTGTGCACTGATATGCTGCAAGTTAGTATTCGGCAGTTCCGATATAGGCTTAAGAAGGAGTATTGGCCAAAAATAAAAAATCTCACATTGGAGCAAGCATATCTGAAGAAGCCAGATCATGTAGAAGAGAAAAGCTGGCAAGAACTGGTGAACAGATGGTTTGATGAGAAGTACCAGGTACATAAATCTTATTCCTTTCAATAACAGTTACTGAATTCTTACATTTCTCTGATCTGGATAAATAAAATGCATGTACTGAACATAGGGAGTGTGTGTAAAAAATGGAAAGAACAGAGAAGCTGTGAAACAGTTCCATACCACTGGATCTCGAAGCTATGTTGCTCACTGGGAACATGTAGTAAGTGTTCTGAATTTCCCCATACAGTTCATACTTCTGTCATACACAGTACACAATGGTAATGTGCATTCTACATTTTTTCAAGCAGAAGGCTAAGCAGCAGGAAGAAGAAACCTCTCCAATTGAATTTTTTAGAATGACACACACTAACAAGGATAACATTATGAGTGCTGAAGCAAAAAGTGCATATGTAAGAAATATTTCATATTAGCACAATATTATATATTCCAGTTTTGTATGTTGTCCATGCAATGATTGTAATCTTTATGCAGGATAAAATGGTGGCAAAAAAAGCGGCGCCACGCAATGAAGATGAACCTGAATTGACTGATTTGCAAATTGTTCAGCTAGTTCTGAGCGAGAAAAGCCCATCCACCACCTGCAACAGCACATTCCTACCAAGATTGGGCGTCGCAACAAGCTCCAGGAAGTCCTCTGTTTCAGCTACACGCATCCGAGAGCTACAACAAAGACTGGCAGATCAAGAGCAGAACTCCATACAGGCAGCTGAAAGGTACCACAGTGAGATGCAGGCAAGACTGCAAGAACAAGATCAAAAATTTGAAGAGATCAGGAAGAAGCAGGAGGAAGAACTTGAAGCTGTGAAGAAAGCCCAAGAAGAAAAGACTCTGGCTTATGAAAAGAGGCAGAGAGAAATGGATGCCGTGCTTAATTTGCTCTTGAGGACATCCCAGCCACCATCCATGACAGAATCCCAGGGCAACTAATCTATTGCACCGCCATCCTACAACATTCTTAATCATAGGTCTTTTAATTTCTTTGTGTTCTTTACCCAATTGTAATTTTTCTTATGAATCTTTCGGTCTGTGAGAGACATATATACTTCTTGTGCCACCATTTATGTATGATATTTATTGTCTATTTTTTTATATTTCGCCAGTTTTTTTGTTCCCAAAATTTCGCAAATAATTCAAATGCTCTCAAATTTTGTCAAATTCAAAAGGTGACGGAAAATGTCACAACGTCACTATTAAATGAAACCACGTGGCACCAACTTCTGGTCCCACTTGTCAGAATTTGTGGGTCCCACCAGTCAGCATTATTGGGACCCATATGTCGGCAACAACCTGGTCCCACTTGTCAGAATTTTGTGGATCCCACCGGTCAGAATATTGTGGGTCCAGCTTGTCATAATATTTTGTGGGTCCCACCAGTCAGCACCATGCCGGTCCCACATGACAGATATCCACGTCAGCGCCGTCGGACCCATGTTGTCAGAAGCCAAATGGGACCCACATGTAAGGCCACGTATGCTTTTTTTGGACCAATCAGAAACTTCCCAAGATTTAGATATTGACGAAAGTTGCAATTTTTCGTGACAAATCTGTCTGTCAACAATCAACCTTCGATGTTGACGAATTTTCAGGTCGTCACCATCAAACGTTTGACGTTGACGAAAAAATGCATACCGTCACCCCCGATATTTTATGACGGAGCTTTGTTGACGAACCCCATGACGATCAAATTTCGTCACCGCGATGTAATCCTTGACGAAAATTGGCCTACACATGACGAAAGTGATTTGTCAACAAATATATTTTCCTTTGTAGTGAAAGGTGGCATGCCGTGTCGGAATGCGACGATAAATATGCCGGACAGGCAGCATGGCGCGTTAGCAATTAAGCTAAAACCGCGGAGCTAAAACTGTTTTGTACCAATCAGTGTCTCCCCAAACTGGCCATGTTTGGGCGATCGGAAATAACAGATAGCAATTCGGCGGTGAATTCGCCTATACTGGACGTCGGAACGAAGCAGTGTTGGGTGGCGATGAATTCGTCCAATCCTGATGCGACGATGGCGGCGTCCCGCTGACATCGTGACATGGCGAGATTTGACGACCTAAATAGGGCAAAAAATTCTCTGGGACCGTGCCGCACGCACCCTCTCGTGAGGCCCCTCCTCAGATTAAGCCACGTCAGGTTAGTACGTTAATCTCAAAGCTCTCTCTAATCCCCAATTTTCCTTCGTACCTGTTCCTAACTACCGCATCGGCATGTGATCAATTAAACAGTTTGTTACCCAAATCAGGGATACGCCTAGGATCAGTTTTCGGGAGCTCGGCGCATGTCGTCTCCGCCGCCTGCCTTCCGTCAGGAAGGAGAGAACCCCATGATCACGCCGGCAGCAACCTCTAGCGTCATGTACACCGACGGCGCCGCAGCTGCTGTACCCACCTTCGCCGGTGCGGGCATGGCCGTGGATGAACAAGTTTGTTCCTTCGCACCGTCGCTGTCTCCGGATGCTTCTCGCGAGCATGTCATTGCACCATCCTCCGCTGGTGTGATGAGGCAGCCATGGGCACAGGCATTCCTTCTAGTGAGCATATCGCCATGGCTACTTGTACGAATGGCGCAGGGGAGGTGGCTAGGGCGGAGCAGATCGATAGCATGCTCGTCGTCGCCAGAGGTTGAAGATGGCCGATGCGGTTGTTAGGAAAAAAAATGGGAATTACAAATAGCTTTGAGATTAGCGTACTAACCTGACGTGGCTTAATCTGAGGAGGGGCCTCACCAGAGGGAGCGTGCGGCACGGTCCCAGAGAATTTTTTGTCCCTAAATAGTCGCACGAGATGGCAATTAAGCCGAAAGGTAGCGATAAGGAAGGCGTTGAATTTGCCAAACTCAAGTGCGCACGTACAAGTAGCTAGACTACGAACTGATTAAATCAATTTGTACAGCCAACACCAGTACGTACACATGCAAACTTATAGCGGTGTAATCATTGCCATCAGCTTATTTTATTGCTTGATCGTGACCTGCCATGGTCAATTAGGAGCAAGCACTTTTCTTTTTGGGAAGCCATCCCGTGACGAGAACGGATCGGGCTGCGTGGCCGGTCCTGCCACTGCGGGCGTGGCCTCTCCTGCCGTGAAGCGCATGGAATCTCCAACTCGTCGAGTACGGGAGATCACGCGTTTCCAGGAGACGACTCGCTGAAACCGGCGATATGACCAGATGCGATCTGGCTGATGATATCGATGATCGCATTGACGCAGATCAACTGGCTAGATGCGATTTTGCTGGCTTGGCAGCTAACGCGTTGGGCTGCCGAGAGCCCGTGAGACCCGATCTGCTGATCTCGGCGAGTTACGGAAACTGCCGATGAATCTTGATCTGATCTCAAGTATGGACGGAACATCGTCGATGGCTAGCTCCCGCACACGCGTCGGAGTAGAAGTCCAGCCGAATTGGATAATCCGGTCCGACTTGATCTTGTCGATGAAGGTGACGATGGATCCCGCCTGTAACCTGACGCCTTATGCCCAACGGTGGGCGCCAACTGTCGTCGTATCGGTATCTTGGATAGGAGACGGGTCCTGCTAGCCGAGGGTGAACGTAGGGCAAGAAGGTGGACGTCGTCGAGGTCGGGATTGTACACGGCGGTTTACCCAGCTTCAGGCACCACGGCGGTGGCGGTGCCCTGCTGCTATAACTCACTATAAGGCAATATCGCCGTTAACAGGTTACAATGAGTTGGATGTATGAGAGAATATGGATTGGTTCGATCCTGTGTTGCCCTAAAGGCTGCCTCTAGGCTGGCTTATAAAGGCGGCCACGCCTAGGGCTTACAAGACTTAGCGGGCAAGTAAATAGAGTCCTAATAGACTACGTATTGGAGTCCGTGTCTTGTGCACCAAGTTGGTTGACTGTTGGGCCTTCGTCTTGGACCTCCTCCCTTGCCGGCTGCCATCTTTCTTGTCGCCAGCTTGCTAGGCCGCTAGTGTAGGGCCACCTCCACCAAGTCGGATTGATCCATGTCGGTGATAACCCCACTTGGTATATCCCCAACATATTCTCTCTCCTTCTTTTTTACCTGTGGCGCACAAGCTTATCTGTACGCCACAGATAATCTCTCTCCTCCCGTGGGAAATTTGTGAACTTTGGGGGAACTTACCTGTGGCGCACACAGGTAAAACTTTACCTGTGGCGCACAGAAATGTCGTGCGCCAATGATAAATTTTGCCATATCCTCCGAAGGAGGAGAGAGAGTATCTGTGGCGCACGCACAAGCTTGTGCACCATAGATAGCATTTCACCTATAAGCTTTTTCCTACTAGTGTTCTCGGCGGCTTCCATCGCATGTTCGCTGGCGGAGATGCGGACTTCCATTTGCATCGCTGCCGCCCGAGTGACGACGGCGGGGAGTGGCAGCCGCCGCGGCGGTTGGCGGCTCTGAGGGTTGGCAGAGCAAGATGCCATGTCCTGACTTCCGTCGGTGCCGGAGGGGTTCGTCATCGAGAGAGTGAAGTGCGTGGAGAGAGTGTGTGGCTAGGGTTAGGACCTGAGAGAGTGAGATACACTGAAGAGGGTGTTCTTAAACCCGCACCGCTTACTGGGCTTTCAGACGGGAAACGGAGATTTGCAGAACTACGTTGGCGTTGTGGACATATCAGCAATGGAGGTAACAGTAGTAACGGTTGGTAATATATGGGAAACGGAAATATTTTCCAACCGTTGCTATTGTGGCGGGCCCATCGACCGACTAACACGTGCGCACTCCCGCGGCAGCGCGCAAAACTCATTTCTTCTGTCACCTACCTCGTGTTTTTCCATAGAGGGGCGTTCGATATGTCGTTCTGTACTAGTGGATTGTACCCGTTACGTGTCCGAACGTGGGGAGAGCTGGACATGTGTCGAACCCACTTGTCAGCGTCTGCTTATTCAAATTTTGGGAGACGGGCGCACCCATTCCTTTCCCCACCGCCCTTATTTTTCTCCTCCCCGGTGCGTTCTAGAGCTCCGTCATGCAATTTTCTCTCTGGCTGGGGTTTGCTTAATCGGCATCGGAGGTGGCTTCTTCTCCGGCAGACAGAGTTTCGGCGCCGTCGTTCCCCTCCTTCCCGTATCAGTGTGTGCTTTCTCCATTCCTTTTTCTGTCTTGAGCGGTTCGGCGGCGTTGATCGCAGTCCCGGTGTGACAGGATGTGTCGATTCAGACCGCCACAAAGGTGGGTTTCACCGTCACGTGATGAGTACGGGAGGCGGGGGTTCTAGGGTGTGACGATTCGGGGTGGATGTGCCTTTTTTAAGGCATTGGGGTGGTGAGCAAGCAGGTTTGGGCGCGACGTTCATGGGGGTGCGTTGTTTTTGTTCGGGCGCGCTAGTAGAAAAAAGCCTATCAGTGGCGCACCAAATTTGCTTATCAGTGACGCACGGTGGTGCGCCACTAAACTTGCGCCACTGATAAGTGAGTTACCTGTGGCGCACGGCACAACATGTGCGCCACAGCTAGCCATTCTTGTGCGCCACAACTAGACTTTTTCAGGTTTAAAAAATACAAAATACAACGTATACAAAGTCGTATACGTCATCCTACGCCGCCATCGCAGCCATCGTGGTCCGAGATGCACCGCCGTCGTGTCGTCGCTGTCGTTGGAAGGCCTGGCTCGCCATGGCCATGGTCGGGGACGCGCTCGATGTGCCCTCGCCCCACATGGTCGCCGTCGACGAGCTCGTCGAGGCCGCGGCTGGCCGTGGATGGCGGCGCGCCGCGCTGCCCGTCGGAGGCCGCGGGGAGGGCAAAGGGAGGGGGCGCGGACGGCGCCGTCTGGGTGCGCGGTGAGGACGACGCAAGAACGGGCCGTGGAGGCCGGAACGGGAGTGTTGAGCCGGTCGGAGACGACGGCGGCATGCTCTTGGCTCGCCTCGCCGTCCGACGCGACGAGGACATGGGCGCGGTCGAGCTAGTCGGAGAAGACTGTGGCGAGCTCCTGGCATGCCTCAGCGTGCGACGGGACGAGGACGGCGGCGCGGTCGAACTGGTCGACGAACTGCTCCTGCCTCCCGGTAGAGAGAGAAGAGAGCTAGCGTGCGTGGTGTGTGTGGCCGTGCGTAGGTGCGTGTGTGGTGGTGTGTGGCCGGGAGAGAGAAGTGAGCTAGCGTGCGTGCGTGCGTGCGTGGTGTGTGTGGCTATGGTGGTGGAGATTAGGTGGAGAGAGATAGGGTAGAGAGAGAGTAGCTAGGTAAGAAATATCCAATACAAATTACCTGTGGCGCACAATGTTTAGGTGCACCACAGGTAAAAAATTTACCTATTCTATTTCCACTTTTCAAAATATTTTCCGAGAAATACCTATGGCGCACGGCGCACTGGTGCGCCACAGGTATTCTCTCTCCTGTTTTTACCTGTGGCGCACCGTTCTCTCCTCTCATTTTTTACCAGTGGCATACAGGCTTGTCTGTGCGTCACTGATATTCTCTCTCCTCCCCCAGGAAATTTTCAAGTTTTGGTGAAACTTACCAGTGACGCAGAAAATTTCCTGTGCGCCACTGGTAAAAATTTCGTGCTCCACTGGTAAAAATTTCGTGCGCCACTGGTATGTTCTGGCAAATCCCCAAAACGAGGATAGAGAATAGCCCTGGCAAGCTAGTGCGCCACTGATAGCATTTCACCCGCGCGGGGTGAGCGCGCCGTTGTTTTGTTCAGGCGTGCGGTGAGCGTTGATCTCGTGCGTGGTAGCGTGCCGTCATTTGGTATCCAGAGCCTATATTCGCCTGCACAGTTGAGTTCCTTGATGAAATCAGCAGATCGAGGAAGAAATTGTAAGACCAGGGGCAACATATGTGAGTTTCTCTTCGAGCTGGATTCACACAGAGCTCCTTCAGGACATCCTATCTAGACACATTTCCTCATTTTGTAAGAAGATAAGGAGCCGATCGAATGGGGGCAAGGAGAAGCAGATACCAAAAATTTCATGGAGATGCTGCTAGATACCTAGAAGGAGACACGAGACGACAATGTGTCGCTTAAAAAGGAGATCCAAGATAATTGCTTGGTTTTTTATGAGGAGTGGAGGTTGTAAGTAGAGAAGCAAGTCGATGAGCTGATAAGTATCAACCATTTCAAAATACTTATTTTTAACAAGGTAAAGGATTATTTTGAAAAATGGTTCAGTATTTTGAATAAAATGATTATTTTTTAGTAAATAAGAACCAAAATTAAAAGGAACAAAAACTCATCTGAACTAATTCGGTAAGGTGTAATAATAGTGAACCAAAAGCGAATTAACAAGGTAAAGGATGACTCTCCTCGACGCTTGCTTGTGCACTTATAGGACGAGTCCCTTACTCCTCGGCTTTCTCATCATCTCAAGAACATCTTATGGTGAGTGACAATATATACATTACTGCTAATCATGCAACTAAAACACTAACTAATCAAACCTAGAGAGATAAACAGAGAGCGAGGCATATAGACAGCTTGTGGTGAGTGACACTATATATAATACTGATAATCATGCAAATAAACAACCAACTAATCAGAACAGAGACAACCCTGGATAATAGAGAGAGATGCATAAATATATATGATACTGATAATCATTTAATTAACAACCCTAGAAAAAACCAGGATAATAGAGAGAGCGATTAACAGAGAGATGCATATAGACAATGAGAGAGATGAAGAGAGAGAGGAATATAGCTAGGAAATGAGATAGAGAGAGACATAAGGCCACAAATAGAGAGAGAGGAGGCCACGAATAGAGAAAGAAAATAAAAAAACTACCCTGAAATAAATAAATGAGCGGCAACAATTGTGCTATACAAAGGGACAGAGAAACCACAGAGAGAGAGGCATATAGACAAAGAGAGAGAGAGAGAGAGAGGAATATAGCTAGGAAAAGAGATTGAGAGAGAGACATGAGGCCACGAATATAGAGAGAGAAGGCCTTGAATAGACAAATAAAATAAAGAGACTACCCTGAAATAAATAAATGAGCGCCAACAATTGTGCTATACAGGGACAAAGAAACCACATAATGAGAGAGAGGCATATAGATAAAAGAGAGAGATCAAGAGAGAGAGAGAGAGGAATATAGCCAGGAAAAGAGATAGAGAGAGATAAGGCCACAAATAGAGAAAGAAAATAAAGAGACAGCCCTGAAATAAATAAATGAGCGACAACAATTGTGCTATACAAAGGGACAGAGAAAGCACTATGAGAGAGATATATAGATAGACAAAGAGAGAGAGAGAGTGAGAGATAAGGCCACAAATAGAGAGAGAGCGGTGGTCGGTTTCAGACATCGATTTAGGAGAGATAGAGAAGTAGAGATAGAGAGAAGTAGAGAAAGAGAGAGATGTACGAATAGAGAGAGAGCAGCGGTTGATTTTAGACAATCGATTTCAAGAGAGAGAGGGTGAGGGGAAGAAACACACATGGAGAGGTAGAGAGAGATGTACGAATAGAGAGAGAGAGGCGGTCGATTTCAGACGATCGATTTTAGGGACAGAGAGAGAGAGGGAGAAACAACAAATCACCGCAGCTGCGCCCCTCTCTCTCACGCTCTCACAAACAGACACGCGGCGCGAAAGCACTAGAAAGTTCAAAATAAACCCCCTCTCTGGGCCACACACGGAGATATCCAGACAAATGAGAAAATTGCACGTAACATCATTATTTTAAAATGGTTATCAGCATAATATGTAACCTCTACCTTTCACAACACAAATTTTGTTTGACATGGAAAAAAAGACCAATCCAATAAACAATGTGTTCGTACCTAATAGTCCAAGCTTAAGGTCATTTGAGGCTGGGGTGTGTTCGTACATGAGCAGCGCTGACGCGTTTCCGAATATACCAAGCCTACAACAGCAGTACACAGAGGGGAAAAAGACAGGGAGGAGAAGACAGGACGAATCTTGAAAAAAGAGATGGACGTCCATAGATTTGACTGCTCATGTAGAACCACCGAAAATAGCATATATTAATGGCCTGGAATATATGTGGTTAGTGTGGTCGTTGTAATCTGTACGATTTCGATTTCTGCACGAGGTTTCATATGGGCCTTCCATTTATCAGGCCTAATCAAGAGAGTCCACTGGATGTTGCGTCGTACAAGAATCATGCACGTGTTTCAAAAAAAAATATCGTACACGCAATCCTCGTGCACAGATTAATTGATCACACAACCATATCGAAAGTGACATCTAAACGATGAGGTACCCCTCAAAAAAAAATCTAAACGATATGATTCGTGGCCCACACATAACAAATTTTCTTGATGTGACGTATCTTAATGAGTACAGTAGTAGTTAGATGGGTGCTGCTGGGTTTATTATGACCTAGCAGGTCTGATCAAATATAATTATCGCTGGTCTTCACAAAACTGATGCTTTCACAAGCTACTGAATTCTCATGAAACAAATTGGTTATGCGCTTGGATTTTAGGGTAGCCAAAGGAACACAGACACATAACTCTCTAATTGTCTTACCTTAGGCAAGTTTCGCTAAAAATAAATAACCTGAAGCAAGTTCGCTGCCACGTTTGATCGGACGGAAATCGGATGCAAATTCGTCAAGAGTATAGCAGCGCTCAACGCTCATTATGGTCGGGAACCACAAATGGCTTCCAAGCTCCATGGAACTTGTTAAAAACGAAATTGATATTTTGAAGTTTAAAAAAATCGAAACAAAAATGTTGCTCCTACCAGATGCGCCGCCGGAAGTCGGCTTTCCGGTGGACGCCATACTAGAGGACGTGCGGCGACACATCGTCCCGGGGCTGACGCACTGGCAGAGCCCCAACTTCTTCGCCTACTACCCCATGAACGCGAGCACCGCCGGGTTCGCGGGCGAGATGCTCTCCGTCGGCCTCAACGTCGGGCCCTTCTTGTGGGCCGCCTCGCCGGCCGCCACCGAGCTCGAGGGCGTCGTGGTGGACTGGATGTGCAAGCTGGTGGGCCTCCCGGACAGCTTCCACTTCTCTGGCGGCGGCGGCGGCGTGCTGCACGGGAGCACCTGCGAGGCCGTGGTGTGCACGCTCGCTGCCGCGCGCGACCGTGCCCTGCGCTGGCTCGGCCACGAGGCCATCCTCAGGCTGGTGGTCTACGCCTCGGACCAGACCCACTCCACCTTCCAAAAGGGCGCGAGGATCGTGGGCATCCCACCGGCCAACTTCCGCATCATCCCGACGTCGGCGGCGTCGGGCTACGGCCTCACGGCGGACAGCGTCCGCAACGCGGTGGAGGCCGACGTCGCCAGCGGGCTCGTGCCGCTGTACCTCTGCGCCACGGTCGGCACCACCGGGGTCGGCGCGGTCGACCCGGTGCGCCAGCTCGGGGAGGTGGCGCGACGGTACGACTTGATGTGGCTGCACGTCGACGCCGCGTACGCCGGCGCCGCCCTCGTCTGCCCGGAGTTCCGACACTGCATCGACGGCACCGAGCTGGCGGATTCCGTGAGCATGAACCCTCACAAGTGGTTCCTCACCAACATGGCCTGCTGCTGCCTGTGGCTGGCCAACCCGGCCTGCCTCACCTCCGCACTGTCCACCACCCCGGAGTACCTCAACAATGTCGGCAAGCACGGAGGTGCGCCGGAGGCGGTCGACTACAAGGACTGGCAGATCGCACTGTCGCGCCCTTTCCGCGCCATGAAGCTGTGGGTGGTCTTGCGCCGCCACGGCGCGGCGGGCATGCGGGCGTACATACGTAGGCACGTCGAGATGGCCAAGTGGTTCGAGCGGACGCTGAGGGCCGACGAACGGTTCGAGGTGGTGACGCCGAGGAGATTCTCCCTCGTCACCTTCCGCCTCCGCCCACGCTACGTCGACAGTGACCAGGCGGTGGACGCGTTGAACCGTAAGCTCCTCGTGGCCATGAACGCGAGCGGGCGGGCCTTCATGACCCACTTTGTGGTGGATAACAAATTTGTCATCCGTATGGCCGTCGGCGGAGCCATGACGCAGATGCGGCACGTCCGGGACGCGTGGGAGCTTGTCAAGGAGAAGGCCAAGGAAGTAGGCGACCTTCCAAGTATCCTGGAGATGCAGTAAGCATGATCAATTCCACATTCAGTAAAAGACAAGATTAATGCATGTCCGCGTGCGACAGCTGCTACGGGTTCAAGCTTGTTTCCTCATTGACGTTGTCAACACGATGCACGTGAAAGTTCGTGTATGATTCACTTCTTATCTACTCCCTCCGGTTTAGTTTATAAGTCTCACGCGTATTTTTATATCTCTATTTTTTCAATGTAATATGAATTATATGATACGAAAATAAACCATTTAAAAGTATAACATCTAGAGTTTCTAATGGTATATGTTTTGTATTATATATATATAGCTTGTATTTCGTTGGTCAAATTTGACGAACTAATGATATGCTTAGGACTTATAAACTGAACGTGGTCAATCTTTTTCCATCCACGTAGTGTAAGAAGAAAAAGTTGATTTTCCTCCTTCTCCGGCTACCGCCGGTAGGTTATGACTCTACCTCCACTTTTGCTGGGTCGGCATTCCGTTCTTACGTCGGCAGTAGAGACATGTGTGTCTCTACATAATGAGATAAGAGTTATTTTACGGTGCATCAGATAATTTTGGACCGTTTATTTCCACCGATCCAACAGCCCAGCGCGAAAATAGTACACAAGATTTTGTGTACAGTAGTATACTTAAGCACAAGGGATATTTTAGAAAGTACACTGTTTTAAATTCGGTGGCACCAGCAGCGGTGATTAGGAATGTGCAAAACCGAACCGAGACCGAAAACCCAACCGGGAAATACCTAACTGAACTGAATTTGGGAAAATAGGGAGTAGTATAGAACATGTAATCACACACGATTACTTTTGCTCATCACACACGAATATCGGTACCGTCGCTATAGGTGTGTGGACGATAGGATGCGTAATTACACACGGTTTCGAGGAGGTGCAGTGTAACTTTGCGGACATAAGTTGTTAAATAAGGGTTGATATCAGAGCCATGTTGTGGTTGTGGATGTGTAGTCAAGCGACTACAGAGAAATTTGGCAAGTCAAGTACCCCTAGCTGTGAATAACCCACACCTAAACACCAAAAATCTTGAAATTTACCACACACACATAGGCCCATATGTCATCTTCTATGGGTAACTTGGCTGGATTAGTTAATAAAACATAACGAACGAAGCACTAGAAACTTCTTGCTCCCTCGGAGTTCGAAATCGGAGATAAGAATTGAATCGATTTCAGGCACTTCCCTCAAGCCGAAACGGGCCAAAAAAAGTATACTCTTCCATGAAGGGTGGTTTTTTTAGGCCTTATCTTTTTATTTAGGCGTGAAAGAATCAATGTTTAAATTCTCTGATAGTACAGAGAAGGAGATGGTGTTGCAAGTTTACTACCGTGCCTCGGGACAGCAGGTAAATCTGGACAAGTCCTCAATTCTTTTTGCTAAGGGCTGCCAGAATAATGTACGTGAGGAAATCTGGCGTTCTCCCACTAACTTGCTAAGTCAGAGGCTAGTTCGCGTGGACGCTGCCCTACGTGGGGCCAAGGCATCCATCGGTTGTAGACTCTAAAGCCCTATGTTGAGATTCTTTTCGAAAGCTAAGACAATGAGGAAGGTAACGTATGGATTCCAATGTCAGGCACACCACTCACTCAGTTCGATCGATCATTCGACCACCTACGAACGCGCTATTGTATGCGTGTGAGGATGCAGCCACGTTTATTGGTCAGTAAATCTTATTCTCTAAAAGTCTAAACCGACGCCGACTAGAACACTAGACACTTAGGGTTGAGGACAACCCGCCGTCCAGAATGCACCGGTCACACTAGTAGGGAAAAACCTGCTGGCCACGTGTGGGTTTGCCTCATTTGCAACGTGTACCGGCACATTGCCACTAGCGTGCTGATGCTAACTTTACTGATATTCATACCCTAAACTATAGGTTGCACTGCCCACAACTGGTCCCAAGAGGTTCAGATCTACTCGATATGGCCTATTGACCATGTCCAGTTCTCCAAACTGCGAGAGAATAGCGCATTATTACCACTTTACGGATTACTATCACATTTGCAGTGCAGATAGATGAGAGGTAGCATCCCAACACAGTATGAGCACCACATCGCAAATTCCGCGCCAAATCAAACTAAGCTGCCGACCATTCGAGCAAGGTCCCAGCGGAGACTGGGGATGGCGGCTTGCTCGGAGAAGGGGGGCGGCGGCGAATTCAAAGTGTGAGGAGGAGGAGGAGGATGAGTTGGCCATGTCCCGCCGCCGCCGCCGCATGCTTGAGGCGTCCCCATGGATGATGGATCCCGGATGCTCCCGACGCCGCCGGCTAGCCTCGGAGGATTTGGCGGCGAGCAGCGAAGAGAAACAGAAGTTGCGGTGGTTTTCTTTCTTAACTTTCTATGGGACTGATGAGACTGAAGAAAACGAACAGGGCAGTGACAACTAGCTAAAGAGCCCCGAGTTCCACAATGTGTACCATTTTGGCTAGCTGTTTTAGCTTGCCAAAACCGTTTGTATTATGGAACAAAATGATATCATTTAGAACAATGGTAACTTACTATCCTTGGATGGTAGATTGGTTTTCATAAACTCAGCCTAAGAAATATGGTACTGTATATGATTTCTTTCTTCCAATTACCAAAAAAGAGTCTTACATCAATTGGATTATTTTCAATCAAGATTCTTTTGGCAAGTAGATAGTGAGAAAAAGAAATATCGACTGGGTAAATGGAATTTAGTGTGTCGCCCTAAAGATCAAGAAGGACTTGGGATTCATGAGGTCAAAAACAGAGCCCTCCTATGTAAATTGTTGTTCAACCTTCTTGCCGAAGATGGGGTACGGTAAACTCTTCTAAGCAGAAAATACATCGGCTCAAGTGCAGTATCGCAGGTTGTTTACAAACCAGGTGATTCGCATTTTTGGGCTGCCCTGATGGCAACGAAAAAATTATTCTTCCTATTTGGTTCTTTCTTGGGTAGCCCGGAAATAAGGTTCTGAGAGGATAAATGGCTACGTATGCCACGCTCCGAAAACAATATCCAATTAATTTTATACGATATTGTCCGAAAAACGTCATAAAAGCGATACGCTCGCTCAGGTGTTGGAAACCTCCCCACCAAATGTGATGTTCAAAAGAAATCTTGTTGGTTCCCCGATAGCATCTTGGAATGAGTTGCTATAGCGTCTGGCATTGGTCAATTTGACGCAGTGGACCGACAAGTTTTGATGGAATTTGCACTAGAGTGTGGTAAATTCTTGGTTGACTCTATGTACAAATCTCTAATCTAGCTGTATGTGCCATTTGACAATAAGGATAACCTTGCAAAACTAAAAATTATGGTTAAAGTTTTGCGTGATATCTTGATCGTGGTGTAATCCTCACTAAGGATAACCTTGCGAAACGCAATTGACATGAAAGTAAAAAGTTTGTCTTCTGTCAGAAGGATGATACTATCAAACACTTATTCTTCGAGCGTAAATTTCCTAGTTCTGTATGATCAGTCATCCAGATATGTTCTACCTTATACCCACCTTGACTGGTCCGTCTCTTCGGTGCTGTTTGCTGAACTGTCTCTTCAGTGCTAAGCTTATGTCGGCCGTGGACAGCACGCAGTTGGCGTGATCAGCAAAATGTTCATAGAGATTTTCACATGACATGCTCCGTTCGCTTAGGGCGCGTTTGGTAGCCTGCAGGAGATCCTCGTCTCGCTAGGGGCAGGCTGGGTAGGGCCTAGTCCGGGCGAGCCACCCTCTGAGCCTGGTTGTGCAGGTCGTTTGGTGGCCTGCATGACCTATGGCTGCATCGGCTTGGGCAACTACCACACAATGTTTGGTTACATGCAATCACTGGTTTATGGCTAGGTAGCAGCAAAGACATCGTGTTTGGTTGCATACCGTAGTCGCACTAGGGTTACCCAAGTTCAAATGTGGTGAGCTTACCAGTCTTCACCTCATTACAGCATAAGATAACACACTGCCATCTAGAACAGCAGGAGCTTAACGATCACCACAACAAGAACAACGATCAAGAAGATAATCTTGAGCGGGGCTCAATGGTGTACCTTGGCTTTCACGGACACATCCAGGGTGCCAAGATAATCTTGGATAACCTCGGTACTAGCCGGATCGACATGAAATGGCATTTCGGGCTGAGAGTCATCAACCCAAGAAGGGATATGAGAGTCCCCAATGGGGATCAGGGCCTGACTAAGGTCGTCGATGGAATCCTACAAATATGACGCAAACAACAACATCAAAAAGGAATGAGCAAAAGGAGGTTCTAAACGATCTAACACATGCTTAGAGATGATTCAACCAGTTGCTACATGATGCAACCAGTGCAACCAGATCTACAAGCTACTACACATGGTCACAGATCTAGGTAGTGACTTGAAGATGAACCCAAAATTGGTTAGCTACTTATAGCCATCCGTGCAAGCGAGGACGAAGGAGGAGAGGTCGATGAAGAACAGCAAATCCCGCCGCCGCCGCCGCCGCAGCCGACGCCGACCCGAGTTGACTCCGCCGCCGACGGTAAGGTGAGAGCTTAGATGGGGGGAAATGGTGGTTTGAGATTGGGCGGTGAGTGGAGAGAGTGTAAATAGAGGAGGGTTTCGGCGGGAGGTGACCGAATTTCTCCCGCCCCCTTTTTCGCTGTAGCGCACGGCCTCCCGCCATCCCCATGCGCGCACGAGCTCCTGAAGGTGGGGTGCGATTTTGCAGCAGCGGTGTAGAGAACGAGCCAGACTCCACGGGAACGGTCGATTTGACCGTGCCTGTCGGGCCTGGCCCGAGAATGCTTTCACTACAAGAAATATGCTATCTTATGACCCTCAATATTGGTCACGGAATGGTCATATATATTAATTTGTGACCTTTTTGTGACCAAAAACTCTTGGTCACGTTATGAGCGTCACTAACGATCTAATATGACCTTTTTTGGGGATTGGTCATAGACCTCTATGACCAAATTAAAAGGTCACAGATTTTATGACCAATTTTTTGGTCATGGGCAATCTGGCCACGCCACGTCAAATCCAACGTGGCAAATCTGACGTGGCAAATTTGTGACCAAATGAAATGGTCGTATATCAGAATCAGCCCAGTCCAGTTCACCATTCTAGATGGGCCAAGCCCAATAATTCAGACAATTTAATGTTTTTTCCTGTCAATATTGGACGGCAACATGGGCCAAGCCCAACAATTTGGCCTTTTTATTTTCTGGGCCTGCCAAACAAATTAACCATTTTATTTTCTGGGCCGTGGATATTTAATTTATATTCTATTGATTTTATATTTTCAGCTATTATAATTTGGATCTGGTCCCACTAGTCAGATTGGCCCACTGGTCATGTTGATCTCATAAATTGGACCCACGCGTCAGAAACAACCAAATTTGGTAGCTAATTTTCAGAAATGACTCACTGATCAGGTTTCCATTTCACATCTTTTCAAATCATCACTTAAATGATCAATATTTAAAAGACAACAGAGATAACACATGAAATTCGTCAAATAACACAAAATTAGTCTATTACAATCTATTACAACCCAGATATATTACAACACAGAAATATGCTTCACTTTGCTGAGTAGGGCTTCACGGCTTCGCACTTGGCCTAATGGCTTCACACTTCTATCTTAGGCCTGGAGTTCCTGTAAAACAGGAACAACCACATTTTCAAGTAAGAGCTGTAAATAAATCAATGGATATGAACAAGGATAATGACTAGGCACAAAAAACAAGTAAAATAATACATTCAAGAACTCAAAAACAAATTCTACTGTGTACTGTAAATAATACATCATATTGACAATGACAGTAGAATACCATATTGTAGAATGACATGCTTACAAAACATTAAAGAATAGGACATCACTTGTTGAACAATCTGATATACTCTGTGTCTTCTCATTTACCAGCTCTTTCTGGCCTATAGCTGGGAGACACGCCCAGCAGCAGTTCACCATTTCATCATAATATCAGATGGAAACAAAAAAGTACTCCTAACCTTGCAATCGAAATAATGCAACTATTGTTTCAGCTAAACAGTGTCAGATAGAACACAAAGCTTCGCTGTACACAAAACTTACAGGTGGTACCGAAAATTTGAAACGTAGAAGTTGATATAAATGCCAGGTTCACAGCTCAATATCCCATGCAATATATCAAACTTAATTATGGTTTATCAGGGTAGTCTAGCTCCCATATCAGCTTTAGAAATAAGCAACTTCAAAGAAAAAGGCAGAGGCACAAAAATCTAACCTGGTTGATCATTGCAGCGGAGCGATAGAGAAGCTCGCAGTCATTGCAATCAACGAGTACCTCAACCTTGGCGTTCTCAGAAAGCTGGATGGTCACACTGTCCAGCAGGTCAACATTCCTTGCCTGTTCAAAGAATGGGAGGATCTCAGTGCATTTAATATATGACTCAAGCAACATATAACAAACAGGAGTGTCGCGACAGACAAATATCATTGACCTTGATCATATCAGAGGCTATGTGGCAGGTCTGGTACAGGAGACACTTGAATTCGAGGTAGTTCAACGCCTGTCCAAACAAACAAAAGTAAAATGAGTAGGTGTCTTTCTTGAGACACAAAACAAGCTAGATAATAAACAGTAGCATCAGACGGCAGCCAATAGGTTATTGCATCATTGACAAGCTGGAGCAAAACATACTAAAAAGGGAGAAAAGATCATACAAATGGGAACCAACAGAGGGAGAAAAGGGGTACAAAGAGGGAGACACACAGTTCACAAGGACATTTAATTCTATGACGAACCATGACATATTTCTCCAAAACGAACAAATTTCTTGTTTGATTGCTGCTATCCTTAGTTTGATTGCTGTCTATGCAGTTTACAAACACAAGTATGTATTGATTTGACATATATAAATGAATCTGTATCAATTAAAATATATATTTAGTTACTCATTTATTTTGAACAAGAATTAAGCTAATTTACCAAAGTACTTGAATAGATTTTCAAAATCTTGTCATAAGCAGGCAAATGTACAAGCATAATTAAGTCTAAAACTGTTGTAAGAAATCTTATCTAGAAGCCAGAGGCTTAGCACATCTATAAATTTAATCTAACCATGATGGAAACAAATCCATGTCATTTGATCGCATCACCTCGAGATCAACACAAGGAGCAGCCGAATCACAACCATCTACGCCTAGATATCATCCACATCAAAATTGCCCGAGATATCATCCACACGACAATTAACCACACAGCCCGCATTAGCAAACCAATCGAGGCGCAGGGGAGCGAAGAGGGGAGATACGAAAAGCACGTACCTGTGACCGTCCAGCTTGATGTGCGCCTGGGCGTAGCGCTCGGCGGCTAGCTCGACGGCCTCCGGCGCCTTGCTCTCCAGATCTGACGCTGCGGCGGCCATGGCGGGTTCCACCGTGCTCCCGCGCCGTCCTGGTGCTCAGAGATTCGTGGCCGGCGTGTAGCGCCGCAGCCGCAAACGCTAGGCAGGCCACGCGCGCGCCCCAGTCCGACCAGCTCGACGGACGCACGCGCGCGCCGGCGAGCAGGCCAGCCGGGACGTCGTCGTCGTAGGGAGGGCTTGCGCGGGTGGGTGATGAGGCTGCGGGAGGCAGGAGGAGGGTTCTAGTTAGGGGCGGCGCGAGCCAGGAGGTGCAGGCGAAGACATCGCTCTCGAGAGAGTGGAGGCGGCGCTAGCCAGGAGGTGGAGGAGGTGGAGGAAGGATTGGGAGGCGGAGGCGGCGGCGGCCATAGAGTGGGGGCGCTCGAGAGGAGGTAGGGTTTGACGGGGGCAGGGGCGACTCGCTGGTGTTATACACGGACGTGGGCGCTCGCGGCCGTCGGATGGCATCGGGCGGTGGTGGTGCTCCAACACCTGTCCAACGGGCCATAATCCCGGAAGGGGATCAGAGGTTGGACCAGTTTCGGCCCAGGGCAGAACAGTAATGAGAGAAAAAAAACTTTGAGATGATATAAGCAAGTTTTAGGGCTCAATTTTGAAGCAGCTACCGAAAATATGTCTTAAACTAGGAGAATTACATTTTTTAAATATTAGAACACATTGTATCTACAAATAACCAAATGTTTGCATATCAAACGGTTTCCATCAACCTCTCTTAAAAAGACAAATTCCTGCCGATTCAGCTGGAAGGGGGTCAAATTTGAACTTTAAAAAATCAAATAAATGGAAAACCTTCGCGTGGTGTCATTATATGTGTCGTAGTATCCATAAAAAATCATAAACTTGGAATAAGGCAATTTTCTTAAGAAAGTGTTCTCAGAAATGAGGTATCATCTACGAAGATTCATGGTTTTAGGGCCAAATGACGAATGTTATGTCCACATTCATGGTATAGTTTGCTTAAATATGCCCGTATTGGGCACAAACGTGTATCTTGGAACCGTGAGCAATGTTGCCGAAGAAACTTTTCATTTTCCTTTCACGAAAAAATCATTTTTCTATTTCCGAATGCGAAAAATGGGTTATTTTGTGAAGCAACTACCAAAAATATGTCGTAAAATAGGAGCGCTATATTATTTGAAAATACTAGACCACATGTATATACAAATAACCAAATGGTTGTGTGTCAAACAGTTTCCATCTACCTCTCGTAAAAAAGACAAATTCATGCCGATTCAGCTGGAACAGGGTCAAATTTGAACTACAGGTGCCTCGTAGTTTTCTCATGATTTTTTGAAAAAATCATATTTAGGTACACAAGTACCTATTTCATCAGAGATACAACAAAAGTTTTGCAAGATTCAACCCCTAGATACGAACGGTCATGTCCCCCGAGTTGACCGTATATTGAAATCGGCATACGAAATTCAAAAAAAATCAAATAAATGGAAAACCTTCGCGTGGTGTCATTATATGTGTCGTAGTATCCATCAAAAATCATAAACTTGGAATAAGGCAATTTTCTTAAGAAAGTGTTCTCAGAAATGAGGTATCATCTACGAAGATTCATGGTTTTAGGGCCAAATGACGAATGTTATGTCCACATTCATGGTATAGTTTGCTTAAATATGCCCGTATTGGGCACAAACGTGTATCTTGGAACCGTGAGCAATGTTGCCGAAGAAACTTTTCATTTTCCTTTCACGAAAAAATCATTTTTCTATTTCCGAATGCGAAAAATGGGTTATTTTGTGAAGCAACTACCAAAAATATGTCGTAAAATAGGAGCGCTACATTATTTGAAAATACTAGACCACATGTATATACAAATAACCAAATGGTTGTGTGTCAAACAGTTTCCATCTACCTCTCGTAAAAAAGACAAATTCATGCCGATTCAGCTGGAACAGGGTCAAATTTGAACTACAGGTGCCTCGTAGTTTTCTCATGATTTTTTGAAAAAATCATATTTAGGTACACAAGTACCTATTTCATCAGAGATACAACAAAAGTTTTGCAAGATTCAACCCCTAGATACGAACGGTCATGTCCCCCGAGTTGACCGTATATTGAAATCGGCATACGAAATTCAAAAAAAATCAAATAAATGGAAAACCTTCGCGTGGTGTCATTATATGTGTCGTAGTATCCATCAAAAATCATAAACTTGGAATAAGGCAATTTTCTTAAGAAAGTGTTCTCAGAAATGAGGTATCATCTACGAAGATTCATGGTTTTAGGGCCAAATGACGAATGTTATGTCCACATTCATGGTATAGTTTGCTTAAATATGCCCGTATTGGGCACAAACGTGTATCTTGGAACCGTGAGCAATGTTGCCGAAGAAACTTTTCATTTTCCTTTCACGAAAAAATCATTTTTCTATTTCCGAATGCGAAAAATGGGTTATTTTGTGAAGCAACTACCAAAAATATGTCGTAAAATAGGAGCGCTACATTATTTGAAAATACTAGACCACATGTATATACAAATAACCAAATGGTTGTGTGTCAAACAGTTTCCATCTACCTCTCGTAAAAAAGACAAATTCATGCCGATTCAGCTGGAACAGGGTCAAATTTGAACTACAGGTGCCTCGTAGTTTTCTCATGATTTTTTGAAAAAAATCATATTTAGGTACACAAGTACCTATTTCATCAGAGATACAACAAAAGTTTTGCAAGATTCAACCCCTAGATACGAACGGTCATGTCCCCCGAGTTGACCGTATATTGAAATCGGCATACGAAATTCAAAAAAAATCAAATAAATGGAAAACCTTCGCGTGGTGTCATTATATGTGTCGTAGTATCCATCAAAAATCATAAACTTGGAATAAGGCAATTTTCTTAAGAAAGTGTTCTCAGAAATGAGGTATCATCTACGAAGATTCATGGTTTTAGGGCCAAATGACGAATGTTATGTCCACATTCATGGTATAGTTTGCTTAAATATGCCCGTATTGGGCACAAACGTGTATCTTGGAACCGTGAGCAATGTTGCCGAAGAAACTTTTCATTTTCCTTTCACGAAAAAATCATTTTTCTATTTCCGAATGCGAAAAATGGGTTATTTTGTGAAGCAACTACCAAAAATATGTCGTAAAATAGGAGCGCTACATTATTTGAAAATACTAGACCACATGTATTTACAAATAACCAAATGGTTGTGTGTCAAACAGTTTCCATCCACCTCTCGTAAAAAAGACAAATTCATGCCGATTCAGCTGGAACAGGGTCAAATTTGAACTACAGGTGCCTCGTAGTTTTCTCATGATTTTTTGAAAAAATCATATTTAGGTACACAAGTACCTATTTCATCAGAGATACAACAAAAGTTTTGCAAGATTCAACCCCTAGATACGAACGGTCATGTCCCCCGAGTTGACCGTATATTGAAATCGGCATACGAAATTCAAAAAAAATCAAATAAATGGAAAACCTTCGCGTGGTGTCATTATATGTGTCGTAGTATCCATCAAAAATCATAAACTTGGAATAAGGCAATTTTCTTAAGAAAGTGTTCTCAGAAATGAGGTATCATCTACGAAGATTCATGGTTTTAGGGCCAAATGACGAATGTTATGTCCACATTCATGGTATAGTTTGCTTAAATATGCCCGTATTGGGCACAAACGTGTATCTTGGAACCGTGAGCAATGTTGCCGAAGAAACTTTTCATTTTCCTTTCACGAAAAAAATCATTTTTCTATTTCCGAATGCGAAAAATGGGTTATTTTGTGAAGCAACTACCAAAAATATGTCGTAAAATAGTAGCGCTACATTATTTGAAAATACTAGACCACATGTATATACAAATAACCAAATGGTTGTGTGTCAAACAGTTTCCATCTACCTCTCGTAAAAAAGACAAATTCATGCCGATTCAGCTGGAACAGGGTCAAATTTGAACTACAGGTGCCTCGTAGTTTTCTCATGATTTTTTGAAAAAATCATATTTAGGTACACAAGTACCTATTTCATCAGAGATACAACAAAAGTTTTGCAAGATTCAACCCCTAGATACGAACGGTCATGTCCCCCGAGTTGACCGTATATTGAAATCGGCATACGAAATTCAAAAAAAATCAAATAAATGGAAAACCTTCGCGTGGTGTCATTATATGTGTCGTAGTATCCATCAAAAATCATAAACTTGGAATAAGGCAATTTTCTTAACAAAGTGTTCTCAGAAATGAGGTATCATCTACGAAGATTCATGGTTTTAGGGCCAAATGACGAATGTTATGTCCACATTCATGGTATAGTTTGCTTAAATATGCCCGTATTGGGCACAAACGTGTATCTTGGAACCGTGAGCAATGTTGCCGAAGAAACTTTTCATTTTCCTTTCACGAAAAAATCATTTTTCTATTTCCGAATGCGAAAAATGGGTTATTTTGTGAAGCAACTACCAAAAATATGTCGTAAAATAGTAGCGCTACATTATTTGAAAATACTAGACCACATGTATATACAAATAACCAAATGGTTGTGTGTCAAACAGTTTCCATCTAACTCTCGTAAAAAAGACAAATTCATGCCGATTCAGCTGGAACAGGGTCAAATTTGAACTACAGGTGCCTCGTAGTTTTCTCATGATTTTTTGAAAAAAATCATATTTAGG
This sequence comes from Poa pratensis, assembly GCA_947311845.1. Lineage (NCBI taxonomy): Eukaryota > Viridiplantae > Streptophyta > Magnoliopsida > Poales > Poaceae > Poa > Poa pratensis. The sequence goes on along the minus strand of CAMZMU010000108.1, from coordinate 38,887,543 downwards.
TACACAAGTACCTATTTCATCAGAGATACAACAAAAGTTTTGCAAGATTCAACCCCTAGATACGAACGGTCATGTCCCCCGAGTTGACCGTATATTGAAATCGGCATACGAAATTCAAAAAAAATCAAATAAATGGAAAACCTTCGCGTGGTGTCATTATATGTGTCGTAGTATCCATCAAAAATCATAAACTTGGAATAAGGCAATTTTCTTAAGAAAGTGTTCTCAGAAATGAGGTATCATCTACGAAGATTCATGGTTTTAGGGCCAAATGACGAATGTTATGTCCACATTCATGGTATAGTTTGCTTAAATATGCCCGTATTGGGCACAAACGTGTATCTTGGAACCGTGAGCAATGTTGCCGAAGAAACTTTTCATTTTCCTTTCACGAAAAAATCATTTTTCTATTTCCGAATGCGAAAAATGGGTTATTTTGTGAAGCAACTACCAAAAATATGTCGTAAAATAGGAGCGCTACATTATTTGAAAATACTAGACCACATGTATTTACAAATAACCAAATGGTTGTGTGTCAAACAGTTTCCATCCACCTCTCGTAAAAAAGACAAATTCATGCCGATTCAGCTGGAACAGGGTCAAATTTGAACTACAGGTGCCTCGTAGTTTTCTCATGATTTTTTGAAAAAATCATATTTAGGTACACAAGTACCTATTTCATCAGAGATACAACAAAAGTTTTGCAAGATTCAACCCCTAGATACGAACGGTCATGTCCCCCGAGTTGACCGTATATTGAAATCGGCATACGAAATTCAAAAAAAATCAAATAAATGGAAAACCTTCGCGTGGTGTCATTATATGTGTCGTAGTATCCATCAAAAATCATAAACTTGGAATAAGGCAATTTTCTTAAGAAAGTGTTCTCAGAAATGAGGTATCATCTACGAAGATTCATGGTTTTAGGGCCAAATGACGAATGTTATGTCCACATTCCTGGTATAGTTTGCTTAAATATGCCCGTATTGGGCACAAACGTGTATCTTGGAACCGTGAGCAATGTTGCCGAAGAAACTTTTCATTTTCCTTTCACGAAAAAAATCATTTTTCTATTTCCGAATGCGAAAAATGGGTTATTTTGTGAAGCAACTACCAAAAATATGTCGTAAAATAGTAGCGCTACATTATTTGAAAATACTAGACCACATGTATATACAAATAACCAAATGGTTGTGTGTCAAACAGTTTCCATCTACCTCTCGTAAAAAAGACAAATTCATGCCGATTCAGCTGGAACAGGGTCAAATTTGAACTACAGGTGCCTCGTAGTTTTCTCATGATTTTTTGAAAAAATCATATTTAGGTACACAAGTACCTATTTCATCAGAGATACAACAAAAGTTTTGCAAGATTCAACCCCTAGATACGAACGGTCATGTCCCCCGAGTTGACCGTATATTGAAATCGGCATACGAAATTTAAAAAAAATCACATAAATGGAAAACCTTCGCGTGGTGTCATTATATGTGTCGTAGTATCCATCAAAAATCATAAACTTGGAATAAGGCAATTTTCTTAAGAAAGTGTTCTCAGAAATGAGGTATCATCTACGAAGATTCATGGTTTAGGGCCAAATGACGAATGTTATGTCCACATTCATGGTATAGTTTGCTTAAATATGCCCGTATTGGGCACAAACGTGTATCTTGGAACCGTGAGCAATGTTGCCGAAGAAACTTTTCATTTTCCTTTCACGAAAAAATCATTTTTCTATTTCCGAATGCGAAAAATGGGTTATTTTGTGAAGCAACTACCAAAAATATGTCGTAAAATAGTAGCGCTACATTATTTGAAAATACTAGACCACATGTATATACAAATAACCAAATGGTTGTGTGTCAAACAGTTTCCATCTACCTCTCGTAAAAAAGACAAATTCATGCCGATTCAGCTGGAACAGGGTCAAATTTGAACTACAGGTGCCTCGTAGTTTTCTCATGATTTTTTGAAAAAAATCATATTTAGGTACACAAGTACCTATTTCATCAGAGATACAACAAAAGTTTTGCAAGATTCAACCCCTAGATACGAACGGTCATGTCCCCCGAGTTGACCGTATATTGAAATCGGCATACGAAATTCAAAAAAAATCAAATAAATGGAAAACCTTCGCGTGGTGTCATTATATGTGTCGTAGTATCCATCAAAAATCATAAACTTGGAATAAGGCAATTTTCTTAAGAAAGTGTTCTCAGAAATGAGGTATCATCTACGAAGATTCATGGTTTTAGGGCCAAATGACGAATGTTATGTCCACATTCATGGTATAGTTTGCTTAAATATGCACGTATTGGGCACAAACGTGTATCTTTGAACCGTGAGCAATGTTGCCGAAGAAACTTTTCATTTTCCTTTCACGAAAAAAATCATTTTTCTATTTCCGAATGCGAAAAATGGGTTATTTTGTGAAGCAACTACCAAAAATATGTCGTAAAATAGTAGCGCTACATTATTTGAAAATACTAGACCACATGTATATACAAATAACCAAATGGTTGTGTGTCAAACAGTTTCCATCTACCTCTCGTAAAAAAGACAAATTCATGCCGATTCAGCTGGAACAGGGTCAAATTTGAACTACAGGTGCCTCGTAGTTTTCTCATGATTTTTTGAAAAAATCATATTTAGGTACACAAGTACCTATTTCATCAGAGATACAACAAAAGTTTTGCAAGATTCAACCCCTAGATACGAACGGTCATGTCCCCCGAGTTGACCGTATATTGAAATCGGCATACGAAATTTAAAAAAAATCACATAAATGGAAAACCTTCGCGTGGTGTCATTATATGTGTCGTAGTATCCATCAAAAATCATAAACTTGGAATAAGGCAATTTTCTTAAGAAAGTGTTCTCAGAAATGAGGTATCATCTACGAAGATTCATGGTTTAGGGCCAAATGACGAATGTTATGTCCACATTCATGGTATAGTTTGCTTAAATATGCCCGTATTGGGCACAAACGTGTATCTTGGAACCGTGAGCAATGTTGCCGAAGAAACTTTTCATTTTCCTTTCACGAAAAAATCATTTTTCTATTTCCGAATGCGAAAAATGGGTTATTTTGTGAAGCAACTACCAAAAATATGTCGTAAAATAGTAGCGCTACATTATTTGAAAATACTAGACCACATGTATATACAAATAACCAAATGGTTGTGTGTCAAACAGTTTCCATCTACCTCTCGTAAAAAAGACAAATTCATGCCGATTCAGCTGGAACAGGGTCAAATTTGAACTACAGGTGCCTCGTAGTTTTCTCATGATTTTTTGAAAAAATCATATTTAGGTACACAAGTACCTATTTCATCAGAGATACAACAAAAGTTTTGCAAGATTCAACCCCTAGATACGAACGGTCATGTCCCCCGAGTTGACCGTATATTGAAATCGGCATACGAAATTCAAAAAAAATCAAATAAATGGAAAACCTTCGCGTGGTGTCATTATATGTGTCGTAGTATCCATCAAAAATCATAAACTTGGAATAAGGCAATTTTCTTAAGAAAGTGTTCTCAGAAATGAGGTATCATCTACGAAGATTCATGGTTTTAGGGCCAAATGACGAATGTTATGTCCACATTCATGGTATAGTTTGCTTAAATATGCACGTATTGGGCACAAACGTGTATCTTGGAACCGTGAGCAATGTTGCCGAAGAAACTTTTCATTTTCCTTTCACGAAAAAAATCATTTTTCTATTTCCGAATGCGAAAAATGGGTTATTTTGTGAAGCAACTACCAAAAATATGTCGTAAAATAGGAGCGCTACATTATTTGAAAATACTAGACCACATGTATATACAAATAACCAAATGGTTGTGTGTCAAACAGTTTCCATCTACCTCTCGTAAAAAAGACAAATTCATGCCGATTCAGCTGGAACAGGGTCAAATTTGAACTACAGGTGCCTCGTAGTTTTCTCATGATTTTTTGAAAAAAATCATATTTAGGTACACAAGTACCTATTTCATCAGAGATACAACAAAAGTTTTGCAAGATTCAACCCCTAGATACGAACGGTCATGTCCCCCGAGTTGACCGTATATTGAAATCGGCATACGAAATTCAAAAAAAATCAAATAAATGGAAAACCTTCGCGTGGTGTCATTATATGTGTCGTAGTATCCATCAAAAATCATAAACTTGGAATAAGGCAATTTTCTTAAGAAAGTGTTCTCAGAAATGAGGTATCATCTACGAAGATTCATGGTTTTAGGGCCAAATGACGAATGTTATGTCCACATTCATGGTATAGTTTGCTTAAATATGCCCGTATTGGGCACAAACGTGTATCTTGGAACCGTGAGCAATGTTGCCGAAGAAACTTTTCATTTTCCTTTCACGAAAAAATCATTTTTCTATTTCCGAATGCGAAAAATGGGTTATTTTGTGAAGCAACTACCAAAAATATGTCGTAAAATAGGAGCGCTACATTATTTGAAAATACTAGACCACATGTATTTACAAATAACCAAATGGTTGTGTGTCAAACAGTTTCCATCCACCTCTCGTAAAAAAGACAAATTCATGCCGATTCAGCTGGAACAGGGTCAAATTTGAACTACAGGTGCCTCGTAGTTTTCTCATGATTTTTTGAAAAAATCATATTTAGGTACACAAGTACCTATTTCATCAGAGATACAACAAAAGTTTTGCAAGATTCAACCCCTAGATACGAACGGTCATGTCCCCCGAGTTGACCGTATATTGAAATCGGCATACGAAATTCAAAAAAAATCAAATAAATGGAAAACCTTCGCGTGGTGTCATTATATGTGTCGTAGTATCCATCAAAAATCATAAACTTGGAATAAGGCAATTTTCTTAAGAAAGTGTTCTCAGAAATGAGGTATCATCTACGAAGATTCATGGTTTTAGGGCCAAATGACGAATGTTATGTCCACATTCATGGTATAGTTTGCTTAAATATGCCCGTATTGGGCACAAACGTGTATCTTGGAACCGTGAGCAATGTTGCCGAAGAAACTTTTCATTTTCCTTTCACGAAAAAATCATTTTTCTATTTCCGAATGCGAAAAATGGGTTATTTTGTGAAGCAACTACCAAAAATATGTCGTAAAATAGGAGCGCTACATTATTTGAAAATACTAGACCACATGTATATACAAATAACCAAATGGTTGTGTGTCAAACAGTTTCCATCTACCTCTCGTAAAAAAGACAAATTCATGCCGATTCAGCTGGAACAGGGTCAAATTTGAACTACAGGTGCCTCGTAGTTTTCTCATGATTTTTTGAAAAAATCATATTTAGGTACACAAGTACCTATTTCATCAGAGATACAACAAAAGTTTTGCAAGATTCAACCCCTAGATACGAACGGTCATGTCCCCCGAGTTGACCGTATATTGAAATCGGCATACGAAATTCAAAAAAAATCAAATAAATGGAAAACCTTCGCGTGGTGTCATTATATGTGTCGTAGTATCCATCAAAAATCATAAACTTGGAATAAGGCAATTTTCTTAAGAAAGTGTTCTCAGAAATGAGGTATCATCTACGAAGATTCATGGTTTTAGGGCCAAATGACGAATGTTATGTCCACATTCATGGTATAGTTTGCTTAAATATGCCCGTATTGGGCACAAACGTGTATCTTGGAACCGTGAGCAATGTTGCCGAAGAAACTTTTCATTTTCCTTTCACGAAAAAAATCATTTTTCTATTTCCGAATGCGAAAAATGGGTTATTTTGTGAAGCAACTACCAAAAATATGTCGTAAAATAGGAGCGCTACATTATTTGAAAATACTAGACCACATGTATTTACAAATAACCAAATGGTTGTGTGTCAAACAGTTTCCATCTACCTCTCGTAAAAAAGACAAATTCATGCCGATTCAGCTGGAACAGGGTCAAATTTGAACTACAGGTGCCTCGTAGTTTTCTCATGATTTTTTGAAAAAATCATATTTAGGTACACAAGTACCTATTTCATCAGAGATACAACAAAAGTTTTGCAAGATTCAACCCCTAGATACGAACGGTCATGTCCCCCGAGTTGACCGTATATTGAAATCGGCATACGAAATTCAAAAAAAATCAAATAAATGGAAAACCTTCGCGTGGTGTCATTATATGTGTCGTAGTATCCATCAAAAATCATAAACTTGGAATAAGGCAATTTTCTTAAGAAAGTGTTCTCAGAAATGAGGTATCATCTACGAAGATTCATGGTTTTAGGGCCAAATGACGAATGTTATGTCCACATTCATGGTATAGTTTGCTTAAATATGCCCGTATTGGGCACAAACGTGTATCTTGGAACCGTGAGCAATGTTGCCGAAGAAACTTTTCATTTTCCTTTCACGAAAAAAATCATTTTTCTATTTCCGAATGCGAAAAATGGGTTATTTTGTGAAGCAACTACCAAAAATATGTCGTAAAATAGTAGCGCTACATTATTTGAAAATACTAGACCACATGTATATACAAATAACCAAATGGTTGTGTGTCAAACAGTTTCCATCTACCTCTCGTAAAAAAGACAAATTCATGCCGATTCAGCTGGAACAGGGTCAAATTTGAACTACAGGTGCCTCGTAGTTTTCTCATGATTTTTTGAAAAAATCATATTTAGGTACACAAGTACCTATTTCATCAGAGATACAACAAAAGTTTTGCAAGATTCAACCCCTAGATACGAACGGTCATGTCCCCCGAGTTGACCGTATATTGAAATCGGCATACGAAATTTAAAAAAAATCACAATAAATGGAAAACCTTCGCGTGGTGTCATTATATGTGTCGTAGTATCCATCAAAAATCATAAACTTGGAATAAGGCAATTTTCTTAAGAAAGTGTTCTCAGAAATGAGGTATCATCTACGAAGATTCATGGTTTTAGGGCCAAATGACGAATGTTATGTCCACATTCATGGTATAGTTTGCTTAAATATGCCCGTATTGGGCACAAACGTGTATCTTGGAACCGTGAGCAATGTTGCCGAAGAAACTTTTCATTTTCCTTTCACGAAAAAATCATTTTTCTATTTCCGAATGCGAAAAATGGGTTATTTTGTGAAGCAACTACCAAAAATATGTCGTAAAATAGTAGCGCTACATTATTTGAAAATACTAGACCACATGTATATACAAATAACCAAATGGTTGTGTGTCAAACAGTTTCCATCTACCTCTCGTAAAAAAGACAAATTCATGCCGATTCAGCTGGAACAGGGTCAAATTTGAACTACAGGTGCCTCGTAGTTTTCTCATGATTTTTTGAAAAAATCATATTTAGGTACACAAGTACCTATTTCATCAGAGATACAACAAAAGTTTTGCAAGATTCAACCCCTAGATACGAACGGTCATGTCCCCCGAGTTGACCGTATATTGAAATCGGCATACGAAATTCAAAAAAAATCAAATAAATGGAAAACCTTCGCGTGGTGTCATTATATGTGTCGTAGTATCCATCAAAAATCATAAACTTGGAATAAGGCAATTTTCTTAAGAAAGTGTTCTCAGAAATGAGGTATCATCTACGAAGATTCATGGTTTTAGGGCCAAATGACGAATGTTATGTCCACATTCATGGTATAGTTTGCTTAAATATGCCCGTATTGGGCACAAACGTGTATCTTGAACCGTGAGCAATGTTGCCGAAGAAACTTTTCATTTTCCTTTCACGAAAAAATCATTTTTCTATTTCCGAATGCGAAAAATGGGTTATTTTGTGAAGCAACTACCAAAAATATGTCGTAAAATAGTAGCGCTACATTATTTGAAAATACTAGACCACATGTATATACAAATAACCAAATGGTTGTGTGTCAAACAGTTTCCATCTACCTCTCGTAAAAAAGACAAATTCATGCCGATTCAGCTGGAACAGGGTCAAATTTGAACTACAGGTGCCTCGTAGTTTTCTCATGATTTTTTGAAAAAATCATATTTAGGTACACAAGTACCTATTTCATCAGAGATACAACAAAAGTTTTGCAAGATTCAACCCCTAGATACGAACGGTCATGTCCCCCGAGTTGACCGTATATTGAAATCGGCATACGAAATTCAAAAAAAATCAAATAAATGGAAAACCTTCGCGTGGTGTCATTATATGTGTCGTAGTATCCATCAAAAATCATAAACTTGGAATAAGGCAATTTTCTTAAGAAAGTGTTCTCAGAAATGAGGTATCATCTACGAAGATTCATGGTTTTAGGGCCAAATGACGAATGTTATGTCCACATTCATGGTATAGTTTGCTTAAATATGCACGTATTGGGCACAAACGTGTATCTTGGAACCGTGAGCAATGTTGCCGAAGAAACTTTTCATTTTCCTTTCACGAAAAAATCATTTTTCTATTTCCGAATGCGAAAAATGGGTTATTTTGTGAAGCAACTACCAAAAATATGTCGTAAAATAGGAGCGCTACATTATTTGAAAATACTAGACCACATGTATATACAAATAACCAAATGGTTGTGTGTCAAACAGTTTCCATCTACCTCTCGTAAAAAAGACAAATTCATGCCGATTCAGCTGGAACAGGGTCAAATTTGAACTACAGGTGCCTCGTAGTTTTCTCATGATTTTTTGAAAAAAATCATATTTAGGTACACAAGTACCTATTTCATCAGAGATACAACAAAAGTTTTGCAAGATTCAACCCCTAGATACGAACGGTCATGTCCCCCGAGTTGACCGTATATTGAAATCGGCATACGAAATTCAAAAAAAATCAAATAAATGGAAAACCTTCGCGTGGTGTCATTATATGTGTCGTAGTATCCATCAAAAATCATAAACTTGGAATAAGGCAATTTTCTTAAGAAAGTGTTCTCAGAAATGAGGTATCATCTACGAAGATTCATGGTTTAGGGCCAAATGACGAATGTTATGTCCACATTCATGGTATAGTTTGCTTAAATATGCCCGTATTGGGCACAAACGTGTATCTTGGAACCGTGAGCAATGTTGCCGAAGAAACTTTTCATTTTCCTTTCACGAAAAAATCATTTTTCTATTTCCGAATGCGAAAAATGGGTTATTTTGTGAAGCAACTACCAAAAATATGTCGTAAAATAGGAGCGCTACATTATTTGAAAATACTAGACCACATGTATTTACAAATAACCAAATGGTTGTGTGTCAAACAGTTTCCATCCACCTCTCGTAAAAAAGACAAATTCATGCCGATTCAGCTGGAACAGGGTCAAATTTGAACTACAGGTGCCTCGTAGTTTTCTCATGATTTTTTGAAAAAATCATATTTAGGTACACAAGTACCTATTTCATCAGAGATACAACAAAAGTTTTGCAAGATTCAACCCCTAGATACGAACGGTCATGTCCCCCGAGTTGACCGTATATTGAAATCGGCATACGAAATTCAAAAAAAATCAAATAAATGGAAAACCTTCGCGTGGTGTCATTATATGTGTCGTAGTATCCATCAAAAATCATAAACTTGGAATAAGGCAATTTTCTTAAGAAAGTGTTCTCAGAAATGAGGTATCATCTACGAAGATTCATGGTTTTAGGGCCAAATGACGAATGTTATGTCCACATTCATGGTATAGTTTGCTTAAATATGCCCGTATTGGGCACAAACGTGTATCTTGGAACCGTGAGCAATGTTGCCGAAGAAACTTTTCATTTTCCTTTCACGAAAAAAATCATTTTTCTATTTCCGAATGCGAAAAATGGGTTATTTTGTGAAGCAACTACCAAAAATATGTCGTAAAATAGTAGCGCTACATTATTTGAAAATACTAGACCACATGTATATACAAATAACCAAATGGTTGTGTGTCAAACAGTTTCCATCTACCTCTCGTAAAAAAGACAAATTCATGCCGATTCAGCTGGAACAGGGTCAAATTTGAACTACAGGTGCCTCGTAGTTTTCTCATGATTTTTTGAAAAAATCATATTTAGGTACACAAGTACCTATTTCATCAGAGATACAACAAAAGTTTTGCAAGATTCAACCCCTAGATACGAACGGTCATGTCCCCCGAGTTGACCGTATATTGAAATCGGCATACGAAATTTAAAAAAAATCACATAAATGGAAAACCTTCGCGTGGTGTCATTATATGTGTCGTAGTATCCATCAAAAATCATAAACTTGGAATAAGGCAATTTTCTTAAGAAAGTGTTCTCAGAAATGAGGTATCATCTACGAAGATTCATGGTTTAGGGCCAAATGACGAATGTTATGTCCACATTCATGGTATAGTTTGCTTAAATATGCCCGTATTGGGCACAAACGTGTATCTTGGAACCGTGAGCAATGTTGCCGAAGAAACTTTTCATTTTCCTTTCACGAAAAAATCATTTTTCTATTTCCGAATGCGAAAAATGGGTTATTTTGTGAAGCAACTACCAAAAATATGTCGTAAAATAGTAGCGCTACATTATTTGAAAATACTAGACCACATGTATATACAAATAACCAAATGGTTGTGTGTCAAACAGTTTCCATCTACCTCTCGTAAAAAAGACAAATTCATGCCGATTCAGCTGGAACAGGGTCAAATTTGAACTACAGGTGCCTCGTAGTTTTCTCATGATTTTTTGAAAAAATCATATTTAGGTACACAAGTACCTATTTCATCAGAGCTACAACAAAAGTTTTGCAAGATTCAACCCCTAGATACGAACGGTCATGTCCCCCGAGTTGACCGTATATTGAAATCGGCATACGAAATTCAAAAAAAATCAAATAAATGGAAAACCTTCGCGTGGTGTCATTATATGTGTCGTAGTATCCATCAAAAATCATAAACTTGGAATAAGGCAATTTTCTTAAGAAAGTGTTCTCAGAAATGAGGTATCATCTACGAAGATTCATGGTTTTAGGGCCAAATGACGAATGTTATGTCCACATTCATGGTATAGTTTGCTTAAATATGCACGTATTGGGCACAAACGTGTATCTTGGAACCGTGAGCAATGTTGCCGAAGAAACTTTTCATTTTCCTTTCACGAAAAAAATCATTTTTCTATTTCCGAATGCGAAAAATGGGTTATTTTGTGAAGCAACTACCAAAAATATGTCGTAAAATAGTAGCGCTACATTATTTGAAAATACTAGACCACATGTATATACAAATAACCAAATGGTTGTGTGTCAAACAGTTTCCATCTACCTCTCGTAAAAAAGACAAATTCATGCCGATTCAGCTGGAACAGGGTCAAATTTGAACTACAGGTGCCTCGTAGTTTTCTCATGATTTTTTGAAAAAATCATATTTAGGTACACAAGTACCTATTTCATCAGAGATACAACAAAAGTTTTGCAAGATTCAACCCCTAGATACGAACGGTCATGTCCCCCGAGTTGACCGTATATTGAAATCGGCATACGAAATTCAAAAAAAATCACATAAATGGAAAACCTTCGCGTGGTGTCATTATATGTGTCGTAGTATCCATCAAAAATCATAAACTTGGAATAAGGCAATTTTCTTAAGAAAGTGTTCTCAGAAATGAGGTATCATCTACGAAGATTCATGGTTTTAGGGCCAAATGACGAATGTTATGTCCACATTCATGGTATAGTTTGCTTAAATATGCACGTATTGGGCACAAACGTGTATCTTGGAACCGTGAGCAATGTTGCCGAAGAAACTTTTCATTTTCCTTTCACGAAAAAAATCATTTTTCTATTTCCGAATGCGAAAAATGGGTTATTTTGTGAAGCAACTACCAAAAATATGTCGTAAAATAGGAGCGCTACATTATTTGAAAATACTAGACCACATGTATATACAAATAACCAAATGGTTGTGTGTCAAACAGTTTCCATCTACCTCTCGTAAAAAAGACAAATTCATGCCGATTCAGCTGGAACAGGGTCAAATTTGAACTACAGGTGCCTCGTAGTTTTCTCATGATTTTTTGAAAAAAATCATATTTAGGTACACAAGTACCTATTTCATCAGAGATACAACAAAAGTTTTGCAAGATTCAACCCCTAGATACGAACGGTCATGTCCCCCGAGTTGACCGTATATTGAAATCGGCATACGAAATTCAAAAAAAATCAAATAAATGGAAAACCTTCGCGTGGTGTCATTATATGTGTCGTAGTATCCATCAAAAATCATAAACTTGGAATAAGGCAATTTTCTTAAGAAAGTGTTCTCAGAAATGAGGTATCATCTATGAAGATTCATGGTTTTAGGGCCAAATGACGAATGTTATGTCCACATTCATGGTATAGTTTGCTTAAATATGCCCGTATTGGGCACAAACGTGTATCTTGGAACCGTGAGCAATGTTGCCGAAGAAACTTTTCATTTTCCTTTCACGAAAAAATCATTTTTCTATTTCCGAATGCGAAAAATGGGTTATTTTGTGAAGCAACTACCAAAATATGTCGTAAAATAGGAGCGCTACATTATTTGAAAATACTAGACCACATGTATTTACAAATAACCAAATGGTTGTGTGTCAAACAGTTTCCATCCACCTCTCGTAAAAAAGACAAATTCATGCCGATTCAGCTGGAACAGGGTCAAATTTGAACTACAGGTGCCTCGTAGTTTTCTCATGATTTTTTGAAAAAATCATATTTAGGTACACAAGTACCTATTTCATCAGAGATACAACAAAAGTTTTGCAAGATTCAACCCCTAGATACGAACGGTCATGTCCCCCGAGTTGACCGTATATTGAAATCGGCATACGAAATTCAAAAAAAATCAAATAAATGGAAAACCTTCGCGTGGTGTCATTATATGTGTCGTAGTATCCATCAAAAATCATAAACTTGGAATAAGGCAATTTTCTTAAGAAAGTGTTCTCAGAAATGAGGTATCATCTACGAAGATTCATGGTTTTAGGGCCAAATGACGAATGTTATGTCCACATTCATGGTATAGTTTGCTTAAATATGCCCGTATTGGGCACAAACGTGTATCTTGGAACCGTGAGCAATGTTGCCGAAGAAACTTTTCATTTTCCTTTCACGAAAAAATCATTTTTCTATTTCCGAATGCGAAAAATGGGTTATTTTGTGAAGCAACTACCAAAAATATGTCGTAAAATAGGAGCGCTACATTATTTGAAAATACTAGACCACATGTATTTACAAATAACCAAATGGTTGTGTGTCAAACAGTTTCTATCCACCTCTCGTAAAAAAGACAAATTCATGCCGATTCAGCTGGAACAGGGTCAAATTTGAACTACAGGTGCCTCGTAGTTTTCTCATGATTTTTTGAAAAAATCATATTTAGGTACACAAGTACCTATTTCATCAGAGATACAACAAAAGTTTTGCAAGATTCAACCCCTAGATACGAACGGTCATGTCCCCCGAGTTGACCGTATATTGAAATCGGCATACGAAATTCAAAAAAATCAAATAAATGGAAAACCTTCGCGTGGTGTCATTATATGTGTCGTAGTATCCATAAAAAATCATAAACTTGGAATAAGGCAATTTTCAGCTATGTGACGGTTGCAGTTCAAAATGTAGCGGTTTTCAGCTGAATCGGCAGGGTACCGTTTAAATGGGCATAAATAGGTAAATAGCTCGGAAATGTATGCCTTTGGGTGAATGTACATAGAATGATTAACTTGGAATACAAGAAATATATTGAAAAAGTGTTCTCAGAAATGTATTGAATTTAAAAGAATTATCTTTTTTTTCCAATTCTTCAAAACCCTATGTAAAGCAATATATAAGGTAAGTGGTATTTTGTTATTTTATTTTGACTAAAAACATTTGCTAATATTCTATAATTACAGATTGCATCTTTTCAATAAAATGCAAAATTTATTTAGTTGAAATTGGAGTTCAAAATCAAGAAAAATAAACGAAAACATAAAAGAATAATAAAAAGGAACAAAGAAAAAGAACTAGCCTAGCAAGGCCCATTAACTCGCCGGACCAGCCCAGGCCTATTTCCTTAGCCCGAGAACGGGATAAATAATGCTCAGCTTCCACTAACCAGCACAAGAACTTGGATAGCCCAGCGGTTGAGGGGAAAGCTAGGGAACCCTGCGTCATGGGTTCGAGTCCCAACCTAAGCGTTTTTTTTGCCAAGTTAATGGCCGGCCCATTAACTTGCCGCGCCAGCCCAGGCCTGTTTCCTTATTACGGAAACAATACAAAAGGCCTTGCTTCGCCATACAACCAACAAATCCAGCATAGCCCAGCGGTAGCGATCACTCCTTTGGAGACCACGGTCGTGGGTTCGAGTCCCACCTCCTGCAAGATTTTTGCCTAATATTAGTATATTATTACACGGTTGAGACTTAAAAAAAAAGTATATTACATGGTTGTGGGGCGGGACCTATACGTCAGCTCGATGGGTCCCACATGTCAGGGCCTGGTTGGGCGGGTCCCACTAGTCAGTGGCTTGGGGCGGGACCCACATGTCAGGTATGGTGGGACCCACGTGTCGGACCCACGTGTCAGGTAGGGCGGGTGGGACCCACGTGTTAGGTAAGGTGGGACCCACGTGGGTCCACATGTCACAGCGACACGTAAGCGAATATGTCACTGACACGTAGACAAGATTGGTGAGTTGGATGTCCAGTCAGAGTGACACGTAAGCGAAAATGACACGTAAACACTGACACGTAGGCAACACTGCTGAGTTGGCTATTAACAAATGTGAATGACCATTTAAATTGGTCGTAGCCGTCTAGAAAATAAGGTCATGGGCTAGTGCTTGATGGATTATGACCAATTCATGTAAGGAGGTCATGACCTTTCTGAGAAAATTGGTCATAATTTTGTGGAGTTTACACTCTCAATAACAGCGTATGACCAACTTGTTCAAAATGGTCATAAATCTATGACCAATATTTTGGGCGTCACTAAAAAAGGTCATAGGATAGCATATTTCTTGTAGTGTTTGAGGATTATGCTGGTCTGTCCCAGTAGCTTGTGCAGGCATCCAAACACCGCGCGGTTGCAGCTGGCGGGCCTGGCTTGCCTATATGCAGGCTAGCAAACGCGCCCTTACCTCTGCCAAGATCAACTCGCTGACACAACACAGCTGCATGCCTCGTGCTCCACGAATCTCTCTGTGTACTCTACAGAGGAAAAGCGTCCACTAGACCACAGACCTGTGTCATCCGAGAACTGTCCGTTACTGTAAGCTGCAAAGCTTAGTCATCAGAGTTAAACAGAACACTACTAGGAAAATGGCTAACAGTGGCGCACGTTTTTACATTTCTGTGGCACACGCCGGATGCGCCACAGAATTCTCGCCACTAAAATATATATTCTGTGACGCACCCGGTCATGCGCCACTAAAAACGTACAATTTTGTGGCGCACCGCGCAGATGCGCCATAGAAGTTGTTTCTCAGGTTTAAAAAAAAGGATGCCACCCAGCCACCGCGGTCATCGGCGTTGGGGAGCAGCATGGAGCGGTGGCGTTGTACGCCTCAGCATCCTGGTCACCGGACGACCTCCTCGACGAGCCCTCCGGCGGCGTGCACATGAGGTGGAGGGGCCCTGGAAGGAGGTGGGCGGGGGCGCGCCGAGTCGGACAGGCGGTGGAGGAAGCCGCACCTGCAGGAGGTGGCTGGGATACCACCGCCCGACCCCACCTCGCCGCACCCGTCCCCGCTCCTCGGCCTGCTTTGGTCTCCTGGCGCAGCCGGTGTAGCAGCTCAACTCCGCCGCCGTCTTCCTCATGGCGGCCGAGGCCCTGACGCTCATCGGAGGCAACCCCGCCGGCCCGTCCTCCGGGCAGCTCGCCTCCCTCCAGGACCTCGACCCACAGGACGCCGCGGTGAGGACCGCCATGGAGAGGATCCACATCTCCGTCCCGGTGGTCAAGGACGCAGTCGAGCGCGGGGTCGACAGAGCAGCCGTCAGGCAGGGGTGGCGCGCTGGAGGCGAGCGGCGATCGCGGCCGGGAAGGGGATGGGGCGCGGCCGGGAAGGGAGGGGTGGAGGCGCACGGCCGCCGGTGGGGGTGGGGGCTGGGACGCGCGGCGCCGGCGGGAAGGGGATGGGGCGCGGCCAGGAAGGGAGGGGTGGAGGCGCACGGCCGCCGGCGGGGGTGGGGGCTGGGACGCGCGGCGCCGGCGGGAAGGGGATGGGGCGCAGACGGGAAGGATGGGAGGCAGTGGGTGGGCTGCGGCGTGTGTGGCGAGGATGAGGAGAGTGGCGAGTGGTGCGGTCTGCGGTGACGTGGTGTGGCCAATGGGATGGCGCCACGTCGGACAAACATGTGGGGTCAAACGCTGGAGCAGTGGGTGGGTTGTAGCTAGTTGAGAGATTCTGTGGCGCACCAGCGCATGTGCGCCACAGAAAGTTAAATTTGGCGCACGTGGCTAGGTGCGCCACAGAAATGTGACTTTCTGTGGCGCACAGGACCTGGTGCGCCATAGAAATTCACATTTCTGTGGTGCATATGATTTTCGTGCACCATAGAATTGCGAAATTCGGTGGCGCACCAGGCACCATGCGCCACAAAAAATAATTTTGTGGCGCACCAATTAAGGGTGCGCCACAGAATGTCAACCTACCTATAACACTTTTCCTAGTAGTGGAACATAGAGCATGTACGAAAAATAATTTGGAGCACAGCCGAAAAACACATTCCACACCGTCGTGGACGTCCCGGGCTTATCCCGAGCGTCCAACATACATCGGGATGCGCACCGTCGGTCAGCAGTCATTCTCTGTCCCATCCCCAATTCTTGTCAACTAGTCCCTCCATGTTTGCATATTATACATTCAGGTCCTCTGCCATGGGCCAGGAGTTCATTTCTATCACATCCTGAATTCTCTCTTCCTCTCTCTCAGCACTGTAGCCGCAGAAACCGGCATCCTCTCTGATCAGCCACGTCGCAGGCTCCTCCATTATTTTTGGCAGATTTATTCTAAGAAACCATTTATCTTAGAAACCATTATTTTTCATGAAGCAGTTGAGTACGTGCACTATGAGTAATGGTAAATGGGGTTTAAAATTCAAAAAAAAAACAAAGTGGAAGAAGGATCATGATCACAGAAAAATATGACAAACCATCTCACATCCTGAACAAATATCAATGAACATCTTCATTTCATCATATACCAACCATGAGAATCAAGACATGGCAAAGTCTGAGCAAACTAATTCGAGCGAGATAAAACTACATCCCGTGAGCCAAAACCAATTGCCGCTCCTCCTCCTGACGCCGACCGACGACAGCAGCGCGGTGGACAGGCTTCCCGAGTTGCGCCATCTCGTCCGCAGCGTCCGTCTTCCTTCCCAAGTTGCGCCATCTCGTCTGCGGTGTCCGTCTTCCGCGCGAAGACCGGCAGAATTAAAGCGATCGAAAATATGAACATAACATGGAACAAGGGGAATGGGTGAAAAATTCAGCGGTGGAAAATAAAAAGGGATACAAAATTGACTCTCCGACATAAACATCTCAAACAGTTTTGGATTCGAGCAGGGCGGGGCGGCGAGGCTGGCGCGGAAGCGCCGCCGGCCCGGGTGGCGGGGCAGACGGTCCGGCTGGCGTGGCGGCGGGGCGATCGTCCTCCTCTTCCCCGTCGTGGTCGGAACGACCACGTGCTCCTGTCGGAAACCGCGCGAGCAGTTGCGCGCGCGCAAGCTAGCCTTGCCCCTTTTGGCGCCAGACACACAGCTGATACACCACAACAAACCTGACAGCAGTTCTGCTATTACAACAAAGCCAACAAGAAATGTACTGTTGGACACCTGTCAGTACAGGAAAACTCGTCATACAGCTAAAGTTCAGAAAGAGAAAATTCGTGGTTACAACAAAGCTCGCACATCCGGCCCAAGTTCAGAAAGAAAGAAATTTAACGGGCGGTACATTGCAGTTCCAGGGAGCCTGCCCTGCCAGGAGAAAACAGGAAAACTTCCTTCACCAGCTCCGATACACATCCAGGTACGCGCACATCCTCAGCACGGACGGGCTTCCTAGTACCTACAGAAGCGCAATCACGCCATGAGTCCTAGGCTGCCACCATTTTGTCCAGCAAATAATGGAACTAAGACAAGCATATAATATGGTTACACATACATAAGACTGAGGCTGCTGTATAAGTATATGTGACAAAACTGGAAGATAACTAAAATTTTCTAGTCTTGGGCTACTTTCATATAATACGAAACTCAAGTTGTATCAACAAGAGATCAATGTCCTCAACCCGCATTGCTACTCATATCTGATTATGGCGACGCCAATACTACAAACTGCAAGAGGACAATAATGAAAGTCTAAGAAACAGTATGGGCTTCCAGTGCGCAAGTTAATTCAGCGGAAGAACACAGAATCAACTTGGAGCAACATACGACACTTAGTAGCTTGTATGCCCTGCAAACTACTGACATGGGCATCTACTACACAACTCTTTTGGTATGTGTAAAAGCACAGCAGATTTAATCATCTGTGTTGCATAAGCAAAATGGAATACAAAGCTTGCAATATGTACCCAATAAAGCAAAAAAAACTCTGGTTCAGGGAATCAAAGACACAAAACAAATATCATAATAGTATATCTGCAGTGTTCATACCTCGTGGCTCAGTTGCCTCTAACTGGTAGAGTGTACGTGTATACATCCAGGTCTTCGCCGTGAAGTAGCTGGTGCTGCTTTTGAAGCCCAGGCACCCAGCCGGAAGAGATCTCTTGCATATCCTCGCCCAGCCCAAGCTGATGCAGATTGCACAACCCCTCTACATGGTTTAAGTTAGGACAATCACGTACTTGTAGGTGTGTCACTCGTGGGAGGTTGGAGACCCTCTTCATGCCTTCACATTTCATAATAACAAGGACCCCAGAGAGCAGTGGTAAGTCCTCCACGGCCTTCAAGTTCTTTCTTCTTTCTAAATAGAGCCTCTTCAAGCTAGCGGTGTCCTCTCCAAGTTGTCGTGGGAGAGCCCTCAGCTTTGGGCAATCTACCAGTTTCACATTCACCAAACAGGGAAGCAGTTGCAACCTTGCAGATTGGGCATTCTCCTTCAGAATCTCGGCAGCTCCATCACTATCACCTTCTTCATCCTCAAAAAAGGACCACTCCTCCCAGTTGGGCATATCCACGAAGATCAAACTTTCAAGTTTAGGGAAACCAACTAAGTCATTACACGTGGTATCACCTTTCCTGCAGCCAACTAATTCAGGTCCAACCTTGGTAACTGCATGTGCTCCATCAATTCTTATAGCTTTCAAGTTGGGTAGCTGCCCAAGCGGTGGAAGAACCAAACATGATTGTACATCTTTGATAACCAAGTGTAATAGTGAAGACAAACAGGTGGTACCAAACCAGGTAGGATACCGCCGACCAAAGTATCTAGAGATTTGTAGGGTTTCCAAGTTGCGTGGAGGTATTAGCTGCTCAAAAACTTTCTCAGTATTGCTAACTTCTTCTTCTGAATATGATCCAGAAGGACTGTATGTGTAGGGTCCAGACCACTCTAGTCTTAAAAGTTTTAGATGTTGTTTATCCATCAGCACAGTATCTGTGCTACAGTGAAGGGCTCTTTCCAATCTAACCAAATCAAGATCCCTCATCTTCGACATAGAAGACAACTCTTCCAATCTCCACCCATCTTGTACATCAGCATTGCCCCATCCTCCACCCACAGGAAATTCCTCTATTTCAGTAAGAAACGTCAATTTTGCTATCCCTTTTGGAACCTGATTTATTTTTGTACCAGCAAGCCAAAGAGATCTTAAACTGCACAACTCAGTGATCGCGGACGGAAGACTATGCAGAGCATGACAAAATCTCAACCTCAATACTTGAAGGTTCTTTAGGGAGCCAATGGAGTCTGGAAGACAAAATATGCCGGTATTATCGAGATCAAGTAGGCGTAGATGTATTAACTTTCCAATATAATCTGGGATGCTTTGTACAAGTGAGTAATTCAGTACCAAAACACGAAGAAGTGGAAATCTCTTGAACATTGTATCCTCAATTCCGCGTGTACCCTGAAAGGTTAGGAAAGTCCTCACCTTAACCTCCACCTTATCCATGCTAGGTATCACTACTTTATCCTTCTTAGTAACAACAGTAACACGCCTCAATTTTGACATATTTTCACCCGTTAATGTTTCAACATCTCCAACAAAGCATTCTTCTCTTGATATATTTAAAGCAAGTTGTTTTAAGAGGTCATGCATTGTGCATCTATCCTGGGCAAACGATCCTTTAGTCGGCTGCAGGAGATTCCGATGGATTAGCTCGTAGTAGTACTCTTCAGCTATGTCTTCTAGTAATTGGCCTTGCTGGTCCTTAACAAAGCCTTCAGCGATCCAGAGCTTGGTAATTGCACTGCAGTAAATGTCAGGATCTTCTTTACAGAGAGCACAATAAAGGAAACACTGTTTTAGGTGATGCGGTACCACATCGTAGCTTAGATATAGAGCTCCTTCTATTTCGTCAGAGAGCATGCTATCGGAACCAACATATTTTCCCGAAAATTCTTTCCACTTATTCTCTGTCAGATCTCTGCTTGCCAAAGCACTAGCGGTAACCTTGACTGCAAGCGGGAGGCAACCGCATTTACGAACAATCTCAATCCCTATGTTTTTAAATTATGCACTTCTTTTTCTTCGCCGATGTACATGCTCTTCCAAAGTAGTTCCCACCCCACCTCTGCTGACATGAGATCAACTTGATGAATATGTTGTACACCTATTCTCATTGCAATTTGATCATCTCGCGTGGTCACCAATATTACTCCGGTAGCTAAATGTAATGGAGTTCTTAGTAAATCCGTCCATACATTGGAATGCCACACATCATCTAGAACCAGAAAGAAACTCTTTCCTACAACTGTTTCTGCAAGCTTCCTCTGCAGCTCTGCTATGGTTTCACCTTGCTCATGATGCACACCAATATTTCTGAGAACCTCTTTCAGAAGAGTAGCTTCATTATAATCTTGTGAGACACAAATCCATCCATGTAACTTGAAGTTTCCTTAATTTTTTGGTCATTGTATATTTTCTGAGCTAATGTTGTCTTACCAACACCTCCAGTTCCAACAATAGAGATCTTGTAAGACTTAATATCCTTGTGTGCAATAGGAAAATCTACGAACGAGAAGAAACTTGTTATCATGGCCGAGCGCAGGAGATCGCGAGGAAGGCGGTGGGGAAATCGATCAGGCCGATCTCCCGGATCCGCGATGAAGATAGCAACCTGAGACCGGAGATCATGGATTTCAAGATAAGATCAATGGAGATCTTGTCGCGTAACGGAAAGAAACCTGTCCCCTCGCTAAGGTAATCCCAAAATCTGAACCCATTGCACAACAATCCGTGATTCTAGAGATCGGGCAATCAGAGAACCCGCCGATCACTTAGGCGAATCTGACATTATCACCCGAGGATACATCAAAAGATGAAGGAGATCCCAAAATTTCAGGAATTCTGATTCAATACAGTGCAAGCGTTTCTGCAATTCAGCTGTCGGGAAGGAAGGGCATGTATAGAAACAGAGGAGGAAATCCTCTGCCCCGATATGTTTTAACCATGATTGATACGAACAGATACAGGATGCAATCACCTTTGATCCGACGCGATTTGGAAGGTGACAGAGGCCCGTATTATATATACATTGGGGGGACGAAGCTTTGTAACCACAAGACTCTTCCTGCACCTCGAACAGCAACAACACACCAGTACCACCACACCATGAACCCAACCAAAAATTGTGAGGCTGAGAAGGGAAAGAAGCACATGATCGAGGGGAGCAGCAGCAGTGCTGCTGAGAACACAACCCCTGTGAGCAAGATGGCTGCTGGAGGCTCGAAGCAGGCTGCACAGATGAAGGGGGCACAGAAGTACAGACCTAGGTTTGATCCTCTGACCTTGTCTCTTGCTCTGGACACGGCTGGAGACCTAGATGCTGATGCCATCACAGTGGACTTTGAGGAGGTAACAAAAAACATGAAATCTCACCTGCTTGTTGTTTGAAGATACCTCACTACCCAGATTTATAGTATCCGCAACCTCTTTATTAGAATGAGACAAATTTGGCAGCTTAGGGGAGGTATGGAGGAGAAAGAATTAGATGATAATAAGTTTCTAATCAGATTTGAACAGAAGGGTGACTTTGATCATGTCATCAAAGGTGGCCCTTGGCTGTACCAGGATTTCCCTTTTCTTGTTGCAGAATATGATGGCAGGTCCTCTACCGCGAACGTGCCAGTCAACTCGATGAACATCTGGGTGAAGATCATGGAGCTCCCGCTTGGCATGATGTCGGAAGAGTGGGCTCGCAAGATGGGAAACCAACTCAGTACTTATAAAGAGGTGCCAAAATGTGGAAGGAAGAACATGTGGGACGACTTCTACCGCATCAGAGTGGAGCTGGATGTCACCAAGCCAATCCTGCGTTGGGTGAAGTTCCAGGACAAGAAGTCCAAGAATATGCTGAGGTATGATGTCAAGTATGAGAGGATGCCTGTATTCTGTTATTTCTGTGGCATCATCGGACACTCTGATAAGAACTGCATGCTGCCGGAGGAAGATAAAAGGGTTAGGTTTTGTGTAGAGCAGAAGGCCTCACCACACCGTGATTTTGAGCATCGCAGTTTTTACCTCCCTGCTGATCCTACTAATGTCAAGTGACACCTGCAGTTCACATCCCGCTCTAGTGCAGACTGGAAGATAGTTGATGGACAGGGACCCCAGGAGTACAATCGTGGAGGAGGAAGGAGAAACCTGACTGAGGACGACTCGGAGGAACTAGCAGAATCTGCAAACCCAGCTGAGATCAATCAGATGGCTGTTGCGGTGGAGAACCTGAAAGTCTCAGGTGGTAAAACTAACAAAAACAACCTGATAATTGATGCTGCGCAGGTTACAGAAGTTGCAAACATGATGCTGAAGCAGAAAAAGTGGACACGGTTCAACCAGAGAGCTACGGCGCAAGGTGGACAGACACAGAGGCCCGGGAATGGAGTCTCTGACAAAGAAGCTGGTACAAAAGGCATAGGCTACTCGCCACTGAAGGTGTCTCCAATTGAAACATGTCTCAAGTCTGACGGGAGCATCATGGAGGAGCTGAGGACCGGAGCAACTGCTACTGCTTCAAACTTCTTGAAGAGAAGGGAGCAGCTGCTGAGGAAGAGACAAGGTAACAATGATTGTCTGATGAAGGACATAGAACAGAACCTGGGTGGCAAGCTCGGAGAAGGAAGCGAGAAGAGGCTGAGAGAGGATGACCAGGCGTTGGAGGAAGCTGAGGCTGACAGGGATGTGGAAGAACAGGAGGCAACCAGCCATGGGGCCGCTGGTTCACTGACAGGTGCGGTCGATCGCACGTGTCAGGAGCAATGACGATGTTAAGTCTGAACTGCCGGGGAGCTGGCGATCCCCGGACAGTTAATGAGCTGGAACGCCTGGTGCGCACGCACCAACCCAAACTAGTCTTCTTATATGAAACTCGTCAAAATAATGTAATAGTTGAAAGGCTGAGGTGGAGACTAGGTTTAAAGCATGCTGTAGCACACCATTAACCCGGAAAGGGAGGAGGTCTAGCTCTCTTCTAGGATGAAAGCATTAATGTCTAGCTGAATAAAATAGGCAATAGGATTATCGATGTAATAGTTCATGATTTGCCTAAAGGAATAAAGTGGAGATGTACGTTTGTGTATGGAGAGCCTAGAACACACCTGCGCCATCACTTCTGGGACCTGCTGAAAAGATTGAAACCCATGATTAACCTCCCCTGGTTGATGGTTGGGGACTTCAATGAAGCAATGTGGCAAGAGGAGCATTTTTCACTTAGGAAAAGAGGTGAAAAGCAGATGAGAGATTTCAGAGAGGCCCTGTCTTTCTGTAATCTGCATGATCTCGGTTTCAGTGGGAAGCCATGGACCTTTGACAACAAACAAGGTGGTGATAGGAATGTTAGAGTTAGGCTAGACAGGGCTGTTGCGTGTCCAGAGTGGATGGATATATTCAAAGATTACAGTGTGCAGCATTTGACATCCCCTCGGTCTGATCACTGCCCTTTACTAGTTAAACTGTTTTCACAGAACTCTGGCAACCGACCGGTACGAATTAACAGGTATGAAGCTCACTGGGAGAGAGAAGCTGGACTTGCGGACCAAGTTGAATTAGCTTGGTCCCTGCACAAGAAGCCTACAGATCTGGGAGACATTGCAAATAACTTGCCGGGTGTTATGGATTCACTCCAATCCTGGAGTAGGGAGAAGGTGGGTTGGATCAGTGCTAGAATTTAGAAGTTGAGGAAAGAACTCAAAAGAGTTTAACTGGCGAGAGATCGGGCCTCTCAGAACAGGAAAAAAGAAATTGAGAAAGAGATGAATGGATTGCTAGAAAGTGAGGAAATCTACTGGAAGCAACAATCAAGAGTTGAGTGGCTAAAAGAAGGTGATAGAAATACAAAGTTCTTTCACCGTAAATCCACATGGAGAAAAAAGAAGAACACCATAACGAAGCTCAAGAGGGAGGATGGTTCTCTGACAGAAAATATGGAGGAAATGGGGGATATGACTACAGAATTCTTCCAGAACTTGTATACTGCGGACCAAGAGGTGCTACCGGATGACATTTTGAATCTCATCTACCCTAGAATTACAACTGAGATGAACAACACCCTTTGTGGTGATTTTTTCGATGAGGAAATTGGCAATGCTCTGTTTCAAATCAGGCCTCTGAAAGCACCTGGGGCAGACGGTTTCCCAGCTCGTTTCTACCAGAGACACTGGGGCACATTAAAAGAGGATGTTATTAAAGGAGTGCGGGAGTTTTTCAAAACTGGAGAAATGCCTGGAGGTGTAAATGACACTGTCATTGTCCTCATTCCGAAGAAAAATGATTCAGAGGCTCTTCGAGAGTTCAGACCTATTAGTCTCTGTAATGTCATTTACAAGGTGGTTTCCAAATGTATGGTCAATAGATTAAGGCCTCTACTACAGGAAATTGTCTCTCCGACGCAGAGTGCCTTTATACCTGGAAGATTGATTACTGACAATGCCATCATCGCTTTTGAGTGCATTCATGCCATCCAGGTGAATAAAGATAAAAGGGGTGAGTTATGTGCCTATAAACTCGACCTAGCAAAGGCCTATGATAGGGTGGACTGGAATTATTTGGAAGGAGCCCTGATAAAGCTAGGATTCGCTGCGAGCTGGGTGAAATGGATCATGGCCTGCGTCAAATCTGTCACATACAGAGTAAGACTAAATGGTACGCTGTTGAGTAAATTTACACCTACTAGAGGTCTAAGACAGGGGGACCCTCTGTCCCCTTATCTTTTCTTGTTGGTCGCAGAAGGTTTATCTCTGCTGCTCCAAAAGAGTATTGATGATGGGCGCCTCCAAGATCTCAAAATATGCCGAGGTAGCCCGGGTATTTCGCACCTTTTGTTTGCAGATGATAGTCTCCTCTTCTTCAAGGCTGAAGAACAACAAGCGGTGGAAATTAGAGATAGGGATGAAAACGGAGCGGATACGGACGGAACTGAGTGGTGCCACATTTGTTTTCATATTTTTTTATGGAAGCGGAAACGAATACAGAAACCCCGGAAACAAATACGGAAACAAATATTGTCGGAAACAGATACAGACCGAATACGGTGCGGACACGGAACAGAAAGCAGATGTCTGCGGGAACCAAGAGACCCCCTCAATAATGCAGGAAAACTCTACTAAACCAACAAACTTGTCAAATTTATAAGATGAAATAAAAATATAAGCACATATCATGATTAAATAGGGCCTAAACATGGTTGCTTTAATCTTTTTTTTATTCAGATCTAAGTTATGCCTAAATGTTCCCACTAGAATTCCTGGTCCAGCTGGATTTGTAAAGCACTACGTAGTAAAAACGGAAAGTTCCGTATTGCCGAAAACGGAATTTCTGTTTCCGTGGTCATTCCGCCGGAATACGCTGTTCCGTTTCCGTTTCTGTTTCCGCATAAAAGTTTCCGTTTCCGTTTCCGTTTTGCAAAATTCCGCTTCCGTTTCCGTATTTCCATTCCGTTTCCGTTTTTCCACGGAAAAGTCGGAAAGATTCTGTTCCGTTTTCATCCCTAATTAGAGATACACTGAAACGCTATGAAAAAGCAACTGGACAACTCCTTAGCTTAGGCAAATGCTCTCTTCTCTTAGGAAACAAAGTATCTGAAGAGAAGAAGAAGATGGTAATGAGTACCCTAAATGTACAGAATGCAAGTTTTGATGAGAAGTATCTGGGACTCCCTATACCTGAAGGACGAATGAAGAAAGACAAGTTCGTATCGACCAAAGAGACATATAAAAAGAAAATGTCAGATTGGTCTGAGAGATACCTCTCTGGTGCTGCGAAGGAAACACAAATTAAGGCTATCATGCAGGCAATACCCACGTACCTAATGAGTGTCTTCAAATTCTCAGTGGGAATGTGTGATGATCTGATGCAACTCATAAGACAATTTTGGTGGAATGATGAAAATGATCGCAGGCACATTCACTGGATGAGTTGGGAAAACATGACCAGAAGCAAATACCAAGGAGGGATAGGGTTTAGGGATTTAAAACTGTTCAACCAGGCTCTGTTAGCTAGGCAGGCCTGGCGCCTCATCGCTTTCCTGGATAGTCTTTGTGCAAAGCTCTTAAAAGCAAAGTATTATCCTGCACGTGAATTGACTGACACTGCTTTCATCAAGAATCCCTCCCCTGCTGGCAAGGGATTTGCTATGGTCTTGAACTCCTTAAAAAAGGAATCGTCTGGAAAATTGGAAATGGAGACAGGGTAAGAATCTGGCGAGATAACTGGATCCCACGAGGGGAATTCAAAATCACAGCCAATGCAAATAAGTCGAGACTCAGAAAAGTGAGAGATTTGATTGATCACAATAGTATGCAGTGGAAGGAGGATGTGGTCCGAAAGATTTTCTGGCCATATGATGCAGAAGAGGTACTGAAGATCAGACTCCCAAGAAGAGAGGCTGAAGATTTTATTTCTTGGCACTATGAAAAATCTGGGAAGTTCTCGGTTAGAAGTGCCTACAAGCTGGCCCTGAGTGAAAAGCAGAGGTGCGAAGTCAGCAATAGCTCAAACACTACTAGTGACCGAATGTTATGGAAAAACATTTGGACTGCCAATGTGCCTCCGAAAGTCCGTGTGTTCACCTGTTAACTTGCAACGGATTTGCTTGCAGTTCAGGAGAATCGTAGCAAAAGACTACCAAATCAAGTCCCGACCTGCAATATTTGTGGAATGGGGATCGAAGATGATTATCACATGGCTATGAACTGCACCCCTGCGAGAGCCCTTCGCTATGAGCTTAGGAAATGCTGGTCTCTTCCCACGGACCAAGAGCTGAGGTACTCTGGAAAAGACTGGGTCCTTGTACTTCTACAAAATCTTAATGAAGAAATGAGAGCGAAGGTAATGTTTATGTGGTGGAGAATTTGGCACCATAGGAATGACTGTATCTTCGGCAAGGGGGATGCCAGTTATTCGCACTCAGCTTCCTTCTTGAAAAACTACTATGAATCGATGCTCATGATCAAATCTGGGAAAACTGATGTTGACAGGAAAGGAAAATGCCCGGTCTTGCCACTGACAACAAAACTGGACATAGCTTGACGAGGAGTGGACTCGGCAAATCCCTGGGTTATACACCCCGGGTTGATTGAGGGGGAGAGAGAGTGCGCGCTGGTAGTTCCGTCGGCTGACAAGCGAGGATTTACCCAGGTTCGGCCCCTCATGGTGAGGTAAAGACCTACATCCTGCTTGTCTGATCTGTATAGATGATGATATCGAGCTACATGGTGGCCGCGAGGGCGATAGTACGAGACGTGGTCTCGCTAGGGCTATGCCTATCTGTGTGTCCCGTGGGGATCTCCCTATGCGGGTGCCCCTACCTGGCTTTATAAAGGGAGCCAGGTAGGGTTTACATGAGTTTCTGTCTTGTACTCCAAGTTGTAGCTTGTTGGGCTTCATGGGCCTCTAGGTGCTGGGCTGCATCGGGTACGCCAACGGTCGGGTGCCCGGAGGGTACTCCCACGTCAGGAGCCCCCGAGTGTCTGGTTGATACGAAGAATCGGGCAGAGACTCCAAGCAGCATGTCGTGTAGGCGTAGTCGATGCGTCGGGGAAGTGCTCTTTCCTCCTAGGCACGCCATCTTGTTCCTGAAAACGATAGTTAAAGAAATTCGACTCCGGCCGTTGAGGGCTTACAGAGGATGCTTTAGTCGGTAATGTTTCGACTGAGTCTATCGGGAGCACGAACAGTGCTCCCGATGGGAGTAGCCCCCGAGATTAAGCTGAATTGCTTGTAATTGAGGTTAATCTCAAAAAACCTCTCTCAGTCGAAAGAAATTTCGGAAACCCTCCCGATGGGAGTAATTTTAGGAAATCATTGACAAATCAGAGTCCTTTTTCAGCCTGTTTGGCTTACTATGTGTTTGCATTTTTCGAGTGCTTGCTCAGCCTGACGGCTTACTCGTGTGACTCGAATGGGTTCGAGTGCTTGCTCAGCCTGACGGCTTACTCGTGTGACTCGAATGGGTTCGAGTGCTTGCTCAGCCCGACGGCTTACTCGTGTGACTCGAATGGGTTCGAGTGCTTGCTCAGCCCGACGGCCTACTTGTGGATCTCGAATGAGATTCGAGTGCTCATTCAGCCAATTGGCCTACTTTTGAGTAGTTCTCTCAGCCGTAAGCTTACTTGTAAAGGAACTCGAATAGAGCTGCATCTTTGATTCAGCCAAGCGGCCTACTTCGTAAAAAACCCAAGTGAGGTTGGAGTTTGTATTCAGTCGAATGACCTACTTTGTGGAACTCGAATGAGATTCGAGTGCTCATTCGGCCTGATGGCCTACTTGGTGGATTCGACAAACATGTCGAGTATTTGCTCAGCCGAACGGCCTACTGCGTTTTTGGACCTGTATGGCGCAGCCCCCGAGTGTTCGAGTGTGGCCTAGGTTTTCTTGTTGGACCTGTATGGCGCAGCCCCCGAGTGCGTCGGGTGACGGCCGAGGTTTGACTTAGACCTGTGCGGCGCAGCCCCCGAGTGCTTCGGGTGGTGGCCAAGGATTTTTCGAGTGGACCTGTATGGCGCAGCCCCCGAGTGGATCGAGTGGCGGCCTAAGTTTGACTTAGACCTGTGCGGCGCAGCCCCCGAGTGCTTCGAGTGGCGGCCAAGGATTTTTCGAGTGGACCTGTATGGCGCAGCCCCCAAGTGGATCGAGTGGCGGCCTAGGTTTGACTTAGACCTGTGCGGCGCAGCCCCCGAGTGCTTCGGGTGGCGGCCAAGGATTTTTCGAGTGGACCTGTATGGCGCAGCCCCCGAGTGCGTCGGGTGACGGCCGAGGTTTGACTTGGACCTGTGCGGCGCAACACCCGGGAGAGCATCAGGTGTGGCCAAGGCGAATTTTTCGAGTTTGTACCGTAGAGGCAGTCGACGCGGCGGACCGTAGTCGACGCGGCGGAGTGGTGCCGTAGAGGCAGTCGACGCGGCAGACCGGAGTCGACGCGGCGGAGTGGTGCCGTAGAGGCAGTCGACGCGGCGGATCGGAGTCGACGCGGCGGAGTGGTGCCGTAGAGGCAGTCGACGCGGCGGACCGGAGTCGACGAAGGCGTGGTGGTGCCGTAGAGGCAGTCGACGCGGCGGACCGGAGTCGACGCGGCGGAGTGGTGCCGTAGAGGCACTCGACGCGGCGGACCGGAGTCGACGAAGGCGTGGTGGCGCCATAGAGGCAGTCGACGCGGCGGACCGGAGTCGACGCGGCGGAGTAGTGCCGTGGAGGTAGTCGACGCAGCGGACCGGAGTCGACGCGGCGGAGTAGTGCCGTGGAGGCAGTCGACGCGGCGGACCGGAGACAACGCGGCGGAGTTGTGCCGTAGAGGCAGTCGACGCGGCGGACCGGAGTCGACGCGGCGGAGTGGTGCCGTAGAGGCAGTCGACGCGGCGGACCGGAGTCGACGAAGGCGTGGTGGTGCCGTAGAGGCAGTCGACGCGGCGGAGTGGAGTCAACGCGGCGGAGTTGTGCCGTAGAGGCAGTCGACGCGGCGGACCGGAGTCGACGCGGCGGAGTTGTGCCGTAGGGGCAGTCGACGCGGCGGACCGGAGTCGACGCGGCGGAGTTGTGCCGTAGGGGCAGTCGACGCGGCGGACCGGAGTCGACGCGGCGGAGGTAGTCGTCGCGGCGGACCGGAGTCAACGCGGCGGAAGTAGTCGACGCGGCGGACCAGAGTTGACGCGGCGGAAGTGATGAAGGTGAAGCGCCAGCCCCCGAGTGTCGGAGACGGGCCGATGAAGGCGAGGCCGCCAGCCCCCGAGTGTTGGAGACGGAGCCGACGAAGGCGTAGTCGACGAAGGCGAGGCCGCCAGCCCCCGAGTGTTGGAGGCGGAGTCGATGAAGGCGGAGTCGACGAAGGCGGGGCTGCCAGCCCCGAGTGTCGGAGACGGAGCCGACGAAGGCGTGGCCGCCAGCCCCCGAGTGTTGGAGGCGGAGCCGATGAAGGCCGAGTCGACGATGCGGAGTCGAATAAGACACGGGAGCCGTTGTTGTTGAGTCATGGACGTCGTAGCGGGCGGAGTCGACGCCGTGAAGTGGTGCGACGGAGGGAGTCGAAGCGGCGGGCCGGAGTCGATGCGGCGCGGGCAACACTCAGCCCCCGAGTCCCTTATTAGGCCGGCGAAGGGGAGTCGATGGTGCCGAGTCGATGAAGGCACTCGAGTCGCGAGTCGAGCGCAGTGAAGAACTTGCTGTTGATGACGATGCGCCAGCCCCCGAGTGTCGGAGGCGGAGCCGATGAAGGCGAGGCCGCAAGCCCCCGAGCGTCGGAGGAAGAGTCGATGAAGGCGATGCCATCAGCCCCCGAGTGTCGGATGTAGCGTCGCGGGCTAGATGGAATTGTGGCTGTCGAAGGAGATATGTCCTTTATGAGCCATGCGCGATCACAGCAGCGACATCATTTTCGCCGGGGCGAACCGAGTCGACGCCGTGGACAAAGTCGATGCGCCGGAGTCGACGATTGCTGACGTAGCCGCGGCGGCAGGTCGAAGTGGGCCACAGACGTATTGCGGCAGGGTTGGAGTCGACCGTGGCGAGTGTCGCAATGGTTGCCATGGAGGAAGTCGATGTTGAGACTGATCGAGCTGGCGGCATAGCAGCTGATGTTGAGCCCCCAGCATCGTTGGTGCAGCTTCCGTGACACCGGCGGGAGCGTACCGCGTACGTGATGCGGAGGTTGGCTCTATACCATGTGTCCATGTCCTTGGTGCTGCATATAGATAGATCGATCGGTGGATTAAAACAGATCTAATTAAGCATACTTGCAATGTAAGAGAAGAGAGAGGATAATCAGTAGTAGGGTGCAGTAAATCTGATCATGCATGCGGCCGCGGGGGCTGCTTCACGCGATCGATCTCTGTAACATGTGATTAGCACTCTGGCCGCATAATCCATGCACGTAGCCAGCTTAGTTGATTTTTTCTTTGACCCTTTCCTCGATCCCGTGTTAGACTGGATCGTGCCGACGGCCGCACGAGACGTCGTCACCCTCGTGTTGAAGTCGTCCGCCGATTGAGTCGCGCAAAGCCTTGTGGACGCCGTTGCCAAATTGGATCGTTGTTGTCGCTGAGATTGGATCGCGAAGGCGGCGGCCGGAGTCGCGTAGTTGTTGATGAACTCGAATTGGTCGAAGTAGATGCGATCTAGCCGCCGTTGTCGATGGAGATTGGAGCCGCCGGAACCGTGGATCCAGCGCGCGTTCTTTCCCACAGACGGCGCCAATTGACGAGGAGTGGACTCGGCAAATCCCTGGGTTATACACCCCGGGTTGATTGAGGGGGAGAGAGAGTGCGCGCTGGTAGTTCCGTCGGCTGACAAGCGAGGATTTACCCAGGTTCGGCCCCTCATGGTGAGGTAAAGACCTACATCCTGCTTGTCTGATCTGTATAGATGATGATATCGAGCTACATGGTGGCCGCGAGGGCGATAGTACGAGACGTTGTCTCGCTAGGGCTATGCCTATCTGTGTGTCCCGTGGGGATCTCCCTATGCGGGTGCCCCTGCCTGGCTTTATAAAGTGAGCCAGGTAGGGTTTACATGAGTTTCTGTCTTGTACTCCAAGTTGTAGCTTGTTGGGCTTCATGGGCCTCCAGGTGCTGGGCTGCATCGGGTACGCCAACGGTCGGGTGCCCGGAGGGTACTCCCACGTCATAGCTACACCTAGCAGGTCTACTGGACACTGGAATGGGCCAGAGGTGGGCTGGATCAATGTCAATGTGGATGCTAGCTTCGCAACTGTTCTGAAATCGGGAACCTGGGGAGCAATCGCCAGAGATAATGCGGGTGTTACTATCTTCTCGGCCTGGGGAAGATAAATCACTGTCAAACCGCACAGATAGCTGAGGCCATTGCGTGCTATGAGGGTCTCAAACTTGCCACCACAGGCACTAATAGCCAGATAATTGTTGAAACTGATTATCAAACACTACTAAGAGCTTTCGACCCAGGTGACAATGATCGAACTGATCTGGGAACTATCGCATGAGATTTCAATCTTCTGATATCTGTGGGAATGACTGTCAAGCTGGAGTTTAGGAATAGAGATGCAAACTGTCTTGCTCATGACATTGCAGCATATGCAGCTATAGAGTCGAGTTGTGGGGTGTTGTTTGGTCGTGTTCCTCCCTGCGTGGTGGAACAGGCTAAACGTGATTGTAGGAATGCTGTTTCTTCTTAATATATAAAACCCAAAATTCAAAAAAAAATCCTTGTGTGCAAGCACTAAGTCCACCAATATTTTGCTAGAATGCATGATCTCCTTTCCACCATCAATCAGATAAATTCAGCGCCAGAGATCCCACCGAAACACCAGGGAGGCTTGTTTCCAATGTCAAATATCGAAGTCTGAAAAATGCATGCAGTGGGTTTGTTAGCATATTTTAAAAATAAGAAAGGTTCTACTTATAATAAAATATGTAAACAGATATCAATACTGAGGTGCTACTTACATTCTGAGTAAATTTAGTATAGTGAAGCTACGCAACTTACATACATGTTCATCGCACTAAGTAGAGCCAGGTATCACGGTCTATTCTAGAGCTGGCACTCTGCTTGAATTTTTCGTGCTGCAAAGAAACACGGGCGACCCGAGGCCGATGACGGCAACGATAAACAAATCGTCAACAAGCCTAGCTGAGGGGCTGACCGGCTCCCCAAGTACCTCGCCGTCGTCTGCCACCGTTGGCCCTTCCATGGTAGGCGCCGCCGTCGTACGGACCGACAGTGCCCGCTTTCGCATCGTACCGTCTCCGACCTCCATTCTCATCGATCGTTCGCTCATTTTTTTTTAGATAAAGGGATTTTATTACTTAAGAGTTTTAAGCATTACACCCGGCCTCTGCATAACAAGGATGCACACAGCCACAAGTTCACGAGTTCACGAGTACCCAAACTGAAAATAAAACAAGGCGGATTACATATCATGATGAGAAATTGTAAAGCCGCCTAAGAGGATGGTAGATCAATCCAGAGACTATGTTGCCATCCGTGCCGGGAAAATAACTCCCTGGCCGCTGCCTCCAAACGTAACGCCACTTCCAAACACAAGTCTCGGTGCTCCACACGCTGCAGGGCTGACCAAGCTCGAAGCGTTGCTGTACATCGATGAATAACCTGCATAAAAGAAGCATTTTTGTCATTAAAAACCTTGTCATTTCTACATAGCCACAGCGACCAAATAACGGAAATCGCTCCCACCCTACAGAATTGTTTAAACCTAGGATCAACCCCGTTTAACCAGTTGCCAAAAATGTTTGCAACAGAAGTCGGGGGATGTAAGGTAGAACCTATCTGGATGGCTGACCATATAGACCTAGCGAATTCGCACTGAAAGAATAAGTGTGTAATAGTCTCATCATGTTGACAGAAGACACACTTTTTACTTCCATGCCAATTGCGTTTAGCAAGGTTATCTTTCGTAAGAATTACACCTCGAAGGAGATACCACGCAAACACCTTAGTTTTTAGCGGGATCTTCATCTTACAAATTTTGTTATTGTCCTTAATATCGACTGGTACTTCGGGTAAGATTAATGCTCTATACATGGAATCAACCGAGAATTTATCATTCTTCATAAAATTCCATCGAAATTTATCTGGACCTTCCGATAGATGGATGGAATCCAACCGGATCAGCAAGGCATTCCAAGATGCTTGTCTTGTTCCAAGTAAACTTCTCCTGAACGAAACATTTGGTGGGGAGGTACCCAACACCTTAGCAATCGTGTCGCTCTTGTTTCGTACAATCGCATTCAAAGCCGGAAATTGCTCTCTAAGAGTAGATGGGCCTAGCCATTTATCCTCCCAAAAGCGAATTTCCGATCCATCCCTAATTGAGAAAGATCCTTGTGGGAAAAAGAACTTCTTCGTAGCCATCAGGCCTGCCCAGAAGTGCGAATCGCCAGGCTTCCAAAGAACCTGAGATACGGCTTGATTTCCCACATACTTTCTCCTAAGGAGGGTTTGCCAAACTCCATCTTCAGAAAGAAGCTTGAAGAGCCATTTACCCAGCAAAGCTCTGTTCTTAACCTCAAGGTCATGAACTCCGAGCCCTCCTTGCTCTTTAGGGCAGCAAACCACACTCCACTTAGTCAGCCGATATTTTTTCTTCTCACAATCCCCTTGCCAAAAGAATCTAGATCGGAAATAATCCAATCGTTTTAAGACTCCTTTGGTAGTTGGAAGAATGAAATCATATACAGTACCATGTTTGTTAGTACCGAATTTATGAGGACCAATCTTCCACCAAGGGATAGGAGTTTGCCTTTCCAGCTATTTAGTCTTATTTGAAGTCTTTCCTCCACCTTTTTCCACTCAGCATTTGTAAGTCTCCGATAATGAATCGGAATACCCAAATAGTTGATAGGAAATTGACCTTGTTCATAACCGAAAAGTTCAGCATACAAGGCGGTGTTTTCTTGAGCCTCGCCGAAGCAGAACAATTCACTTTTATGGAAATTAATCTTAAGACCCGAAAGTTGCTCGAATGCTGACAAAATCAGCTTTAAGTTACGAGCTTTTTCGATGTCATGTTCCATAAAAAGAATTGTGTCATCGGCATATTGAAGAATCGATAACCCACCATTGACTAGATGTGGAATCACACCTTCAATTTGGCCCTCAGCTTTTGCGCGTTCGATCAAGATGGCCAACATATCAGCCACTATATTAAATAGTATTGGCGATAACGGGTCACCTTGTCTAAGACCTTTTTTCGTTTGGAAGAATTTGCCAGTATCATCATTGACTTTGATGGCTACACTTCTTCCCGAAACAAAGCTATCTATTAACGCTCTCCACTCAGAAGAAAAACCTTTCATTATGAGTGTTTGCTGAAGAAAAGACTAATTGACTTTATCATAGGCTTTCTCAAAATCGATTTTAAGAATTACCCCATTCAGCTTTTTCCTATGTAGTTTGTGAACCGTTTCATGTAAGATCGCCACCCCATCCAGGATATTACGACCTTGCATAAAAGCCGTCTGATACGGACGAACCACATGATCTGCCACACTGTTCAATCGAATCGTAGCAACTTTGGTAAATATTTTAAAACTAACATTAAGGAGGCATATAGGTCTGTATTGTTGAATCCTTTCAGCCTCATTAACCTTAGGTAATAAAATTATTTCACCAAAATTGAGACGAAACAACTCTAGCTGTCCATCATGAAGACATGCGAACAGTTGTAATAAATCAGACTTGATAACATCCCAAAAATTCTGATAAAACTCAGCCGGGAAGCCGTCAGGTCCAGGTGCTTTATTATGTTTCATTTGGAAAACCGCCTTTCTCACCTCATCCTCTGAGTAGAGTTTAGTAAGTAAGCTATTTTCCTCATTTGAAACCTGGGGTATATCCTCTGTTCGAGACTCATCCAGTGTGAAGTTTCCTTCCTCTGGGGCTCCGAACAGGCCTTTATAATAATTTGTAATGTACGACATTAGTTGTTCATGACCCTCGATCGTTCCCTCCTCCTGGACTAGAGAATGAATACGCTTTTTCCTGTGTCTGCCATTGGCAATACTATGGAAATAGCGGGTATTCGAGTCTCCTTCTAGGATAAATTGGGCTTTGGATCTTTGATACCATTTTAACTCCTCCTCATGCAGAAGTTTCGCTATCTGTGCATTCGATTGGCTCTTTAACTCAATCTCTTGCGTAGATAATAAACGAACTTCTGCTAATGCCTCTAAAGCATCAATGATCGAGGATAGCCGTTCCTTTTCTTTTTTAAGTAAACCAG
Organism: Poa pratensis; assembly: GCA_947311845.1. Classification (NCBI taxonomy): domain Eukaryota; kingdom Viridiplantae; phylum Streptophyta; class Magnoliopsida; order Poales; family Poaceae; genus Poa; species Poa pratensis. Next base: position 38,851,322 of record CAMZMU010000108.1, on the reverse strand, counting down.
TGGTATGGCGAGCCCAGCCAACGAGGTGTGCGCGTAAAGCACGAATCTTATTGTTCCACCTCTAGATTGGCGTGTCACCAGCCACCGGTCTTTCCCAAATTCTTTTAACCATCTCATGGAACCCCTCACGATGTAACCACCCAAGTTCAAACTTTAAACGTGGTTTACATTGTGGTCTAGGCATGCCAGTGGTCAAAAGAATGGAGCATGGTCCGACAATTCCTCTATACGCTCTAGAGCCCGTACTGACACCAGCGGGAACTTAGATTCCCAATCAGTATCCACTACTACACGGTCTAGCTTTTCGTATGTGGGTTCAGGGAGAGAATTAGCCCAAGTGAACTGTCTCCCGACCATTGTAATTTCTCTTAAGTTCAAGCTGTCAATGACTGCATTGAATAAAAGAGGCCAACAGCTGTCGAACCGTCCCCTACTTTTCTCAAATGGAAACCGAAGCAAGTTGAAATCCCCTCCAATGATCAGAGGATGAGGGTTATCTTTTGCCAAGTTTACCATTTCACAGAGAAAAGCCGTCTTAGCCGCCTCCTGGGCCGGCCCATACACGGTAACAAGACTTCAAATGAAGTTATCGGCTTTATTACGGATGTGCATTTTTATATGAAAATCACCATCCGTAACATCCAACACTTCCATGGTCTCTGTCCTGATACATAGTAAAATGCCACCAGAGCGACCGTGGGGGGGGGGGGGGGGGGACGTGAGTACCAATCAAAATATATACCGCCTGAAAGTCGGTTCAATAGAGATTGAGAGAACTCACGTCTTCCGGTCTCAGAAATAGCCAAGAAATCCAAATTATGGTCCCGAATACAACTAGCAAAGTGCAAATGTTTAGCCAAGTCACCAAGACCTCTGCTATTTGCAAACATGCCATTCATTGGGAAACCGTGGGGGATTTGGATGACTTTGCCCGTTTCCGGGACGCCTTGTTGGTGGTAGATTTTGATTTCCGACCGGTTGCTTTTAACTCATACAATGAGCTCAAACCGTCGTCATCCAAACCTCCCTCCGACACTTCACCAATTAGATGAGAAAGAAGCTGACCATCTGATGTGGCAATCGCTTCTTCTTCATCCATATAGGTGGCTGTCAACTTAGTCGAAACTTTAGGAATAACCGTAAGACGGTTAAATTCCATATGCCTCAAGACATTAGTTGATACATCTACTTGTTTTTTACAATTACCAAGATTAAAGCCTACACTAGAAAGCTTTGAATGAATTGAATTTGAAGAAAAAGAAAGAAAAGACTTTGAACTCAAATCCGCACCGAGGTAGTCCAAATTGCGCACAGCTTTGCGACGCATGGCCTTCATCAAGGAGTCTTCATCCGTCGCCGACGCCCCGTCTAGAGACGCCCCAAACCTCCCACTACGACGAGTCGGAGTGACCCCATCAGCAAAAGCCGTCATAGTGGGGGGTGGGGTGCACGTCGTGGCTGAGGGTCCAGCCGTGTACGGTCCCTCAGAAGAAGCGGACAACTGAGTCGACAGTGGTGAAGTAGCAGCCGACCGAGCCGTCCCAAAACCCTCCCTCGTTGAAGTGCGAGGCGGGGTGGTCATAGTCGAAGTCGAGACCACTCCCATCCCTGCAACATCAGCAACTGGACCATCAAGGGGGGACTGAGCTGGAGTAGATGCCCCTGCCCGCGAGCGAGTCATCCGTGGCAGCGGAGGGAAGAACAGCCGCGCCACCTGGGCTGCTGCTGTGCGCCTCGCGGCACAGCCCACCAGGAGCAGCCGCACCAGGCCCAGCATGGACGTCGGCTGTCCAAGCAGCAGCGCCAAGACCCGGCGATGGACACTGCTGACCACCTGCTGCAGTAGCAAGACCACTTGCTCGCGTTAGCATCTCCACCTGCAAGGTCACGCGCCCCACCTCCGAAATCCCAGGAAGGGGACGCCACAAACTCGGCGATGAACGACGAACCCTCTCCACGATCTCCCTACCTCGCGCTGTGCTCGGACACGAGTTATATGGAGTAACAGCCATGACCGTACTGGCTTGAGCACCAGAAGTACCACTCTTACTAGCAGTTAGTGTCCCGTCAGAAAGGTTGGCATCAACCTCCATGTTAGTGGATAGCGAACTCTGTGAGATATTCTGCCCAGAGGAGCCCTCCATGCCGTGCTCATTTCCTTCCTCATCATCATCATCATCGCCCTTTCGTCGCCAGAAGAAAGGGACAAAGTTGGGATCAGGAATAAAATCCGCAGCCTCACGACGGAAATAGAACCCGTACTCCTTCAGCTTCACCACACATGCAGCTCCAATATATGGTCCATCATCACTGATTCGCTTTTCAAACACTTTGGAGTCAAACATACCCACCAGAATTCGAACAATACCACGACTCCGATAAGTGACAAGATCAACATCAAGGGTAGTCCCAATAAGTGTACCAACAGCCCAAAAACCGAGGAAGTGTCTCACAGCATAAGGCACACCCTGAACATGTACCCAGACCTTCCCGAGTACTCTAATCGGCTCTACATCCTGGGTCTTCCACACAGAAATAGAAGCTTGTGCCTTAAAAGAAGGAATATTCAGCTGAATACCATCCACTCTCTGAAGATCCTCGACAGAAGGAAAGCCAATTAGATCGTACACTTTGTCTTAGCATCAGATCGTACTGCATATTATTTGCTCTATTTGTTAGCTCTGCCTATTAGCTCTATTTTCTCTTTTTAACAATGAATATTCGTTATGTGAAGGGCTTGGTTGATGTCTGGTGACGATCCTGCTGCCGTGAATACCTACGAGGCAGCAGGATCGTCACCAGACATCAACCAAGCCCTTCACATAACGAATATTCATTGTTAAAAAGAGAAAATAGAGCTAATAGGCAGAGCTAACAAATAGAGCAAATAATACACTGTTTAAACATCGGCGAGCTAAGTAAACTAAACTATTAAACAGCTTTGCTAAGCAACAGTTTACAACATAAACAGAATAAATATACAGAGAAAGCAAAGCTAAGAAACAGAGCAAATAATACACACTTTAAACATCGGCGAGCTAAGTAAACTAAACTATTAAACAACTTTGCTAAGCAGAAGTTTACAACATAAACATGGCAAATATACAGAGTAAGCAGAGCTAACAAACAGAGCAAATAATATACGCTTCAAACATCGGTGAGGTAAGTAAACTAAACAAAGTAAGCACTAGAGCTAAATAACACAACGGTTGTTTAGGCTCTTTAGGTTTACCTTAGGCGAGGCGGGGTCGCTTACCGCTGGATGCGTCCTAGGCGACGGAGCTACTGTCAGAGGATCCCGAGACATCCTACCTCCAACTCAAACTGCAGCTTCTCCTCCTCCGCCATAGACGCCGCCGCATCCGGCCTAGGGGCCTGGCCAGGGAGAAAAGACCGGTCTTTGGCGGCCTGGAGCCACGTCTAGAACAATGCCTTCCACTAATAGGAAAAAAACCTATCAGTGGCGCACGGAAATAGGTTATCTGTGGCGCACGAGCATGCGCCACTAAACTTACGCCAGTGGTAAGTGTTATCTATGGCACACAAGTTGGGCGCCACAGGTAATAAAAATACCAGTGGCGCACAGGTAGAGAGGTGTGCCACTTGATGGGGGGATGCCCAACCGGGTAGGCCCAGGACCCCGAGTCGGCCTTCAAGGCCGGGTGGCCCAAAGCCCACCCGGTGTACATCTTCCAGGATACCGGGTCCCCGAGGATCCCGGTATGACGGCTCGGGGAGGCGGCAGCAGATATCTTCGAATCAGTCTGCGATTGTGTATCCCGAAGAGTGCGCTCCACGAAGCCGCACTTGTAGGCAGGATAGCTAGCGCCGCCAGCGGAACCCGTCATTCCCTGTAAACCCTAGCCGGCTCCCTATATAAAGCCGGCAAGGAGCAACCCTAGAGGAGTCATCTCATTCCATAGCCTCCGGAGCACCCGCAAGCTCTGGTGCGCACACCATTGTACACCCCATTCAGATCCAAATACATACAAGCAGGAGTAGGTCTTTACCTCATACAGAGGGGCCGAACCTGGGTAAACTCTGCGTGTGCAACCTCTCTGTGAATCCTACGTCGCCTGGCTCACACCCGAGTTAAGCCACCCCGTATGGCATCTGCCGTGATTACCCCACGACAGTTGGCGCCCACCGTGGGGCCAGCGATCGCTGGAATTTACTTCATGGAGAGTCCTGAACCCGGCACTGGCGTCTACTTCAGCCCTCAAGCCATGTCGGGTCGCGGTGACATCGTCACCGGCAGCTACTTCGAGCACGGAGGGATCGGCTACGTCGCCGATCCACACACTTGGGGCAGGCCCAACTACGCCCCGATCACTCGCGCGATGGCTATCCCGTTCGGGACCGCTGTCACCGCCTACGTCGGCTTCTGCGGCTCGGATGAGGAAGGAGTCGCCAACAACTACGATGGTACTTCCTCCCCCGTCGACCCGCTTGACGAAGCCGCCGTCGACACCGCGGTTGCAAACCACTTTGCACCCGCCCCATCTGCCGAGACCGTCCAGATCTCGAACGACGACGACACCGGGTCGATCTTGCCCGTTCTCGACTACGAGTCGGAGGGCTCGACCGATCTGGCCTCGGACGGCACGGCGACACCCGCCCACATCTACATGACGGGCGAGGCGGCAAACTCTGCTGCCGCCAAACCCGCGGCAACAAACGCCGCCACAGCAGAGGCCAACGCGCAGAAGCAGCGCGACCAGGCACGGCGCGAGCAGGAGGCTCGCGAAAAGCAGCAACGCGACGAATCTCTCGCCGCCCTGCGAGGACAAGCAGGTCGGGTGGCTGACCCGCTCAGCACCCCGATCACGCCGGCGAACGTCGTCGATCAGGCGACACAGCTCGAGCAGCTGCGCCGGAAGATGGCCCTCCAGCAGGAGGAGATCCGCCAGAAGGAGCTGGAGGTCGATGCTCAGTCGACCGCTCTCTCCGCGGTCACTCGGCATCACAAAAACCGCAAGTCGCGGCTTAACCCTGATGCACCAACTCGCGCGCTCGACAACGCCTTCGCGCGCGAGACAGAGCTGGAGAGGCAGCGTGACGAGTGCCGCAGGGCCCAGCCCGGCGGCTCGAGTCAAGTTCCGCCTCAACCTCGCCCGGCGATGCCGCCTCCGGCGCCGCGGCCTCCTCCGAACCCGGCTCGTCCACAACCCCAGCCGCGGAACGACGACGACGCCGACCTCGCTTTTCGGCACCCCAGTCGATTGCATGACTGCCGCCGCCTCTCTCTTCAAGAGGATCCGGGTCAAGGACAACCCCTATTGGAGCAAGGGGTGCAAGCTGGTGGACAAGGCGCTGGAGCTGCAGGAGAACATGTCGCAATCGACGGCAAGCTCTACTCCAGATCGCCACCCAGCGAGAAAACGGCCTCGGCACCACACCGAAGCCAGGGAAACAAGGGTTCCCCCAGGCGTGACGCTGCCCCACAGCCGCCACGCAGTCGGCACGAGGAGCCGGCAGTGTCGAGCAACGCGAGGGCTGGAGGCAACCCGCCTCGGCTCGCCCGGCAACAACAACCAGGCGCAGGCACGCTCCAATCACTCCGCTCCGGATCTGCGCCACCACCTCAACGACAAGCGCGCCGAGGCGACGCGCAACAACAACGACGACGACGACGTCGGCCCTAGATGCTTTGGACCCGCCATCAGAGGCGAGCGTTTCCCTAGCAGCTTCAAAGGACCGAGAGAGGCGCCCAAGTACAACGCTGCCATGAACCCGGAAACTTGGGTCCAGGACTACTTGGCCGCCATGAGCATCCAGAACGCATCTTCGCTCTGTTGTGCGCGCTATTTTCCTCTCATGCTTGAGGGAACGGCTCGCACTTGGCTCAACAACCTCCCCAGGAACAGCGTCAACTCCTGGGGCGAGTTGAAGAGGCTCTTCATCACCAACTTCGAGGGGACCTGCAAGCGCCCGGCCACGGTCGAGGACCTCAAGCGCTGCGTCCAGAAGGAGGGCGAGTCCACTAGAAAGTGGTATCGCCGAGTCGCCGACCTCATCAACTCGGCAGAACACCTCAGCGTCGACACGGTGCACTCCCACCTCGAGGACAACACCACCTTCGAGTCGCTCAAGCAGAAGCTGCGGCGCTCGCACAAGGGTGACATGACGATGGGCCAGCTACTCGCCATCGTGCACAAGTACGCCGAGTCCGACGTCACCAAGGACGACTCCGAGGAGGACGACGACGAGAAGAAAGGCGGCAAAAACAAGAGCAAGGCCAAGCACTCCAGCGCTCATAAACGCAAGGGTGACGGCGGCTCCGAGCTTGTAGCCGCCACGGCTGCGGGGGGCCGCGGCTTCAAGAGCCAACGCGGCAACTTCCCGCGAAAGAAGCTCACCGCCACGGAGATCTGGCCATGCCGTGTAGGTATCATAGCCTACCCGGCAAGCCAGCCGGCCACACCACTGACGAGTGCAGCTGGACTGCAGAAATCGTCAAGGCCAAGACCGGTGCCAAGAAGCGGGCACCCGACGGAGACGACGACGGTGAGCAGCAGCAGGGCATGCCTCCCACTGCCGGCTTCATGGGCCACACCTTCGTCGGCCTCGATTCCAGGCGGGAGGAGAAGGTCATACGGCGCGCCGTCCACGCGACTCTGCCAGACGTGCCCCAGTGGCTCGACTGGTCAGAGCAGCCGATCACATGGAGCCGTCAAGACCACCCGCCCCGCGTCGATTACCCGGGCAAATTCGCTCTGGTGGTCGCGCCCCAGGTCAAGGGCTACATCTTGACCAAGACATTGATGGACGGAGGGTCGAGCATCAACATCCTCTACTACGAGACGTTCCAACGCATGAAATTGCGTGACGAACAGCTAGTCCCCACCATCACCACCTTCCACGGCATCGTCCCGGGAAAGAAGGCCTACCCGCTAGGCAAAATCGCACTCGACGTCGTCTTCGGCACCGCCAAGAACTTCCGGCTCGAGAAGATCTGGTTCGAGGTGGTGAACTTCCGTAGTTCCTACCACGCGATCCTCGGGCGACCCGCCTTTGCCAAATTCATGGCAAGGCCCTGCTACGCCTACCTGAAGATGAAACTGCCGGGTCCGAACGGCATCATCACTGTACACGGCGACGTCGACCGCGCCATCGAGTGCGAAAAGGGCAACGCCGTCTTTGCCGAGTCCGTCATCGCCACGGAGCAGCTGGAGCAACTCAAGCTGCAAGTCGACCCCAACGACATGACCATCGTCAAGAAGCCGACTCTGGACTCACGCGACAAGTTCCAGTCGGCACAGGAGACCAAGCGCATCCCGCTGGTCGAGGGCGACTCCTCCAAGACGGCGGTGATCGGCTCGCACATGGACGTCGCATAGGAAAGCGCGCTCTGCGACTTCCTCCGTGAGAATCGGGACATCTTCGCATGGAAACCATCTGACATGCCAGGCGTCCCGAGGGAGCTCGCAGAGCACAAGCTCAACGTTGACCCCAAGCTGAAGCCAGTGAAGCAGTTCCTGCGTCGCTTCACTGGTGAGAGACAGAAGGCTATTGGCGAAGAAATAGCCCGGCTCCTAGCTGCCGGGTTCATCGCCGAAGTCATACACCCGGAATGGCTTGCCAACCCGGTGCTCGTTCTGAAGAAGAACGGAACGTGGCGGATGTGCATCGACTACACAGGCTTGAACAAAGCCTGTCCCAAGGATCCATTCGCATTGCCTCGCATCGATCAGCTGATCGACTCGACGGCAGGGTGCGAGGCGCTATGCTTCCTCGACGCCTACTCCGGGTACCACCAGATCAAGATGGCGCCCGAAGACCAGGAGAAGACGTCTTTCATCACGCCTCTCCATGCCCTTCGGCTTGAAAAATGCCGGAGCGACTTACCAGCGGTGCATACAGAACTGTTTGCACGAGCAGATCGGCCGCAACGTCCACGCATATGTGGACGACATCGTCGTCAAGTCCAAGCTGAAGACGGACCTGATTGCCGACCTCACGGAGACATTCACCAACCTCCGCAAGTACAGGATAAAGCTCAACCCGGAAAAATGCGTCTTCGGCGTACCCGCGGGCAAGCTCCTGGGCTTCATCGTCTCCGAGCGAGGCATCGAAGCCAACCCAGAGAAGATCAAGGCGATCGAAGCTCTGAAGAAGCCGGAGAACCTCCGGGACGTGCAGCGGCTCACAGGCTGTGTCGCTGCCCTCAGCCGTTTCATCTCACGACTCGGCGAGAAGGCCATGCCCTTGTACCGGCTCCTCAAGAAGTCGGACACGTTCACCTGGAACGACGAGGCAGACGCCGCCTTGACGGCACTCAAGAAGACGTTGGCCGAGGCGCCGATCCTCGCATCTCCACTGGAAAAGGAGCCGATGCTCCTCTACATCGCCGCGACCAACCGAGTCGTCAGCGCGGTGGTCGTCGTCGAGCGCAAGGAGGAAGGCCACGAGCAACTGGTCCAGCGGCCAGTTTACTACGTCAGCGAAGTCCTGACGGATTCGAAGCAACGTTACCCGCATTACCAAAAACTTGTATACGGTGTTTTCTTTGCTTCAAGAAAATTGCGACACTACTTCATGGGCCACCCGATGACGGTGGTCAGCTCATCTCCCTAGCTGAAATAATCCGCAACAGAGAGGCAACTGGGCGCGTCGCCAAATGGGCCTCCGAGCTGCAGCCTTTCGGCCTCAGCTACGCAGCCCGCACTGCGATCAAGTCGCAGTCATATCCGACTTCCTCGTCGACTGGATGGAGACACAGTTGCCGGCTCCAACCTATGAAGCCGGCAGATGGACCTTGTTCTTTGACGGGTCAAAGATGTATGAGGGCTCGGGGGCTGGAGTCGTCCTCACTTCTCCCCAAGGCGACAAGATGCGATATGTGCTGCAGATACACTTCACTGCACCAACAACGTCGCCGAGTACGAAGCCCTCCTACATGGCCTACGCGTGGCCAAGGAGATGGGAGTCAGCCGTATCAAATGTTATGGCGATTCCGACCTCGTCGTTCAGCAAACGATGGGGACCTGGGATGCAAATGATCCCAACATGGCGGCTTACCGCCGGCTCGTCGATCAAGTCGGCGGCCACTTCGCCGGCATGGAGCTGGAGCACGTCGACCGAGGAAGAACGAGGCGGCTGACGCACTCTCTCGCTTCGGGTCTAAGCGGGACCGAGTCCCACCCGGCGTCTTCCTCGACCACCTGCACAACCCGTCGGTACGCCCGCCGGCCGAAGTCGACATCGCCAACCCGCCATCATCAGATGCAATTCTGGTGGCGGTAACCCAAGAAACAACGACTGGAGGGAACCCTACATCGAGTTCCTCACCACCAAAAAGCTGCCAGCCGACGAGGTCCTAGCACGGCGAGTCGTGCGCCGGGCCTCAGCTTACGCCATCATCAACAGCGAGCTCTACAAACGCAGCACATCGGGAGTTTTCCTCCGCTGCGTCGAGCCGGAAGAGGGAAGGCGCATCCTTCATGAGATCCACTCGGGAGATTGCGGCCACCATCGGCGCTCGCAACCTGGTCGCCAAGGCGTTCAGGCACGGTTTTTTCTGGCTCTCTGCTCATCAGGATGCAGTCGACATCGTCCGTCGGTGCATCGGGTGCCAGAAGTACGCCCGGCAGGATCACCTACCCGCCGCGGCTCTGAAGACCATCCCTCTGACATGGCCATTCGCAGTCTGGGGAATAGACATGGTGGGCAAGTTCAAAACAGCTCGTGGTGGCATGACACATTTGCTCGTCGCAGTCGACAAGTTCACCAAATGGGTCGAAGTTGAACCTATCAAGAAACTCGACGGCAAGACCGCAACCAAGTTCCTCCAGAAGCTCATCTTCCGATTTGGCTACCCGCACAGCATCATCACTGACAACGGCACAAATTTGCTGAAGGAGAGATGAAGGCCTTCTGCAAACAAAAAGGCATCCGTCTCGACTTGGCGTCTGTCGCCCACCCGCAATCAAACGGGCAGGCGGAAAGAATGAACCAGACAGTGCTAGCCGGGATCAAGCCGCGACTTCAAGTCCCACTGGAGCGAACACGGGTTGCTGGCTGGACGAGCTACCAGCCGTACTCTGGGGCATCAGAACGACTCCAAACCGTTCCACCGGCTACACGCCATTCTTCATGGTGTACGGGGCGGAAGCCGTCATGCCGACCGACCTCGAGCACGACTCGCCTCGGGTCGCCCTCTACAACGAGGAAGAAAATGAAGAAGCCCGCCTAGTCGGCGTCGACCTCCTGGAAGAAGCTCGCGAACTCGCACTCTCCAGGACGGCGATATATCAGCAAAGCCTGCGCCGCTACCACAGCCGCCGGGTTAGAAGTCGCTCTTTCCAGGAAGGCGACTTGGTTCTTCGGCTCATCCAAAAGTCGAAAGGGATGCACAAGCTCTCGGCACCATGGGAAGGACCGTTCGTCGTTAGCAAAGCGATGGGCAACGGCTCCTACCACCTCGTCGACTTGCGTGAGCCGAACAAAAGCTCCAAGTCGGAAGAGGAGACCAAGCGTCCATGGAACATCAGCCTGCTTCGCCCCTATTATACATAGTATCCATTGTAATGCTGTGTAATCAATCAAGGAAATAAAGTCGATACATACCCGGCACGCTCGGGGGCTATCGTTTCGATTCAATCATGCTTTCGAGTCTTTATTCTTCCTACTCACACGTTATATGATTGATGGGTTGTCAAAGAGAGCCGGATGCCATGATGCGCGGCTCACCACTGGACCCCCTGCTCACGAAGCAAAATCACAAATTGTTGTTTTCTCCCAAGTCGTCAGCTACCCGCACAAAGTGAAGAAGTAGTGCAGCCGGTTCAAACCTAACTTGACAATGAAGCCGCACTCGGACTTTGTCACCATGGGTACCGCGCGCGTCACGAAAAAATCACGCGAAGCACACTTGGCGAGGTCGCACGATCGACTAGCTTACAAAACAAGCGAAAAACAAACAAAGTGACGAAAAGCGCACAAAAAACAAGCATGGGAGTGCCAAAACAAAGATTAATAAGCCGCAGAGGCGCACGCTGAAACGCAACCCGGCACATATCATACTTGTTTCATTACATAATATTTTTTCGCCCGCAGGCGACAAACCCTAACTACTTCAAAATAACCCCTCTTTTGAAAGCAGGGGAGCAAACTTCAAGACGGAGGAGCCGCCCGAGCAGAAGACGTCGACGCCTCGTTCGTCGCAGCCGGCGGTGGCAGAGCTGAAGCCCTTTCAAAAAGGTACTCCGACGCCGGCTCCCTGTCCGCCACCTCGCCAAGGTCGTTGCCCTCAGGCACCACGTCGAAGACGAAGTCGTCGTGGTCGACCATCTTGGCAGCCCGGCAGGCGTAAGGGGCGCAGTACTGGAGCACCGGCTGCAGATCGATCTCCCGGCCGCTGCTATCGGTGGGGATGCTGGCCGTGATCTTGTCCACGTTCGTCTGCCTATACCGGCCCGCACAAGCCCGAGGGCAATGCACGCGCCGGCTCGGGCCGACGACTCCCGCACCCAGGTGATCACCTGGGGCATCAGCTCCAGAACCCGCAACACCTTGCAGACGGGTGCGGGGACACCTTCCTTGGGCGACAGCATCTGGACGACCTTGCTGGCCGGCCGTGAACGTCACGGGCGAAGACTCCGAGCCGGTGGACATGCTCCGCAGACGTCAGGCCAGCCGTCTCCTCGCCTGTTCAACAAAACAAAAATCAACAACAAGGCCACAAGTCAAGTAGGCACAAACTGCAAAGGGTCGCATGAAATCTTTACCCCAGATGCCAACGAGGGTGGCAAGCGCTCGGTCAGCTCCTTCATCTCGCGCTCGGCCTCGGCGGATTTGCGCTCGAGCTTCTCGAGGTCCTCGCCGTACCCTTGGTCGCCTGGGTGAGGGCGGCGTCCGCCTCCTCCTTCTGCTTGCTGAGCCGCTCGCAGGATTCCTGCACCGCGGCAAACGCCTGCGTGTGCCGGCTCTCCTGCGCGGCCAGCAGTTGCTGGTGCTCAGCGACGGAGATGAAGCCGTCGCGCGCCTTCTTCAGCTCCTCCTGCAGGCGGCGGGTCTCCTGCTGTTCGGCTTCGAGGAGCCAGGACAGCTCCTGCAGTTCACAAGACAAAATCAATCAGAAGAGGCATGGGGGCTACGCCGGGTTACCTCTACACCAACACTTGCTAACCCGGGGGCTAGCCCCAACAAAAATACGCCGAGTCAGGAATCGGGGGCTACGTCCGAGTGGCATACACACCCGCCACGGCTGCTGCCTCTATCGACATTGGCAAACCAAGGACTACGCTATTCGCCAAACTTGCATCCAGAAAACTATGAAGCCCCAAGCCGCTTTCTACGAAACGACTCGGGCCTTGGGGGCTACATATACGCTACGGACGCAACAGGTGCAAGAAAGATTCTACGTACCTGGTGCATCCATCGCTGTTTGGATGGCGGCTCGGAAGTCAGGCCGGGGAGCGACGCGCCCGGGACGGAGCTCGGGGGCTGGGCAGTCAGCCCACCCGATGAGGAAGCCGTCGCGGCGGCGCGAGTCGCCGTCACCACCAGCGCCGTCTCCGCTGCACAGGCGTGGCACCCTGTGCCAGCCGGCACGGTGTCATCAATAGTGGCCCCCTCGGGTCGAGGGGGCACAATAACTTCGTCGCCTCCGCCGGCGGAAGGCGGAGGACTCGGCGCTCTCGCAGTCGGCTCCGTGACGTGCGCGGCGGGCTCCGCCCGCTGGGAGTCGCTCTCCAGCGCGTCCTCCATGTCACTGAGGGACGCGTCCTCAGCCCTGCGACACTCGCACGGGTCAAACTCAAGATAGCGTTTCCAACGGAACTTTGGATGAGGATCAGCAGCAGACCTGTCACCCGCAGGTGGGAGAGTTGAGGTCCGAACCCCTCGGAAGCGAGGCGCGGGAGGCGAGTCGGCGCGGCCCTCGCAGGGATGTCCCGCAAGGCCTTCGCTCCGTCCGGCGGCGGCGTCGAGTTGCCGACTTGGAGCGCTTGGAGTTGGGCCCAGCATCCTCAGCCGCCAGGACTACGCCTCCGCCGGATGCGGAGTGCTGATCATCTTCATCATATCTGTAGCAGGCGCGGGTTCTTGGACCCGGCGCGTTCTTCTTTCCTTCTTTCCTTCCTCCTCATCCTCAGACAGGATGGGGATCGGTTGGTGGGTGGAGGGAAGGCGGCCTCGTTGGCCATGGTGGCGATGTCGGCTTCTTCGTCGGAGTCACGCTCGACGCGTCGTTGGGGCTGGCAAGCACGTGGGAGCGTCTCGCGGGTCGGAGGCAAGCCAACAAGCGATCGAAAACTCTGAATTCGACAAGCAGGAAGGATCGGTATAAAACGACCAAGAAAAGGAAAGTACTTCGAATCGTCAAGCAAGGGACTCACCTCAGGAGCCAGATGCTTGGCGGAGTAGGCTTCCAATCACCCACGATCACTCGGGAGCCGGGTGGACGTGACATGCTTCATCCGCAGCGTGAATTGCTCTACGACTCGAACAATGTCGGGTCGTGGCGCTGTGGGGTCCTTCGTCCCTTGTACTCGCAGATCAGCGAGGGTCGGTGCTTGCAGAGGCGCAATTTCCTCTTCACCCAGGTGGCGATGAGGTCCAGACCTGTAGTCTCCTTTCTTCAGTTCCTTGAAGCGCGCCATCAGCTGGCGCACCATGGGCAAGTCGGCGTCGCGCGGCAGCTCCTGAAGATTGCGAGGCCGGTCGCGATGGCGAAGAAGCAGGGAATCCCGATTCGCCGGTGGGAGCCGCTCTCCATGTAGAAGCCCGACTTCCTCCAATACACTTTGGAGGGGAGGCCGAGATCCAGGTAGTCGACGTCGCTGCGGACCTGGAAGTTGAGGCCGCCACAGGGCGCCATGTCGACGCCCTTCCCCAGCTTGCCGTGGAAGATCCACAAACCACAGCGGGAAGAACGGGGCGCACCGAAGTAGCCCTCGCACAGGTGACGAAGCAGGCGAGATGGAGGATCGAGTTGGGCGTCAGGTCATATACCTGATTGCCCGTAGAAGTCCAGGAAGCGCCGGAAGAATTCCAACAGGGGAAAGCCCAGGCCGCGCTCGAGGAACGCGAGGAAGGCGACGAAATCGCCCGGCGATGGCCGCGAGCGAGGATCGCGGAGGCGATGCGCCACCGACGCTCCGCCGCGGCGGCAACAAAACCTCGTTGGTGGCTTGCTCCAGCGCCTGCGTCGTCACCGACGACCCTCCTACTTGTTTTGGGCGCCACCATCTTGGCCGGAAGAGAGGGGGAGGAGCAAGAATGTCCATGGCTGCGGCGGCGATGCGGCGAAAAACTCAGGTGCGGA